>CM070783.1:58822962-59392962 GCA_036346955.1 Dipus sagitta
ACCAACTCGGGGTGGGAGGCAGCCCCCGTGGCCTCACTTCGATGGGTCCGCTCGTGCTTCCTGAGGCTTGACGACACCACAAAGGATTTTCCACAGGCATTGCAGTGGAAAGGGCGCTCACCCGAGTGCACGCGGCTGTGCTTTGTGAGGCTAGCACGCTCAGCGAAGGCTCGCCCGCATTCCTCACAGCGGAACGGCCTCTGGCCCGAGTGCACCAGCGCATGCCGCTTGAGATCCCAAGACGCCACAAACGTCTTGTCACACTGCAGGCACTTGAAGGGTCGGTCGCCCGTGTGCACCCGCCGGTGCATGGCCAGGTCTGCCGGCTGCCGGAAGTCCTTGCCACACTTCTCGCAGCGGTAGGGCTTCACACCCTCGTGCGCCCGCTGGTGGCGGCGGAAGCTCGAGGGGTCGGAAAACATGCGGCCGCAGCGCGGGCACAGGAAGGGCTTCTCCCCGGAGTGCGTGCGCTCGTGGCTCTGGTAGGAGCTGAGCTGCGTGAAGCCCTTGCCGCAGGCTGGGCAGCGGTAGGGCTTCTGTGCCGCGTGGATACGCTGGTGGCACGTGAGCGAAGAGGACCGGGAGAAGCTTTTGCCGCACTCAGAGCAAAGGAAGGGACGCTCACCGGTGTGGGACCTGTAGAGGACCAGACATGAGGGTGGCAGGCCCATCACAGGGACAGCCCAGCTGTCTGCCTGGGCTGTCATTTAAAGGCCTAAACATCCCTGGAGGCCTCTGCCCAATTTCCTAAGAGCCCGGGGGCTGTACGCTACGATAAGAAACCTTCAGCTAAGTCATACCTTTGTACAATACACACCTGGGCAGAACATCAGGCCCAACCATATGCGGACCCACCGAGGACCCTGTGGGATGCCCTTTCTACTGGCATGACCTGCTCCCAGGGCTCCATCCCTGGGCCATCTGCTGCTCCCACCAAGCTGACCACCCCAGAGGCTCCCAACTTTACCCATGTGCCCAGCCTCGCCCACCAGGTTGACTCCCACCAGCCTATTCGGGTGTTGGTTAAACCCCAGCTCTCACTGGTCAGAACAGCCCCGTTCCCGCTCGGCTCTCACCGCTCGTGGTTGCGTAGGTCCTTGAGCTCGGCATAGGCCTTTCCGCAGCGCTCGCAGCCGTAGGGCCGCAGTCCTGCGTGAGTGCGCCTGTGCTTGCGGAACACGGAAGGGTCGGCAAAGCTCTTGCCGCAGTCCGTACACACGTAGGGCCGCTCACCAGTGTGACCGCGCTGGTGGATCTTGAGCTTGGAGAGCGCACCATAGGCCTTGGGGCAGTGTGTGCATCGGAAGGGCAGCTCACCTGCGTGCGAGGCCAGGTGCACGCGCAAGCACACGGGCTGCATGAACCGGCGGCCGCACTCCGGACAGGGAAAGGGTTTTTCACCCGTGTGGCTGCGCCCGTGGCTGCGCAACTCAGGGGCTGTCTTGTAAGCCTTGGGGCACAGGGGGCACGCATATGGCCGGGGCTTAGCCACTGAATCTGACACCTTGTCCCCACTGGCTTCCTCTGCCTTAGATTCTGAGTCCACCTTTGGTTGCACCTCAGCCACCTCCTGTGTACAGTCTGCAGGTGTATGTGTGGCAGCATGACGGGCTGCCCTGGGAGCATTTGGAAATGTCTTGGTACAGGACAGGCACTTGTAACGCCGGCCAGAGCGCTTGTAGCCAGGGGCTTGGGACCTGGCTTCTGCAGCCTCCACCTCCATGACCTTGGTGAGCGGGCCTCCTCTGTAAGAGAAACAAAATTAGAACAAAGCCACCACCTTTGCCATTCCTTGAAGCCTCCCTCCTCACCAAAACCCTCTCAAAAGTAACCATAGCTTATCTGCATTTCTTACCTGGGGCTCCTCAGCCTAAACTATGGGACCTCCACATTAGCCTTCCTGCCAACTGTTCCCAGCTTTGACACTGTTCAAATGTGATTGCTCATTGATAGTAGGAGTGAGCTATCTGGGGGACTTGGAAGGGCCACTAGAGGAAATGGGATCACCAAAGATCCATCTATACTTCATTCACCAACCTCTCAGCTTTTCCAAACCCTCTGGCATTCCCTGAAAGCCTTCATTCCCATGATGTCACTTATCTTCCTCTGCTCTGTCCAAGGACTCTGTCAGGACACAGGATAAGCAAATAACAGCCAGGCTTAAAGGTCTCCAAATATCCAGGGAAGACAAACCTGAAGGAGGAGGACCTAAAGGGCTATAGTGTGGTGGTAGGTCCTGTGTGGAAGTGACAGATGCTCGTATATGTAGGCTGCTTCCCCTTCATTGGTCAACTTTAGAGAAGCAACTGTTCACCGAGAATTCTGACTTGCATAGCTGTAAGGGAGTCCACCTCACACAGGAATTGCGGTCCTCTGCTCTGGAATCTCTTAGCTGTTACCCTCAAAACTGGTGATGGAGAGCTCACTCAAGGCAGACTGAGCTATTGCCTCTTTCTCAGTCACAAGTGATATGTTTGTTCCAGTGAGACCGCCAGTGGCCCAAGCTCTAGTGAGGTCTCTACTTTCTGGTCCTGAGCCCAGACATCATCCACACAGCTGCTCCTAGGATCATATTTGGGAAGAAATAGGATTAACAGCTGCATTAGTCTTAACACCAGCTCATCCTCCCAGGGGGATGAAGGGAAGAGGATTATACAGTAGATCCACTTAAGGACAGCTCAGCAGCTACAACTGGAATGGGTAAGTGAGGGGGCAGGGTAAGGAGAGCCAGGTATGTCCAAAGAGGAGGCCCAGGTTCTATGTCCAGTCCTGTGGAACTTACTAGATTTTTGTCTTGTTTTGTTTTTGTAAGGCAGGGTCTCACTCTATAGCCAGGCTGGTCGGGTTTGATCTCAAACTCATGGCAGTCCTGCCTCAGCCTCCAAAGTGGTGGGATTATAAACCACTTCAATAGGCAGTAATAAATATATATTTTTGTGGTGCTTGAGATCAAACCCAGGGCTTTGTGTATGAGAGGAAGAAAGGAAGAGGAGGAGGAGGGGGAGGAGAAGGAGACATTTATTAAACACCTGCTACGTTCCAAGCAGCATCCTAAGCTTATTTATTACATACATTAACTCACCCTTCACATCAACATAATGAAAAATGTTCTTTTCAATGATAAAGGAAGCAAGGTCCAGAGAAACAGCACAGCATTGTGATTAAAAGCATTCTGAAGCCAGAATGCCCAGCTTCGAATCTTGCCTCCAGCACTTTCCTGCTGATGTCATCTTGTGCAACTTGAGGAACATCTTAGCACCTCAGCCTTCTCATCTGAAACATGGAGGTAAACTATAGTAACTCACAAGTTAAAGAAGGAATGGATGGCCAGGATAATTACTGTCTTCAATTAATGAGTCTTCTCAGAGCCCAATATTTTGCTGAGTATGCTAAAATGGGAATTACTGGCCCCATTTTACAGATGAATAAATGTAAGTTTCAAGAGTGAAGTGGTTTGCCCAGTCACACAGCTAGTAACTCATGCAGCTAAACTTGACTCCAGGAGTTTAATTTGTTTTAGGGCCCTTGCTCAGAAGTCTAGGACCTTCCCCACAGAACACAGAAAAGTCTGACTTCAGGTTGCACCTTGTTTTCTCTCACCCTTCTAGAACTGCTGAGACCAGACCCAGCACTCTGTCTCAAAGGACAAGGCTTACTAGTCTAGTCTTAAGCTCTGGCCCCTATTCTGGCCCTTGCAAGCTCTAGGCTGTCCTATTCCTATTTGTGAAATGGAGGGCAGGCTGCTATAGGAGGAAATCCTTCCTAAGGCACTTCCCAGGAGAAATGGTAAGGGACTGCCTGGTAGGCACCCAGCCACATGGAGACAGGTAGGTGTTAGGCCTGCCTAAACCTCACTGACTATTGGTTTACTAAATACTCTTCCATCCACCACTTCCCAAAATGATGTTTCTTGGGGCTGGAGAAATGGCCCAGCAGTTAAGGCGTTTGCCTGTGAAGTCTAAGGGCCCAGTTCGATTCCCCAGTACCCCACATAAGCTGGATGCACAAGCTGGCGCATGTGTCTGGAGTTCGTTTGCAGTGGCTGGAGGCCCTAGTGCACCCAACTCTATCTGCCTCTCTCTCTCTCTTTCAAATAAGTAAATAAATAATAAAAAATATTTTTTAAAATGATGTTTCTTCAAGTGAGGTCTGCAAATACTTGCATCAGAATAATCATCTAAAAAACATACGTGTAATCCCAATACTTTGGGCTCTGATGTAGAAGGATCATGAGTTCAAGACCAACCTGGGCAACATAGCAAGACCCTGTCTCAGAAACTAAAAACAAAAGCAAAATAAAGCAAACAAACAAGAATAATCAAAAACCGGGCGTGGTGGCACACGCCTTTAATCCCAGCACTCAGGAGGCAGAGGTAGGAGGATCGCCGTGAGTTCGAGGCCACCCTGAGACTACATAGTGAATTCCAGGTCAGCCTGGGCTAAAGTGAGACCCTACGTAGAAAAACCAAAAAAAAAAAAAAAAAAAAAAAGAATAATCAGCCATGGAATATGATGTAGGACACTGCCTGAAAGATGTGAAGCACTGGGCTCCATTCCCACCACAACCACATGGAAAACAACCACCACCAAACAAACAAGCAAAAAACCAAAAACAAAACAAAACAAAAAGCTTAGGCCTTCACATACTCCTTAGGAGGGGGACATTTTCATAACATCTTTTTAGATGTGACATAAAACCTCACAAGGCAAAGGTATACATAGCTAATTAAGGTGCCTAGAGTCAAACTCAAGCCTCCCATACCCAGGGCTGGACTCTTTGTACTACTCTTGTGTCTATTTTTTTCTTTTTTTGCAAGGTAGGGTCTTACTCTAGCTCAGGCTGACCTGGAATTTATTATGTAGTCTCAGGGTGGCCTCGAACTCACAGCGATCCTCTTATCTCTGCCTCCTCAAGTGCTGGGATTAAAGGTGTGCACCACCACGCCCACCTTTTTTTTTGTTTTGTTTGTTTTTTTATTTTTTTTGTTTTTCGAGGTAGGGTTTCACTCTAGCCTGGGCTGAGCTGGAACTATGTATTCTCAGGGTGGCTCACGATGATCCTCCTACCTCTGCCTCCCGAGTGCTGTATTTTTTAAATTTTATTTTTTATTTGAGAGAGAAAGAGGCAGAGAGAGAAAGAGGGAGAGAATGGGCACACCAGGGCCTCCAGCCACTGCAAACAAACTACATATGCCTGTGCCCCCTTGTGCATCTGAGTTACATGGGTCCTGGAGGTTCCTTCGCAGGCAAACGCCTTAACCGCTAAGCCATCTCTCCAGCTCCAATTTTTTTTTTTTTTAAAGTAGGGTCTCACTCTAGCCCAGAGCAGACCTGGTATTCACTATGTAGTCTCAGACCGGCCTCAAACTCAACTTATGTCTATTTTTATTTTATTTCTTTATTTACTAATTTATTTATTTTTATTTAGAGAGAGAAAGAGAGGCAGATAGAGAATGGACATGCCAGGACCTTCATCCACTGCAAGCAAATTCCAGATGCATGCGCCACCTTGTGCATCTAGCTTACATGGGATCTGGGGAATTGAACCTGGGTCCTTTGGCTTTTCAGGCAAGTGCCTTAACTGCTAAGCCATCTCTCCAGCCCCTTATTTATTTATTTAGTTATTTGCAAGCAGACAGAGATAGACAGGAGAGAGACAGTCAAGAGAAAATGGGCATGCCAGGGCCTTCAGCTGCTACAAACGAACTCCAGATGCATGTGCCACTTTGTACATCTGGCTTACATAGGTACTGGGGAATCAAACCTGGGTCCTTGCAGGCAAGCACCTTAAGCGCTGAGCCACCTCTCAAGCCCTGTGTCACTCTGTATTACTTGAGGTTCTTAATCCAAATCAAGGCACAAAGACTGGTATAGCCAGGCGTGGTGGTGCATGCCTTTAATCCTAGTAATCTGGAGACAGAGGTAGCAGGATCACTGTGAGTGGCCACCCTGAGACTACATAGTGAATTCCAGGTTAGCCTACGCTAGAGCGAGAAAAAACAAAAAAAGACTAGTATTATTCCATGATAAACAAGGCCTCAATCTCAGCCCTACCTATCTCTCTGGAACTCCTCACCCCCTATCACTAGGCTCCACCCAGCCAGAACTCCTGTCTTCATCTCAAAGACCTCAATTACTTTCCACCTCTGGGTATTTGCACTCATAGTTCTCTGCCTATACCTCCAAGATCTTTGCTTTTCTTTTTTATTTTTCTTTTTTCTTTTTTCTTTTTTTTTGAGGTAGGGTCTCACTCTAGCCTAGTCTGACCTGGAATTCACTATGTAGTTTCAGGGTGTCCTCAAACTCATGGCGATCTTCTTATCTCTGCCTCTCAAGTGCTGGCATTCAAGGTGTGTGCCACTACTCCCACCTCTGTGCTTTTGTGTAGCTGTCTGACTCTTGGACTGTTTTTGGGTTTTAGCTCCCAGGTACTTCCTCTATGAAGGCTTTCTTAGCCTAGCCACTTTTTTTTTTTTTTTTTTTTTTTTGGCTAGGGCTTAGTTTGTAGCCCAGGCTGGCCTCATATCCTCCTGCTTCAGCCTCCCCAGGTTTATAGGAATGCACCCCAGCATCCACCTCACTGCTTTGACTGCAGGGTATCCTTTAGCTCAGGCTGACCTGGAATTCATTATGTAGTTTCAGGGTGGCCTTGAACTCACAGTGATCCTCCTACCTCTGCCTCCGAGTGCTGGGATTACAGTGAGAGAGAGGAGAGAGAGAACTGGCATTCCAGGGCCTCCAGCTAGCCACATGCATCATCTTGTGCGTCTGGTTTATGTGGGATCTGGGGAGTTGAACATGGGTTCTTAGGCTTTACAGGCAAGTGCCTTAATCACTAAGCCATCTCTCTAGCCCTCTTTTTTGCTTTGTTTTTCGAGGTAGGGTCTTTCTTTAGCCCGGGCTGACCTGGAATTCACTATGTAGTCTCAGGCTTCCTTGAATTCAGTGATCCTCCTACCTCAGTCCCTCTAGTGCTGGGATTAAAGGTAAGCACCAATATACCTGGCTGACTGCCTGCCTGCCTTTCTTTCTTTCTTTCTTTCTTTCTTTCTTTCTTAATATATTTTATTCATTTATTTGAGAGAGAGAAAGAGGAAGAGGGAGAGAGAGAGAGTGAGAGAGATAATGGGCTTGCCAGGGCCTCCAGCCACTGCAAATCAACTCCAGATGCATGCTCCCCCTTCTGCTCTGGCTTATGTGGGTTCTGGAGAATCGAACCTGCGTCCTTTGGCTTGCAGGCAAATGCCTTAAACACTAAGCCATCTTTCAACTACTCCCTGACTACCTTTCTTAATAATGCTATCTGCCTGGAGAGATGGCTCAGCAGTTTAGGTGTTTGCTTGCAAAGCCTAAAGGCCTGGGTTCGATTCCCTACTACCCACATAAAGCCAGATGCAGAGGGGCACATGCATCTGGAGTTCGTTTGCAGTGGCAGGAGGTCCTGGCATGCCCCTTTTTTTTGTCTCTTTCTGCTTGCAAATAAACAGATTAAAAAAAATAAATGCTATCTGTACCTCTGCTAATTATCCTTTTACCCTCCTCTTTAATTAAATTTTTTTTTCTTATTGAGAGAGAATGGGCACACCAGGGCCTCTAACCACTGCAAATGGACATGCCACCTTGTGCATCTGGCTTTATATGGGTTCTAGGGAATTGAATCTGGGTCCTTTGGCTTTGCCAGCAAGTACCTTAACTGCTAAGCCATCTCTCCAGCCCCTCTTTCATTCTTTTAAAAAAAACCATATTTTATTTTTATTTATTTATTTGACAGAGAAAGAGGGAGGGGGAGAGAAAGAGAAAATAGGTGAGCCAGGGCCTCCAGCCACTGCAGACAAACTCCAGACGTGTGTGCCCCCTTGTGCATCTGGCTAATGTGGGTCCTGGGGAATCAAACCTGGGTCCTTTGGCTTTGCAGGCAAACACCTTAACCACTAAGCCATCCCTCCAGCCCAAATTCTCTACCTCCCCCCTTTTTTTTGGTTTTTCAAGGAAGGGTTTCACTGTAGCTCAGACCTGGAATTCACTATGTAATCTCAGGGTGGCCTCGAACTCATGGTGCTCCTCCTACTTCTTCCTCCCAAGTGCTGGGATTAGAGGTGTGCACCACCACACCTGGCTTTACCTTTTTAAAAAATATTTTTACTTATTTGCAAACAGAGGATGACAGAAAGAAGAAAGAATGGACATGCCAGGGCCACTTGCCACAGCAAATAAACTCCAGATGCATGTGCTACTTTATGCATCTGGCTTTACGTGGGTAATGGACAACTGCTTTTAATCACTGAGCCATCTCTCCAGTACCGTCTTTAAATTTTTTTTATAGTGTCATCAGATATTACTCACAGGCTTAGTACCATGGGCCAAGTATCATTCCTAGCATTTTGTACATATTATTCAAGCTAAACTTGCTTAGAAGCTTGTTATGGGCTAAACGTGTTCTCCCAAAAAATTGTACATTGAAACTCTAATTCTCACTGTGACTATATTTGCCTTTATGGAAGCAATTAAGAGGCGTAGTGGTGCATGTCTTTAATCCTAGCACTCAGGAGGCAGAGGTAGGAGGATTACTGTGAGTTTGAGGCCAGCCTGGGACTACTACAGAGTGAATTTCAGGTCAACCTGGCCTACAGTGAGACCCTACCTTGAAAACAAAATAAACAAAAAACAAGAAAGAGTAAGAGATAGTGCACGCCTTTAGCCCCAGCACTTGGGAGGCAGAGGTAGGAGGATCACCATGAGTTCAAGGACAGCCTAAGGCTACATAGTAAATTCCAGGTCAGCCTGGGCTAGAGCAAGACCCTATCTCAAAAAAACAAAACAAGGGCTGGAGAGATGGCTTAGTGGTTAAAGTGTTTGCCTGCAAAGCCTAAGGACTCAGGTTCGATTCCCCAGTATCCATGCAAGCCAGATAAAGAAGGTGGCACATGCTTCTAGAGTTTATTTGCAGTGGATAGAGGCCCTGGCATGCCCATTCTTTCTCTATCTGCCTCTTTTGCTCTCTTTCTCAAACAAATAAATAAGTAAATAAAACATAAAAAAAAGATGGGTTGGGGAGATGGCTCAGTGGTTAAGGTTAAGGTTTTGCCTGCAAAGCCAAAGGACCTCGGTTTGATTCTCCAAGACCCACGTAAGCCAGACGCACAAGGAGGCACATATTTCTAGAGTTCTTCTGCAGTGGCTGGAAGCCCTAGCGCACCCATTCTCTCTCTCTCTCTCTCTCTCCCTGTCTGCCTCTTTCTCTCCCTTCCTCTCTCAAATAAAAATAAATAAATAAAAGAACCTGGCATGGTGCACATCTTTAATCCCACAGCACTGGGGAGACAGAGGTAGGAGTATTGCTGTGAGTTTGAGGCCACCCTGAGACTACATGGTGAATTCCAGGTCAGCCTGGGCTACAGTGAGACCCTACTTCGAAAAACAAAAACAAACAAAAAAAAAGAATAAGACTTTGGTGTAATAACAGTGTTATCATTCGCAGAGGCTGGAGGCCCTGGCACGTCCATTCTGTCTCTCAAATAAATAAATAAAATATTAAAAAAAAAAATAACAGTGTTATAAGAAGTGACACAATAGGGCTAGAGAGATGGCTCAGTGGTTAAGGCACTTGCCCGCAAAGCCTAACGACCCAGGTTTGATTCCCAATACCCACATAAAGCCAGACGCACAAAGTGGCACATGCCTCAGCCAGGTGTGGTGGCACATGCCTTTAATCCCAGCACTAGGGAGGCAGACTTCAAGGTCACCTGAGACTACATAGTGTATTCCAGGTCAGCTTGGGCTAGAGTGAGACCCTACAACAACAACAAAACAAAACAAAAATAGAATAAAAATAAAAATGAGTATTTGAGGGCTGGAGATGGAAAGATGGCTTAGTAGTTAAGGCACTTGCCTGCAAAGCAAAAGGACCCAGGTCGATTCCCCAGGACACAAGTAAGCCAGATGCACAAGGTGGCACATACGTCTGGAGTTTGTTTGCAGTGGCTGTAGGTTCCAGCATGCCCATTCTCTCTCTATCTGTCTCTTTCTCTCTCTTTCAAATAAATAGAAACTTAAAAAAAAATTTTTTTAAAGATCAGTATTTAGCCAGGCATGGTGGAACATGCATTTAATTCCAGCACTAGGGAGGCAGAGGTAGGAGGATCACCATGAGTTCAAGGCCACCCTGAGGATACATAGTGAATTCTAGGTCAGCCTGTCCTAGAGTGAGACCCTACCTTGAAAAAACAGGGGAAAAAAAAAAAAAAAAGATCAGTATTTGAAGCCAGGTGATGAGATTCCCCAATTTCTTACAGTCTTGTCCCTCTGACCTGGTTAGCATTTACACATTTTATCATTTGGTTGCTAATTTTCTGTCTCCAGAACCGGGGTGCAGGCTGGTGAAGAATCAGGGAACTTGACTATCTGCATCCTTTATGCCCAAAGCTGATTGATCACCCAAAGCAAACAATGAAAGCAACTTTAGATGGAATTCAAGCCTCCATCTTCTCTACAGTAAGAGTTTGTGATAATCAATAAAGCTGGGGGGGGGGGGGAGGGTGTGACAACAGGACAGGGGTCAGCAGGTGAGATCAACAAGGAAGCACCTAAATCTCATCTTTTGAAGTCAACCCGTAAGCTTCACAGACATTGAGATATTTGGTGAATTGACAGAACTGTGTAGGGATGAACGCTTAATCATATCCTAGGCCTAACACTCACACAAAATGATCCCCATTTACATTCCGAGCCTCAATTTCAATGGTAGTATCCCTCTGGTCATCAACCTAAGCTCCAACCACAATTTGCAAACTTTACCACCTCCATATGCAATTCCTTCTGCTCTGGAGCCCTCGTTTGTCTTCTTTCTCCCAGGGGAAAATTCTTTGAATCCTTTCAATACTCCCTTCCCCACTGCCCTCAAGAATATTTCCTGGGCAGTAGAGGTAAGGGTCCACAGCGCCTCTGGGCCTCAGTTTCTTCAGTGAAATGGGGCCCATGCATCATATGAGAGTTTGCGGGGTGTTAGGGCCTACCAGACGCTCTGAGGAGTGGCCGAGAGCTGCACAAAGCCAGCGCTCTTCGCTCTCAGCAACCGTCTATGAGTGAGTATGCTCGCTAGACAGGTAAACCCGCAGGGCGAAGCCCCAGGCTGACTCATTTCGGAATAAAACCATGGAAAACGTAGCTTTCTCAAGACAGAGTGAACAAAGAATGACGGAATGAACAAATGAATGGACAGAGGGTCCAGAGCGGGACAAAGGCCTGCAAGATGGCGTTCTTTAGGACCGCGGGAGGGGCGCCCAGGGCCTCCGAGAGGGAGGGGATCCACAAACGCCCTGGACTTCGCTGGGCTGGCTACGCCACAGAGACAAAAGCCCGAAACATAGCGGGCTCTAGGACCCCTGGGCCCGCACGGAGCAAGGCCCACAATCCTATCTGGAGAGCCTAGGCGTCCACAGCAGCTGACCGGCGGGTTCTAGGACCTGCTGGTCCGGGAGCCGCTCCCTGCTCGCCCCGCCCGCGCGGCTCGCTCCGGGCCAACTCAGTCGTCCCTCGGCGCCCACGGGGAAACTGAGTCTAGCTGAGGTAGTGTCCATGCAAAGGCTGCCCGGGTCCCTTACCACTTCTCGCAGTCGTCTCTTACCTAGTCAGACTTGGGATCGCTCCGTACCGTCTGCATGGGCTCCCAGTACTGACGGAGCACCGGAACCTGCCGGAGCGGGTCGGCGCTAGGACCCTGCGGGGGCTAGGGGAGGCGGGGCCGCGAGTCAGAGAGCGGAAGTGGAAGGGAGCTCTCGGGTCTAGGGAAAGGAAAAGCTCTCCGAACACCTCCAAGCCTACTGGAGCCAGGAAATAGCTTGCGAGCAGTAACGTCAGGCAGATAGACGGCATACAGCCGCCAGATGACCAGAAGCGCCTCCTAGGTCCGTTTATATTCCACGTTAATGAAGATTCTCCGGGCGGCCTTTGGAAGTCTTGCAGGGGAACTCTTGAAAAGTGTCACCAATATACTGTGGCCCGAGATGCAACATCCCCTCCCCCACTTCTGCGCTTATTTAATATTCACCGGAACGACTTTAGCAGCTGGGGACGGAAATGTGGCTTACGCTACTACGTAAAGACCGTGCTGTGACCTGCATGGGCGGAGCCAGGGTTGCTCCTACTGCCGAGCGTGGTACCCACGCTTGTACTTCCAAGCACTAGGAAGGCTGAGGCAGGAGGAGTGCCGCGGACAGTCTGTGATACTTAATGCAACGCTGCCTCAAACCATCACCAACGTAAACGAGAGTTATGCCTACCCACAACCTACTGCCGGAACAGTGTGTTGTAGGACCGATGCTTGCAAGAGGGACAGGAAGTGTTAGCAAGGCGGAAGTTTCAGGGGGAAGCTTTTGCACCTAGGACACTTCCTGTTTCCTACTAACAATAGGAAGTATCCTCGGAGCTGGGGGTAGAATCTTGGCTCATACTAGCTGTTCTCTGTCCCCTCTACCTCTTTCCCCTTTCCCCTTCTTCAGTCCCTTTTCCCCTCCTCTACCATTCCCGGGAACCCTGGCCGAGTGTGCGTGTGTGGGAGCACGGGCGCACCTCAGGGAGCGCGACTGCAGTTAGGGGAAGGGTCCCAGTGCGCAGGCGCGCTCCCGTTCGCGCTCCCCAACGGACGCGCCCGCGGCGGGAACCAGAAGGGGCTGCTGGTGAGAGGTAGGGGTCCTGGAAGGAAATTGGCAGGAGAGAGGAGTTACGTTAAGAAGACCCTGTTAGTGGCTTAATAGGGAAGGGGACTAGGTGAGTATTCTGGGGATAGGGTCAGTGAGAAGGGTTAGAGTCGGAAATAGGAGTTGTATTGGGGTCCCATGGGACTCAAGAGTCGGAGAAAGCCCAGATGTGGGAGGCATGGAGGGCTGCTACTAGGAAAGCAAAGACTTTGGAATGAAGACTGCCTTTTTCATTGGGTTTGTTCATGTGTGAACAGGGGTGATGGAGGCATTGCAGGATTGTGAGAATTTAGTGACAGACACGATTTACTTACAGTGGTGCTTGGCACTCCGTGATGCTCAGCATGAGTTACTATCAATATTAAGAGAGATTGTAAGAGAGAAAATGAGGAATGATGGTGACAGTAAGGTAAGCCAAATGTGGAATAAAAAACGATAGGGGATGAAATGAAATTCCAACATGAAATGGGATTGGACATTCAAGTTGGAAGATAATTTCGGTTCAAGAGAAGTAGGTAAAGGAAGTGCCCTACATGTTGTTTTAGAAAGGAGACCTTGTGACACTGAAAGCAGAGTAGAGGAATAGAGGGGAAAGCTACCCCTTTCAAATGAACTGCTAGCCTACCCTGTATACCTGCAGCTATCAGCTAGAGAAAGTAACTACTTTTTTCTGTGTTTTCAGGCTGTTCTGTTTAGCTGAAGGGCAAGGAAAAGATGACTGGATTTCTTTTGTTGCAAAGCCTGGCTGGGCATGATGGATTACACTTGTAATCCCAGAACTGGGAGCCTGAGGTAGGAAGACTGTCATGAGTTCAAGGCCAGCCTCAGCTACATTCCAAGTCAGCCTGGCTTACAGCCTTGTCTCAAAACAAAAAGCCTAGGACTAGGTATGGTTTCCTTTTAAGATGTCACAGATTTTTGTTAGTTTCAGAATTAGAGAGAACAGAGGATTAGGAACATAAGATCTTACTGGATGTGGTCTGAAAAACAAAGTAGGTCTGCAATCAGAAGTAGGTTAGATCTCTTCAGACTTTGTTTCCTTATCTGTACTTCTAGAGATGGCTACCCAGGTGTGTTCAGCTTGCCACCTGCAGACTGCACGCATCCCAAGATAGCTATGAATATGGCACAACACATTTGTAGATGACCATGCCATGTCACAGTGTCAAGTGGTTGGACATCCCTGGCTATGTTTTAAGCCTAGAAAGAGCTTTTTTAAGAATTTGGATCCTGGTTGAGGAGGTGCACGCCTTTAATCCCCATACTGGGGAGGCTGAAGTAGGTGGATTACAATGAGTTCAAGGCCAGCCTGGACTACAGAAGTAGTTCCAGGTCAGCCTGGGTGAGAGTGGGACCCTGCTCAATAAACCAAAACAATAGCCAGACGTGGTGGCCCACACCTTTAATCCCAGCACTCTGAGGCAGAGGTAGGAGGATTGCTCAAAATTTGAGGCCAATCTGAGACTACATAGTAAATTCCAGGTCGGCCTGAGCTAGAGTAAGACCCTACCACAGCCAGGCGTGGTGGCGCACACCTTTAATCCCAACACTCAGGAGGCAGAGGTAGGAGGATCGCCATGAGTTTGAGGCCACCCTGAGACTATGTAGTGATTTCCAGGTCAGCCTGGGCTAGAGCAAAACCCTACCTCAAAAATCAAAAACAAACAAACAAACAAAACAACAAAAAAAAAACCCTACCTCAAAAAAACAAAATAAAAACAAAAAGAATTTGGGAAGCTTGTGTATAGTGAGGTTTCTAATGATGGTGCCTCCAGAATAGATATGGTTAGAAAGCAGGTCCTTAGGTATTGATGGTTAGGGAACTTCTCAGTTACCTTTGCTGAATTTGTTGCTCCTAGAGGCAAAAAGCAAAGTCAACTCAGGCTTTCCTTTTGACCATTGCCCCCTCTTCCTAGGCCTTGGCCCTCTACCAAAGGAAGATGCTGGTACAACCTGTCTATTCCTCCTGAACATCCAATTTCTGCCACATTGCCCCATGGAGGACACACCCCTCTCATTCAGCTGCTCAGACTGTCAGTGCCATTTTCCTAGCCTCCCAGAATTGTCACAGCACCGAGAACTGCTCCATCTCTCTCCCACACAGGACAGTGAGGAGGCTGACAGTATTCCTCGCCCTTACCGCTGTCAGCAATGTGGGCGTTGCTACCGTCACCCAGGGAGCTTGGTCAACCACCGCCGGACCCATGAGACTGGCCTTTTCCCCTGTACCATCTGTGGCAAGGACTTTACCAATCCCATGGCTCTCAAGAGCCACATGAGGACTCATGTTCCTGAAGGCCGCCGCAGAAGCAGGCCTCTACTCCCCAAGGAAACCACTCCCCACCTGCAGAGTGAGACAATGTCCACTGACTCCCGAGATCAGAGGCTTGGCCCTGGGGAAAGACAACAAAATAAGACAAAGTATGCAGGAGAGACACCCAAATGTGAATCTGGAGCTGAGTCCAGGGCAGCTTCAGGCCCTTGGGAAGATACACCCAGCAGACAAAGACAAGTCTTAGAAAGCCAGCCAGATCCTGAGGCAGGTGGAAAGCAACAGGGGCTCACCACTGACTCTGCCACAGCCCAGCCTCTTCCTGCTCCAGTTAGCAGCCTCCTTAGCAATTTGGAACAGTATTTGGCTGAATCAGTAGTGAACTTCACAGAGGGTCAGGAATCTACCCATTCCCCTCCTGCAGAGGAGGAGCGAAGGTACAAGTGCAGTCAATGTGGCAAGACCTACAAGCATGCTGGGAGCCTCACCAACCACCGCCAGAGCCATACCTTGGGTATCTACCCTTGTGCCATCTGCTTTAAGGAATTCTCTAACCTTATGGCTCTGAAGAACCACTCTCGACTGCATGCCCAATATCGGCCTTACCACTGTCCCCATTGTCCCCGTGCCTTCCGGCTCCCCCGGGATCTGCTAGAACATCAGCAATCTCATGAGGTAGAAAGGCAGGAGAGGCCATGGGAAGAGAGAGAGATGCCCACTACCAATGGGCACACAGATGAGAGGAGTTGGGACCAATTACCTAAAACACAGATGCTGAATGGCTCTGGGGAGCTAGAAGATGGTAGCATGGAGGAGTATCGTCCTTTCTGTTGTGGGGACTGTGGCCGTACTTACCGCCATGCTGGGAGCCTCATTAACCATCGAAAGAGCCACCAGATAGGAATCTACCCTTGCTCAGTCTGTTCTAAGCAGTTGTTTAATGCAGCTGCTCTAAAAAATCATGTTCGAGCTCATCACAGACCCCGGCAAGGAGCTGAGGAAGATGGACAGTCATCAGAGCCACCAGCTCCCCTGATGTTGGCCAAGACCACCCACAAAGAAGAGGAGCTCCCCTCTACCACCCTGGACCATCGCCCCTATAAGTGCAATGAGTGTGGTCGGGCTTACCGCCACAAGGGGAGCTTAGTGAACCACCGTCACAGCCATCAGACAGGAGAATACCAGTGCTCACTCTGCCCCTGCAAGTACCCCAACCTCATGGCCCTGCGAAACCATGTGCAGACGCACTGTAAGAATGCTTGCCGAAATACAGACCCAGGGGCTGAGGGTTCCCCCTGCCACGTCAAGGAGGATCTGCCACCTGACCCAGTGGGAACAGAAGCTGCACACCACACAAATGAGGGTCATGTGTGCAAACATGAAGAGGAGGCCACCAGTACTGCCCCACTAGGTACGATAGCACCACAGAGATGTAGCATCTGTGAGATGTTCTTTGAAGATCCTGAGAGTCTTGAACGTCATGCCCTGACCCACAGAACAGGAGAAGGGGGAAATAAGACAGAGACCACAGCATCACCTCCTAGAGCATTTGCCTGTCGGGATTGTGGAAAGAGCTATCGCCACTCAGGTAGCCTTATCAACCACAGGCAGACCCACCAGACAGGGGATTTCAGTTGTGGGACCTGTGCCAAGCATTTCCACACCATGGCTGCCATGAAGAGCCATTTGCGACGTCATAGTCGGCAGTGGAGCAGGCATCAGAAGTGGACTGGCAATACTGGTGGAGAAGAGGCCAAACTGAAACCTGGGCTGTCCTGGGCTCCAAAGTTAGAAGATAATGAGGGCCTGGATTCTTCCCAAGACCCTTCAGGAGAAAGTCCTTGTGTGACTGAAGGCACCTTGGAAAGTCATGGGAACTGTTTGCAGACTGCATATGGAAGCAACAAATGTGAACTTGAGAGGGAGGAGGCCTGTTTCCAGGGTGATACAGAGAGCAGAGGCACTGAGAAAGGACTAGAAAGGAAGGAGGCCTGTTTACTTGACAACTTCCTAGGTGATGAGGAAAATGGTGAGATTCATTTTTGTGATAGTCTCCATGAGGTGGACAATGACCAGAAACCAGCTACTTGCCAACCCAACTCCTCTTCCCACCCTGCTGAAACTACTACTGGCTGGAAGGCTGAAGATGCTCATACCTGCTACGATTGTGGCCATTCTTTCCCCCATGTCACTGGCCTGCTGAGCCATAGGCCCTGCCATCAACCAGGCATCTATCAGTGCTCTCTCTGTCCAAAGGAGTTTGACTCTTTGCCTGCCCTGCGCAGTCACTTCCAGACCCACAAACCAGGGGAGGCAGCCTCAGCAAAGCCTTTCCTCTGCTGCCTGTGTGGTATGATCTTCCCTGGGCGTGCTGGCTATAAGCTTCACCTACGCCAGGCGCACAGAGCTGCAGGCATGACTGAGTGTTCAGAGGAGGAAGGGGAAGAAGAAGGGGGAACAGAAGCAGCCTCCACCCATAGCCCTGCCCTGCAGGTCTCAGAAGCAGAGCTGCTGAATCAGCTGCAGCGGGAGGTGGAGGCACTGGATGGAGCGGGTTATGGGCATATTTGTGGCTGCTGTGGCCAGACTTATGATGACTTGGGGAGCCTGGAACGTCACCACCAAAGTCAGAATTCCAGCAAGACCGCAGATGAGGCTCCTAGTTACTTAGAAGCATCAGGTGATGCCATGGAAATAGTTGCAGATGGTGCTTTTGAGGGCACGGTGACTTCTGTCTCTGAAGAGGGTAGAGACATAAAGTCTGAAGGAGTAGGTAGTACAATTGGAGACAGCCTTTGCATGCAGGTTGGTGAAACTTTTCTCAAGCCCCACCCTCGCCCCTTCCGTTGCAATCAGTGTGGCAAGACCTACCGCCACGGAGGCAGCCTGGTGAACCACCGCAAGATTCACCAGACTGGAGACTTCACCTGCCCTGTCTGTTCTCGCTGCTACCCCAACCTGGCTGCCTACCGGAATCATCTGCGGAACCACCCTCGCTGCAAAGGCTCAGAGCCCCAAGTAGGGCCCATCCCAGAGGCAGGAGGCAGCAGTGAGCCCCAGAATGTGGTAGAGGAGGGCCTGGAGCAAGCAGGAGTGGGACAACTCCAGGAAGAATTTAAAGTGGAGCCCTTGGGGGAGGTAGCAAAGGTGAAAGAAGAGGTGTGGGAGGAGACCACTGTGAAAGGGGAGGACCTGGAGCAGAGGTTGGAGACAGCAGAAAAAGGTTGTCAGACTGAGGCTAGTTCTGAGCGACCCTTCAGCTGTGAGGTGTGTGGCCGCTCCTATAAGCACGCAGGCAGCCTAATCAATCACAGGCAGAGCCATCAGACTGGCCATTTTGGCTGCCAGGCCTGCTCCAAGGGCTTCTCAAACCTCATGTCCCTTAAGAACCATCGGCGCATCCATGCAGACCCTCGGCGTTTCCGCTGCAGTGAATGTGGAAAAGCCTTTCGCCTGCGGAAGCAGCTAGCTAGCCACCAGCGGGTCCACGCAGAAAGACGGGGTGAGGACAACCAAGAGCAGATTCGGGAGGATCGGCCCTTCCGGTGCGGGCAGTGTGGCCGGACCTACCGCCACGCTGGCAGCCTCCTGAACCACCGGCACAGTCATGAAACGGGCCAGTATAGCTGCCCCTCCTGTCCCAAGACCTATTTTAACCGCATGGCCCTGAAAGACCATCAGAGGCTGCATTCTGACAGTCGGAGGCGGCGAGCAGGACGTTCCCGGTGGGCAGCAGTGCGCTGTACCCTCTGTAGCCAAGGCTTTCCTGGCAGGGGATCTTTGGAGCGGCATCTGCAGGAGCACAGGGAGACCAAACTCGAGCTGGTCAGTCTCCAGGGAAGCCCACATGGTACAGAGGGCAGTGAGAGGAATCAGGCTGACAACCAGGAACTAGAGAGCAGACCAGTTGGTGTGGAATCAGTTCCCCAGTTGGAGCCCAGTCAGAGCCCCAGCAGAGCTGTAGGTTCAAATTGGGGGGTGGGGAAGGTAGATGGGTGGCAAGGAGAGGGGGGACCAGTGAATCACAGTGGTGGCTGGGTTCCTCAGGATCAAGTATTAACCAAGCCAGAAGACAAGTTGAGGGGATATAGCTCGGGGGTAGAGCATTTAACTGCAGAAGACAAGTTGGAAGACAGTGTCCCCAGCAATCCTTGCCACCTTTCCAACAGCCAGTCTAGTGGCTCTGTTCTGAGCTACATTGATAGCTGGGACAATGGAGATGGCAGCAGCTCTCAGCTCCAGCCAGAGAGTCAATACTATCACTGCAGCCAGTGTGGCAAAACATGTTACCAGCCAGGTAGCCTCTTGAACTCCAACATTCACAAGCCAGATGGCCACTACTGCCTACTCTGCTCCAAGGAGTTCTTGAATCCTATGACCACCGAGGGCCACCACCACATGTCATCCCAGACTTTTGCTTGCCCTAATTGTGGCAAGGCTTTTCAGTCCCACTATGAACTGGTCACACACCTGCAAACTCATGCTGGGGACCATAGTCAGGTGTTGCATCAAATAGAGAAGGTCCCAGGTTCCCAAACTGGGAGTGTGGAGGATAAGATGGGTCTCTCTGGTCCAGAGGAAGCTCAGGAAACCCCATCAGAGCCTCTCAGAGCTTCAGGAGAGAATGGTGAGCCAGCCAGTGGAGGGCAAGGAGTAAATACCACAGCAGGTGAAAATGAGGAACGGCCCTTCCGCTGTGCTCAGTGTGGGCGTTCCTACCGCCATGCTGGCAGCCTGCTGAACCACCAGAAGGCCCACACCACTGGCCTGTACCCCTGCTCCCTGTGTCCCAAACTTCTACCCAATCTGTTGTCTCTCAAGAACCATGGCAGGACCCATACAGATCCCAAACGCTACTGTTGCAGTGTCTGTGGCAAGGCTTTCCGAACAGCTGCCAGGCTGCAGGGCCATGAGCGGGTCCATGCACGCCAGGAGGGGCCTTTCACTTGCCCCCATTGTCCTCGCCACTTCCGCCGCCGAATCAACTTCCTACAACACCAGAAGCAGCAGCACCAGGAGGAGTGGACAGTGACTAGCTCTGGTATGAGGGATGAATGGGCTGGGCAGAGAATTGTGGAATCCCAGAAGGAGGTGGGCGTACAATGGAAAGAGAAATTGGGATCCAGGGTAGGTGAGGAAAGCAAGGATTGAGAGGCAAGGGACACATGGAATCCAAGAGGTGGCAGAGGACCTGGACACGGAGAGACAAAACCAATTGAGAATTCTGCCTTTTAAGCTGCTGAGATCTGAATCCTGGACCAGGAAAATGTACATTGGTGGGTTGGGCAGTGTAAGGGACAGAGGCAGCTGTATGGACTCCTCTTGTAGCCAAGGGAAAATGGCGTTTTTCAGTTGGGTGTGTATGTGGGGGTGGGAGGGGGGAGATAGCTGGGTATCATTTGGCTGCCACATCAGGAAACCCTCCTGATTCAGCTAATGATTTCCAGAAGAAGAGATGAAGCCATTAGTTGTTTAGGTTCTGATCTTTCTTGGAATGGGCAAGGAGCCAGGGAATGATAAAGAGGCATAGCAGTAGGGTGGATCCTGGGTAGGTGGTGACCTGTGTGGTGACCTTCACCTGGGTTGCTTTATTCTTTTGCTGACTTGGTGGAAACTGTGTCACTGGTCAGTATTCCCTTGTTCCTTTTTCCCTATAGTTTGTCTTTGCTCCTTTTTTTCTTGGAAATGAGACTTCTGGTCTTTTCCTATGATTATTGCCCCACAGCTCTTTCTTTTTAGTCAACCCTTCTCCCTCTGCAACAGAGCTTTTTAGGATCCAACCAAATCTCCCTCTCTGCTAGCATCACCTCCCCCTCCCCGCACCCACACACACTGAACTGAAGGACTGAGTCACAGATAATTATTCCTTTGAAGCCAAGTCCAGCTGAGCAACACTAATTATTAACCCCTATCTCTCATTCTCTGTCAGAACAGATCTCAGTGTAGATTGGCTCCCACCCAGCCCATCAAAGGATGAGGCTGTGAGATACGGGACAGCCTGTTTCCTCAGCAAGCTGTGAGTTCATGCTGTACTTCTAGAAAGAGGGATCCATTACATCTATTGGCCACCAAGAGTGCGTTTTTTTTTTTTTTTTTTTTTTCAAAATGGGGAGCCCTTGACCAGAGCTTGTCAGAGAAGGAGAGGATGGTGGATGATAGAAGGTCCCTGAAAACTGAGAATGGCTCTCAGGATAAAAGATTTCTTGTAACTTTAAGGGAAATGAGTGAGAAACCAATTAGTCATGGCTGAGAAAATAATTGGGGTGATCTAAGGTTCCTTAGGGTGTGTGTTGCTGGGCACAGAACCCAGGGCTTCATATATGCTAGGTAAGTGCTCTATTACTAAGCTGTATATCCCAGCCTCTTGTACTCAGTGTGCCTCCTAGGAGGACCGTGTGGGTGGAGGGTGACCTGCAGAGTTGGAGAGGTTGGTTCTGCCCCCCTCAACCAGTGACCTCCTCTCCTCTTCCTAGGAGCCTCAGTGGCACCAGCAACTGGCAGAGAGGACTCATCTTTGCCCCTTCCACCTACTCCTCCAGCCTCGCTCCTGGACCCTTCACCCCAGTGGCCTGCAGACATCAGCTTCTCCCCCTGAACTGTGTCTCCAAAGAATAGTATGTTGAAGAGGTTGCTGCAGGCAAAGAGGGACTTGATCTCCACATTTTACTCAGGAGTAGCTTGGGCATCCCCACCTCTCTCATCTCCTCACAAAAGGGACCCTGACCTGACTTCTTTCCCAAAAATGACATGGGATAGTCCTCATGTTCCTGTACTGGAAGGACCTCCTTTCCCAACTTTTGTCACATGCTGTCCAGGGCCACCCTCACTGGCAGGTTCAGGGGGAGGCAGATTCAGAGAGCACCACAGGTGAGATAGTTGCCTGTGGAAGAGCAGCCTTTTGCTACAGTTTGTAACTTATTTTTTAAAATCTATTTTGTAACAATTTATTTAAGTTTAAAAAAAATTGCTTCCCTCCCCCCCAAAATTCACAACAGGTGGCTGGTGTGCTTGTGTCTGAGAGATGGAGGATAGGGAGAGTTAGGGACACCTCTGTTAGGGAGAATTGCTGAGTGGGAGCATCCACAAGTGACATCCCTGTCCTGCAGGGTGGGCATTTGGGGTAGCTTCTGGCCCATGGCAGGCTTCTTCCCAGCCAGACAAGCTGGTGGGCCTACCCCAGGGCTAAGAACCACAAGACAGGGAGGAGAAGGGCAGGGGTGTTGACATGGAAGTTGCTTCACTTTTCTGGAGTCCTAGAGTCACCAGTCGACAGCTGGCTGGTTAGCCTGTCAAAGACAGGAATAAGGGTGAGGTTGGCCCCATCCTCTGCTTTGCAACTGCCCTTGAAGGAGCAGAATCCATCTTGGCCCCTGTGGTCTATGGGGAAATTGAAACTCAAAGAGGCCAGGACTTCTCCCTACAGCCTATGTAGGTCTGTCCCCTGCTGCTCTCCACCTTAGGCAGGTAGACACAGGTCAGAACAGCACTGTCCATAGTTGGAGAGAAGTGGAGAGGGAGGGTGAGCAGGGATGCCCCAGAAACACATACTTGAATTGGCTAGGCAGCTTTCAGCCTCAGGTTCTGGCTCTTCAGCGAAGTAGACCTGCCAGTCCAAATTGCTGACCCAGTCCTCATAGGCAGGGAGTGCTGCAAAAGCTGCAGGCCTTGCAGGGCCTTGGCAGGTGTCTCCAAAGCTGTGCAGTCCAGCCAGGAACCATGTTCCCCTAATCTCATGTACCAGTGGTGCCCCAGACAGGCCCTGTCAGGGAAGGTGACATTGGATGACTTCCTTTCCTCTTGGGCCCCTCCAGGAGGTGGAAGGAGCTAGGCCATGGGAGCTGAAGCTTGGGCGGTTTGAGGGCAGCTAGCAGAAAGGGTTAGTTTCAGGTAAGAGAGAGGGCTAGCAGCCAAGCCTGGCAGAAAGTTTGCTCATGAACTGTTGTATTGAGAGAATGCTAGGGGTCTTCTGGGTAGGGTTTGGGAAATGAACTCACCTCACAGGGTGGCAGCTCACCCACAACACTGGCACATACCATCCCAGGCAGAATGGAAATTCCATCACCCCCAGCAGCTGCATGTAGCTGGCTACAGGCCATTGGTCCCAGGAGTGTCACAGGCACTGCCTGGGGGTAGCTGATGCCTGTAAGGCAAAGACACCCAGCTTCCCCAGTGGCCTTCAAGCTGAATGGACAATGGCCGGTGGCCTTGTCCTACATACCTGCTCCTTGGCGGGCCAGCCCCAAAACCCAGCCATGTTCACCATCAGGCAGGTGATGGTCAGCATAAGGCAAGCAAAGGGGCCTTATGCTAGGGCCCAGTGTCACAGGCTGAGCCAGCAGCAAGAGTGCTATATCATAGCCACCCTCTGGGTGGGTGTAGGCCCCATGCAGAATGAGTTGCTTCAGGCTCTGTTCCTCTGGTCCAGCACCCAGTCCTACACTCCATTCTTCCAGGGTCTGGCGCCTGTTTAGAGGCAGCATTGTTAGATAGCACTGAGTGACAAGACTAGGGCAAAGGGCATAAAGAAGAGGGACATAGGGCTCACCCGATGAAACAGTGAGCAGCAGCCAGCACCACCCCCTCTGACACCAGGGCTCCACCACAGGCCAGCTTCCCTTGGTATTTCAACCTGACATCCCAGGGCCATGGGGAGAGGCCTCCTGTCTGGGGTCCTTCAGTCCTCAAGGAGCCACATGCTGAAACAGGTAAATTACATCACCTGAATTGTTAGGTGCTCACTTTATACCAGGCCCTATGCTTAGTGCTTCCTATATGCTAACAAATCTAATGTCCTTGTCTAAGTTGACTTTTATTAGGTTCATTACCAAAGTCTTATTACCATATAGATTAAATTGCATAGCTCTCTAACCAAAAGCAAGTAGCCAAGTTGTATTCCAAGTCAGGCCTACGTTTAAACTGAGATGGTCTAACAACACTGCCCCAGCCTTTTAGGAAGGTCTCTGATCCACTTCCTTCACCCCACCCACCTGCATTTCTTCAGACCTGGACTGGCTCCAGAATGCCTAGCTCACAAGTGCTTCTCTGAACATCCAGAACTAGCTTCCTTCCCAGGAATGATTTTGCATCCAATTTGCATTCAGTTTCTTTCTTTCATTTTGGTTTTTCAAGGAGGGTCTCAGTCTAGCTCAGGCTGACCTGGAATTCACTATATAGTCTCAGGCTGCCCTCAAACTCACAGTGATCCTCCTACCTCTGCCTCCCGAGTGCTGGGATTAAAGGCGTGCGCCATCATGCCCCATGGCATTCAGTTTCTTAATACCAGAATTGAGTGGGAGCCTTGCCTTGTCTCATTTCATTAGGTTTCTGCCTGGGAATTTGCAGTTTTTTTCTGAAGACCAGTCAGGTCTCAAAGATATTCTTTCATGAATCCAAATTTGTAAAGCTTTGAAGTATCTATCCCTCAGCCCCAGTGGGCAGTATCCATCACAGAGGCAGACAGGGCCTTAAGACAGCCTTTAGCAGTATTTGAGCTGGTTTGCTTCCCTGTAGCTTCCATTACTACCCAGAAGTCCTCGTGCAGACTTGACATCCCCACACACTCCACCCCTATACTCCCTCTTCATACCTACACAGCTGTCCTCATCACTGGTCTCCATAATCCCTGGATCCTGAGCCAGGAAAGCTGCCCCCTGAGCTCGGGACTGCAGCCATGAGCTGTGAGTAGTCATATCGGTCAGCAGCACAGGGGTGTCCTCTTGGGCACATCTTGATGTGAAGCTGATGATCCCAACTTGGACCCAGTGTCCATCAGGTTCACGGCACAACACAGGGCCACCAGAATCCCCCTGGAGCCAGGCAAGAGAGCCAAAGACATGAGCCCTAGCCCTGGCCAGACATGTTCTGGCTGTAGCACTGCCACCCTTCTCTGAATTGAGCCCCCAGCCCAAAACCAGATTTTCCCTTCCTCTCTGCTCCCCATCACACCTGGCAGGGCCCCTGCACCCCAGGCTGGGCACCCCCACACAGCATCCCAGGCCTGGCTGGGCTGGCCAGCAGCCGCTGGTGCAGGCGGTTGTATAGACAGTTACATGTGGGGCGACTGATGAGACGCAGGCGCAAGTTCCGTAGGGTCTTGGGAGCTAGCAAGAGAAGAGAAGCTGAGTCTGGCTTGGAAGCAAGGGAGTCTGGGGTCCAGAACAGTTGGGAGCTGGACTTGTGTTTCCCTGGGCAAGAAGAATGCCTGACTGGGCTTCTGTCTTACAGTGCTTACCATCACTGGTATCCTGATCCCAGCCAGTGGCCCAGCAAGAGGATCCAAAGGGGAAGCGATGGGTGGGTTGGGGCAGGCAGAGGGTTGTGTGGGTTGAGGGATGGGTAAGCTGGAGTAGGGCCAGGTCTGAGCCCTGGGTGTAGTGGTTATAGGTCTTAGGCAACTGCAGGGCAGCAACCCCCACCTCCTCAGCCCCTGGGCTCAGCTCCTCCTGCTGCAGAGAACCCAGGACCACGGACCAGGAGCTCAGTTCTGTTGTAGGCACCCTGGAATAGGAAGGGCAAGGCCCAGAATGCTAAATGCAAGGGGAGACAGTGACAACTTTTGAGAATAGCACAGGTAGGTGGAAGATGAGTAGATACCACTCCATGCCTTTAAGCATAATCTTTCCCTTCTCTAAATCTCAGCATACTCATTTGTAAAGCTTCTACCATTAAAGGTTAAGATTAACCTGGTAACATGTACCTGGTACATGACACATTTTATATAAACGATACATTATTCAAGGGGTGGGGAACAGTCTTGGGCTTGTGAATAGATCCACCCCCAAAGCCAGAGACCCTGTCTGACCCCATGCATGACTCACTTTTCAAAGCAGTGGGCAGCAGTGAGGACCCAGGTTTCAGCCACCAGGGATCCACTGCAGATATGCACTCCCTTCCTCCTCACGCTGGCCTGCCAAGGCCATTCATTAGGTGCTGTGTTGCCCTCCTGAGGCTCAGGGGGACCAGGGCCACGCTGACCACAGGCTGTGGAGATATGAACCTGCTAACTGCAGGCCCCTGTCTTCTCATCCCAGGCCCCATGTCCCCATAGCTTACCATGATGAGTTTCTTGAAGACCTGGAAAAAGAAAGACATAAGAAAGATGTGGAGGTGCCCTTAACTGCTAGGTCCAGGTTTGAAGGAGGGGATTGAGTTGAGGAACAGGTCCTGGGTCTTTACCTAGGACTGGCTACCTCACCAGCCCATCCCAGAATGAAAATATTTATATGAGGTCAAAAAGCAGCTTTTATTGGTGCTCATTCAGAGTGTACACTCAGCCACTAATTCTCCTCTCAGCTGTGCTCAGCACTCCTAGGCCTGAGGAGCAAGGCCTGGGGTTTACCTTGGGACCAGGCCAATTTTCCTCCAGACTTCTGAACCCCTAACTCCTGCCCCCACCACTGAGTAGGGAGGTGGCCTGTATATGTAAAGAATATTAGCTTAATTGTTCCTTCAGCTGTGGAGGCCTAAGAGCATGGATTAGAGGACTGTGTCATGTCCAAGTGGGGTAGGGTCCTGAGGTGAGATCTACTCCACCCATCCTAACAATCCAGATTGCCCACCTTCCTAGAGGCCACCAGAACACCTACCAGAGGGTTCCTCTCCTGACTTTTCCCCATCCTGGGTCTACTGCCTATTCAGCCAGAGAGCCAAATTGGCTTGGGGAAAAGACAGACCTAAGCCAGTGGGGCCAGAACATGTTTGAAGTCACTGACAAGGGCAGGATACACACAGGCACGATCACAGACAATTACAGTCTGTACACTGATTCCTGACAGAAAATCCCACCTATTTTGACAAGTGGCCCCAGAAAAGCCAGAGGATATCCATAAGTAGACTGGCTCCTCAAGTAGCATCCCTCATGCACACCAAGTTACAGGTTGCTGGAATGTAGCCCACCATGCCACTCTCCCTCACACATGGGTATCTTACCTTCTATGAGGACCACAGCTCCCAGGATGAACAGCTCTGGTCCCCAGTTTTGCTTCATGCTGCTCCAGGCCACTCTGGCACCTGTGCCTTGGTGCTCAGAGAGGCCACCCTGGTCTCTCTGACTCCACCTCAGCTCCACCCTCTGCCAGGTAGTAGTCAGGTGTTATTTCTCCTAAGCTGAGAAGGAGCTAACAGCTTTTAGCTTGGGGGTTGGGATTGTGTGACCCTCTTTGGGCCTCCATCAAGGGGCCCGAGGGCCCCAGTTCAAACCCAGTTCTTCCACTTCAAGTGACCTTGAACAATTAACTTGTGTCTTGTCTAACTCAGAGTTGTTGAGTGTAAAACTGCTTAGAAGCTCAGTATAGTCGTGTATATCTGTGATCCCAGCACTTACAGGCAGACGGGAAAGTGGGGAATTTGAGGCCAATCTGGACATATTCCAGGCCAGCCTGGGCTATACAGAAAATATTCCCAGCATTCAGGAGGCAGAGGTAGGATGATCACTGTGCGTTCAAAGCCAATGTGTTTGGTTGAGCCTGGGCTAGACTAAGATCCTGCATTTAAAAAACAACAACAACAAAAAAAAACAACCTAGGTGTGGTGGTGCACACCTTTAGTCCCAGCACTCAGGAGGCAGAGGTGGTAGGATCACTGTGAGTTCAAGGCCAGCCTGAGACTACATAATGAATTCCAAGTTAGCCCGGGCTATAGTAAGATCCTACCTTAAAAAACAAACAAGCAAACAAAGAAAAACAACAGTGTGTTTGGAAGAGAGCCTGCCTTCTAGACAAGTTATTCCCAGCATGGAAATATCATCTGTGAAGAGAACAGTGGGCAGACCATCCTAGATTCCACCTTTCATTTCAGCTTTCCTCTTTTAGGCCAAGGCCAGGTAGGTTTCTGCCTCTCCAGGTCTGCTTCAGAGGCAGCATGTATAGGGTTTAGGTGTTAAGGGATGGGTTTCTTTGCTACTTGGTAGCCATGAACATTTGGCCAAATCTCAGCATATCTGGGCCTGCTGTTCCCAAAAAACAGTCATAGTATTGCCCTCCTTCCTTGAAAATGCTGGAAGACTTGGGAGGGAAGAGCACAAATACTTAGGGTACATCCTGTTTGCCTTCCAACGCCTCAGGCCAGCCCAGACCATTCAGGAACCTGAACTCAACAGAGGCAACCTTGCATGAGTAAGTAGTTCGCAGCAAAGATTTTGGAGCCACATGACCCAGGTAAATTCAGATTCTGAGATGGGGATGGATGTAGCTCAGTGTTAGAGCATTTGTCTTATATTTATGTGCAAAGCCCTACACTGATTAAAAAAATAAACACTCACACAAAGCTGGGCATGGTGGCACATGCCTTTAATGCTAGCACTCAGGAGGCAGAGGTAGGAGGATCACCGTGAGTTCAAGGCCACCCTGAGATTATATACTGAATTTCAGGTCAGGCTGGACTACAGTGAGACCCTACATCGAAAAAACCAAAAATAAAATAATTTTTAAAAACACAAAACAAATACAAACTAAGATCTCCATCTCCTTTATTCCTTCCCAGCACTAGATGTGATTTTTGCATCTCAATCTCCTCATCAAGATAGAAAGAGTGGCAGTATGTAATAACACGAGAATTAAATGTATTAACATGGGTTCTTAATGTACATGTGGGCAAAGGTTGGACTACAGAAAGAAGTTTCAAAGAAGCTTGTCCTCCAGGTATGTGCCAGGCTCCCCATGAGCAGCAGGGCAGGATGCTAGCTTGTTTCCTGGGGGTGGAAGCTGATGATGTGCTAGACCTTGCTGACTCCACATGCTGGAGATGACACCACAGCCACCCTTCCCAGACAAGCCCTCCCCTCTCCCTCTGACTCACCCACTTCCAGAGAAGAGAACACTAGGGGAAGCCCAAACCCTTCAGGGTCCTTGGCAGACAGGTGGTGTAGACTTGGAAAACTCATTTAAGAAATTTTATTGCTCAGAACCTCTCCTCCCTGGGCAATGGCAAAGCAGCCCTGAAGACAGAACTAGAGGTACATTTGGTCCACTGTCTTGTGGTATTCTGAAAGAGGTTGAGGAAAGGATGCAGGGCTTCCTAGGTACCCAGACAGCAACTTTTTGGGCAAGCATTTTTGCTTCATGTGCTGAAGCAAAACAGGTGAGGTCAGCCTGGCATGGGCAGGGGCTCATTGCCTCTTGGCCTTGGGTTCTGGCACCCCCTGGAAGCTGAGCAACATCAGCCCCACATTGATGGCATAGGTGGTAATGCAAACGATGCAGAGGTCATAGAGCACAAAGAACAGGATCCAGGCCAAGTAGACAGAACCAATGAGGGACAGCAGGGAACTCAGCACCAGTAAGGTAGAGGCCCAGCGTTCCTGCAGGCAACCTGTAGAATAAAAGAGGATCTGTAATGACTTCCCAGTGCCACCCAGACAAGTGCACATGGGGAAAGATAGGCTCTGGCAGGCCTCCACCAAGACCTTGGTTCTCCTGTTTAATCCTTGGACCCGAAGTGATTAATTCTCCTGCTGAGTTCTACATGAGAAAAACACAGGTCATCCTTATACTCCCATCAAAGAGAAATTCCCAAGCTGAATGTGCTGGCACATATCTATAATCCCAGCACTTGGGAGGTCGACAGGCAGAAGAATCAGGAGTTTGAGGACAGCCTGAACTACATATACAAGACCTTGTCAAAAAGAAAAATCTGAAACTGGGCATGGAGGCATATGCCTTTAATCCCAGCACTTGGGAGGCAGAGGTAGGATCATGATTTTGAGGCTACCCTGAAACTACATAGTGAATTCTAGGTCAGCCTGGGCTAGAGTGAGACCCTGCCTCAAAAAAAAAAAAAAAAAAAAAAAAGCCACACACACGCACACAAAGAAAAACAAAAACAAAAAAATATCTGGGCTGGAGAAATGGCTTAAGAGTTAAAGAGCTTGCCTATGAAGCCCAAGGACAGGTTCAATTCCCCAAAACCCACATAAGTCAGATGCACATGGTAGTGCAGGTGTCTGGAGTTCATGTGCAGTGGCTAAAGGCCCTGGCATGCACGTGTGTGTGTGTGTGTGTGTATGTGTGTGTGTATATATACATATATATATATATATATGTATATATATATGTATGTATTTTTTTTAAGAGAACTGGGCATATTGGTGCACACCCTGGAAGCTGGGGTAGGAGGATTTCTGAGTTTGAGGCCAGATTGGGTTACAGAGTGAGTGCCCGGTCAGCCTGCTACAGTGAGACCTTGCCTCAGGAAAACAAAAGGACAACAACAACAACAAAATTGTGAATATTTTCCACAAAATTAGGATCCTGGAAAGTCTTTAAGGGCCCTTCAGCCTGTAACTCCCTAAACTCCTGTTTGTTAGTGCCCTCCCTGTCTGCCAGGAGGATGCTCAGTGATGAACAGCTGGTGGTCAACTGAGTAGATCACCAAGACATTGGGCAGGGCTGAGCAGGACTGCGGAAGAAGTGGGGCCAACTCACCTAATAACAGCTGTAGAGTGTAGAAAATGCAACCAAATACGCTGTTGGATTGGTTGAGGACGCTGTCTGCTCCCAGCACTTGCTCCACCAGCCCAAAGCCCCGGCCCCACCTGGTGGAGACGGGAGGACACAGCAGTGTCAACCTAGGGCTTTGGACTGTGTCCTGAAGGGTGATTTGCAAGAAGCCACTGGAGCTATCCCCCTTCCAAGCCCACCCAGAATCCAAAGGTTGATGACCTCCTGGCTTCCTTTGGCTACATCAGGAGTCCATGTCACTGGCCCTGTCCATCCTTAACCTCCATAGGCCTCACTTTTCATCATGCCATCAATGACTTGTTGATCCTGCTTAACTGAGTTATCGAAACTGGAAAATTTGGGGCACGTCTTTTTTTCTGAACCCACAAATCTTCCTAATCACCCCACTTCCTTTCTCCATATTCCGCTATCCTGTTAATCATTAACACGTAGCCCTCAAGCACTGCCAGAGTAAGCCAGCTTGTCTCCAAGCATGGCAATGCTCCACTACCTCCTCTCAACACGTGCTTAATCCTGAACCAACGTTAGTGTTTCCCTTTCCCGGTCAGTTATCTCTTGCCATTCGCAGAATGTCGCCAGCTCGCAGCGTATCTGCCCCCTTCCCCGGGCCCGCACTCATTTCGTCCATGAGTATCTCTGGGTGGTCCAGCCCCTGGGCCGGCCTCAGTGTCCGTTCCCCCGACACCGCGACCCCAGACTCCCCAAATCATGTGGCAACCTGGCCCCCCGGACCCCATGCTTTCCTTTTCCACGCACCGAGAGGAGAAGACGCGCGAACAGCTGATTGCCGCGCCCACGTCGCAGAGAGCGCGGTAGTCGCGGTCGCGGGCGCGCGCCGCCTTCACGTGCAGCGCGTAAAGGGAGAGCGCGAAACCCGCGACGCACAGCGCCAGCCTCACCCAGCCCGGGCGCCTCCAGGTGAGGCCCATGGCTACCACCCCGCCCCGCCCGGCCGAGAAACCGCCACGGGGCAGGGGCGGGGCCGGCCTCAGTCACGCCCCCTTCGACCCGCTATTGGCCCGCCTCCTTCGGTATTCCCGGATCCAATTGGTTGTTCTTGGCTGGCAAATTCGGAATACAGCGAGGAATGCTGGACTGGGAAACTGGATAGAAGGACCTTAAGGCGGCATGATGGGAATTGTAGTTGGAGAGGCTGGGAGCGATCAAGGGAAATGGAGTCTTTAGAGCTTTGAGAATGATGTTAAAATGACTAACGGACTAGGGCTCGGTGGTGGAGCGCTTGCCGCGCTGTAGTTCTGATCCCAGAACCCACGTGCAGCTGAGCGCTGTGGTCCGCGTCTGCGCAGGCGAAGACGCAAGAATCGCAGAAAGCAGCGGCCGCTAGCTTGGCAAAACAAACGGAGTGGTGATCATGCAAGGACCGACGCCCCAAAGTTGTCCTCTGACCTCCTGCAACGCACTCACGTCCTTACACACACACACACACACACACACGCGTCCTACCACTGCATTCACGCACTTAACACCCACACACAATGTCTCTCTGACCTGTGACTGCACTCACGCACTTACACACGCCTTCTACCACCACACTCAAGCTCTTACACACACACACTCTGACCTCCTACCACTGCATTCACGTGCTTTACACACACTCTCTCTGACCTCTGACCACACTCATGCACTTACACACAGACCACCTACCACCGTACTCGTGCTCACACACAGACATTCTGACCTACCATCAGTCACATGCTTACACACACTGAACCTCCTACCACCGCACTCACACACACACACGCACACACACACTGACCTCCTGTGACTGCATTCACACAGTCATACACACACACACTCTGACCTACCACTGCACTTGCGTGCTTACACACACACTCTGACCTCTTGTGACCACACATGTTTACACACACACTTGCTGACCGTGCAAACACTCACACACATACACACACTGATCTCCTGTGATTGCACTCACACACTTACATGCACACTCTGACCTCCTGCAACCACACTCATGCTTACACACACACTCTCGCTGAATTGTGACCACACTCACACACACACAGACCTCCTGCAACCACACTCATGCACTTACACACAATCTGACCTGTGACTGCACTCATATACACACTGACCTCCTGAGACTGTACTCATGCACTTACACACATACACACACACTCTGACTTCTTGAAACCACACCCACATGCTCACGCACACGCATTCTGACCTCCTGCAACCACACTCATGCACTTCTACACACACTCTGATCTCCTGTGACCACACCCATGCACTTAAAAACATACACATTCTGACCTCCTGAGATTGCACGCACATGCTTACATGCTGACCTCCTATGACTACACTCATGCACTTGCACATATACACACACTGACATCCTGACCACACTTACATGCTTACACACATACACTGACTTCCTGTGACAGCACTTATACACATACACACTCTGACTTCCTCCTACGACTACATTCATGCACTTATACGCATACACACACACTCTGATCTCCTGTGACCACACTCACATACTTACACACACACTGACCTCCTATAACCACACTCCCACCTTTACACACATACACTCTCTGACCTCCCACAACTGCACTCTCACACACATACACTCTGACCTGCAACCACACTCATGCATTTACACACACTTTGACTTCCTGTGGCCACACTTATACACATACAGACACTCTAACCTCCTACAACCACACCAACACACTTACACACACTTACCTTGCAACCACACTCACATGCTTACACATACACTGTGACCTCACTCACACATTTACATACATGTAAACACTCTGACTTCCCGAAACTAAATTCATGCACTTACATATGTACAGACACTCTGACCCCCTGCAGCTGCAATCACATGCTTACACACATATACACACTGACCTCCTGTGATTGCACTCACATGTGCTTACACACACTCTTTCTCTGACCCCCTGCAACCACTCTCACTCACTTACACACACGCACACCGACTTCCTGTGACCACCTCATGTACTTACACACATACACACTGACCTCTTGCGACTGCACTCAAACACTTACACACACACATATATACTGTCACCTTTTGCAACAACACACATGCTTACACAGACACACTCTGAGCTCCTGTGACCACACTCATGCACTTAGACACACACACAAACAAACACACACACAGGTGCAACCAGAAGTGTTTAGGGCTTTCTGTCTGCCAAGCCTCATTCTAACCATCCTGGACCTTACAGATTCCAGCAAATACTGTGATGCAATCCAGGAAGCAAGTATTTCCGCTGAAATTATTTCAGACATAATTACCAGGTTGCTCAGCCAGCCCTCCTTCATAGGAGGATTGCTGTTTGTGTTTGAGGCCAGTCTGGGACTACAAAGAGAGTTCCAGGTCAGCCTGGGATAGAGTGAGACCCTACCTCAAAAAAAAAAAAAAAAAAAAATTATGGGCTGAAGAGTTTGCTCAGTGTTTAAAGGCTCTTGTTTTCAAGAACTGATGACCTGTGTTTGATTGCCCAGTACCCACAAAAGTCAAATGCACAAAGTGGCACATGTTGGTTTATAATGGCAAGAAGCCCTGGTGTGCCCATATTTATTAATTTTCTCTCTCCTTCTTTTCCTCTCTACCTCCCTCCCTCACTCACTCCCCCTTTCTCTCTGTCTCAAATAAATAAAATATGTAAAAATGACTTTAAAGAATATTTTAGCTGGTTGTGGTGGCACACACTTTAATGAACATAGACACAAAAATTCTCAACAAAATATTGCCAAACAGAATGCAAGAATATATCAGGGAGCTGGAGAGATGGCTTAGAGGTTAAGCACTTGCCTGTGAAGCCTAAGGACACCGGTTAAAGGCTCGATTCCCCAGGACCCACGTTAGCCAGATGCACAAGGGGGCGCACGCATCTGGAATTCCTTTGCAGTGGCTGGAGGCCCATTCTCTCTCTCTCTCTCTATCTGCCTTTCTCTCTGTCTGTTACTCTCAAATAAATAAATAAAAATAAAGAAAAAAATTTAGAAAAAAGAATATATCAGAAAGATCATTCATCCCGACCAAGTAGGCTTTGTCCCAGACATGCAGGAATGGTTCAACATACGCAAATCAAATAATGTAAATGGACTAAAGGACAAAAATCACATGATCATCTAATTAGATGCAGAAAAAGCATTTGACAAAATCCAACATCCCTTCATGATAAAAGTCCTACAGAGACTGGGAATAGAAGGAATATATCTCAACATAACAAACCTACAGCCAACATAATACTAAATGGAGAAAAACTTGAAGCTTTTCCACTAAAATCAGGAACAAGACAAGGGTGTCCACTGTCCCCACTTTTATTTAATATAGTACTGGAAGTCTTAGCCATAGCAATAAGGCAAGAGACGCACATAAAAGGGATACAAATTGGAAAGGAAGAGATCAAGTTATCAATATTTGCAGATGACGTGATTCTATATATAAAGGACCCTAAAGACTCTACCAGCAAACTGTTAGAGCTGATAAACACCTATAGCCATGTAGCAGGATACAAAAGAAACACACAGAAATCAGTAGCCTTCCTATATGCTAACAACAAACACACAGAGGATGAATCAGAGAATCACTCCCATTCACAATTGCATCAAAAAAATAAAGTACCTTGGAATAAACCTAACCAAAGAAGTGAAGTATCTCTATAATGAAAACTTTAAAAAGCACTCAAGCGCTGGGTGTGGTGGCTCACACCTTTAATCCCAGCACTTGGGAGGCAGAGGTAGGAGGATCACCGAGAGTTCGAGGCCACCCTGAGACTACATAGTTAATTCCAGGTCAGCCTGGACCAGAGTGAGACCCTACCTCGGCAAAAAAATAAAATAAAATAAAAAGTAAAAAACATTCAAGCAAGAAATTGTAGAAGACACTAGGTAATGGAAAGACATCCCTTGTTCTTAGATCGGAAGAATCAATATTGTGAAAATGGCAATATTACCAAAAGCAAGCTACACATTTAATACAATCCCCATCAAAATTCCAATGGCATTCTTCACAGAAATAGAAAAAAAAAAATCCAATCATTTGGAAGCACAAAAAACCTCGAACATCTAAAACAATTTTGAGCAAAAAAATAAAAATAAAAAATACAGTTGGTGGTATCAACATACCTCATTTTAACCTATACTACAGAGCCACAGTAACAAAAACAGCATGGTTCTGGCACAAAAGCAGACATGTAGATTAATGGAATAAAATAGAGGACCCAGATGTAAGTCCGAGTAGCTATAGCCACCTGATCTTTGACAAAAATGTCAAAAATACTCATTGGAGAAAATACAGCCTCTTCAGTAAATGGAGCTGGGAAAACTGGATATGTATCTGTAGAAGGATGAAAATAGATCCTTATCTCTCTCCATGCACAAAAATTAAGTCCAAATGGATCAAAGACCTTAATATCATACCTGAAACTCTGAAAATGCTAGAGGAAAAAGTAGGGGAAACCCTTCAACATATTGGCCTTGGCAAGGACTTTCTGAATATAACCCCAATTGCTCAGGCTATAAAACCACAGATTAACCACTGGGACCTCATGAAATTACAAAGCTTTTGTACTGCAAAGGACACTGTGAATAGAGCAAAGAGGCAAACTTTGGGAGAAAATGTTTGCCAGCTATACATCTGATAGAGGATTGCTATCTAGGATATACAAGGAACTCAAAAAAATTAAATACTAAGAAATCAAACAACCCAATTAAAAATGGGCTATGGCAGTAAGCACTTCTCTTAATGTTCATACCCTTATATTAATGCTACTCTCACTTTTGGTAGAGAATCTTCTCTTTTCAGATGGCAGTGACCTTGGGATGACTCAGATGGCATCAGGGTGCTGGAAAGAAGTGACAGGAGTGCTCAGTACTGCAATATCTCTATCACACCTGCCAAGGTTTAGGGTCTACTGCGGAAGAGGTGGCAGAAAGGATGGAAGAGCCAAAGGAAGGGTAGGACTCCTTACAACGTGCTCCCCCCAGACACAAAATGGCCTGGATATCCATGAGCTCACAGTATCTGACACTACCCACACAAGAGCATCATAATAGGAGGAAAAGATCAAAATAAACATCAAAATAAAAAAGAGACTGATTGAGATGGGGAGGGGATATGATCAAGAATGGAGTTTCAAAGGGGAAAGTGGGGGGAGGGAGGGCATTACCATGGGATATTTTTTATGCCAGTCAATTCACAATAGCTGGGAAATGGAACCAGCCTAGGTGTCCCTCAATTGATGGGTGGATAATGAAGATATGGTACATTTATACAATGGAGTTCTACTCAGCGGTAAAGAAAAATGAAGTTATGAAATTTGCAATAAAATGGATGGATCTAGAAAGGATTATACTAAGTGAGGTAACCAAGGCCCAGAAAGCCAAATGTCACATGTTCTCTCTCATATGTGGATCCTAGCTACAGATGATTGGACTTCTGTGTGAGTAGGAAGACAACTCAGTAGCAAAGGGCAGTAAGCTAGAAAAGAGATATAAAGGAAATGGAGAGGAAGGGAGTGGCGTACTTAATAGGATGGTATTGTATATATGTAAGTAGAAGAATAGATTAATGGGGGTGAAAAGGCCTAAGGAAGATCAGGGAAAGAGATCGAAAGGTGGAGGAAGGGCTAATCAAAATCTAAGAGGATATAAATAAATCATATGGAAATCTACTTTTTTGGACAATGGAACTCAGGAGCTATATATTGTTACTAGAAAACTTTCAGTGCCAGGGATGGGGTACCTTCCAGTGAGTTGTTGGGAAGGGAGGTCCCTGATGCCCCCAAAACATTATAGGCCATTGCTGTGGCCCTTGGTTTCCTACCAGGAATAGATGGTAAGACCCTATTGCTGAAGACTCCATATACTTGGGCTGCAAGTCCACTGAGAAATCCTGCTGGAACTGAGCTGATAACCTCCTCCATGTAGTAGACCAGCTGAGAGGAAGCTGGAAGAAGTCATTCTGCATGCAGCTCAATGGGAGAGAGAAATCACCCGTGAAGATACTCAACAGTGGACACTGCAAGCCTTAAATTTGGCCAGCCAGGCCAAATGAGCCAATGGGTACAATAGTGGCACATCTGTTATTAAGGAAACCAACTGCCCTCTAATTTGACTGGAGGCTCACCCCATGGAGGGAATACATCCCTGATACTGAAAACCTACAACAGGGGTAGTCATGAGCCCTGTAATCTCCACTGCTGTTTGGCTAAAAGTATTTATTATTCTCACCAAACTGTGTGCCCAGTAAGCACTTCTCTTAATGTTCATACCCATATATTAATGCTGCTCTCACTTTTGGTTAGAGAAGCTTCTCTTCACAGATGGCAGTGACCTTGGGATGACTCAGAAGGCACCATGGTGCTGAGAAGAAGTGACAGGAGTGCTCAGCCCTGAAATATCTCAATCACACCTTCCAAGGTTCAGAGTCCATTGTGGAAGAGGTGGGGAAAGAATGTAAGAGCCAAATGAAGGGTAGGACTCCTTACAATGTGCTCCTCCAGACAAGAAATGGCCTGGCTATTCATGACCTCACAGTGCCTGATACTACCTACACAAGACCATCATAATAGGAAGAAAAGATCATGACATCAAAATAAAAGAGAGACTGATTGAGAGGGGAAGGGGATATGATGGAAAGTGGAATTTCAAAGGGAAAGTGGGGGGAGGAATTACCATGGGATATTGTTTACAATTATGGAAGTTGTCAATAAAAATAAATAAATAAAATAAAATAGACATTGTCTTATCGTAGCCCAGGGTACCATGTCTGGCTCTTGGTGTGTAGCTCTTTTTTTTTTTTTTTTTAAGTTTTATGAGGTTGGGTCTTGCTCTAGCCCAGGCTGACCTCGAATTCACAATGTACTCACAGGGTGGCCTTGAACTCACAGCAATCCTCCTACCTTTGCCTCCCAAGTGTTGGGACTAACTTGTGTGCCACAACGCCTGGCATATGTAGCTTTTTTATTTTTAATTATTTTTATTTGTTTATTATATAGAGAGAATGAGTGCTGGGGCTTCTTGGGGCCTCCAGCCACTGCATACAAACTCCACCATGTGCATCTGGCTTATGTGGGCTCTGGGGAGTTGAACCTGGGACCTTAGGCTTCACAGGCCAGCAAGCACCTTAACCTTTAAGCCATCTCTCCAGCCCTTGTTGGGGTGCCACCTTAGAAGTGGATTGTCCAGCACCTCAAGCCTTCAGATCCCTGCAGATGTGATTATCCTGGCTGCACCTCATGAGAGACCTTAAAGCAGGATCGCCCAGTTCATTGTTCCAAGATTCCTGACTAAAGAAGCAGTGTAGGTCATGAGCGTTTGCTTTAAGATGTTGTGTTTTGGGGATAATTTATTATCTGTATAGACAATATGGGCCAATCTAGCTGATCACAAGGCAGCTGAGGACTCCAGCACATGGGCACCAGGAAGGTGGGTAGAAGCTGCCTCATTTTTTTTTTTTTTTGTTTGTTTGTTTGTTTTTCGAGGTAGGGTCTTACTCTAGCCCAGGCTGACCTGGAATTCACTATGTAGTCTCAGGGTGGCCTCAAACTCACAGCAATCCTCCTACCTCAGCCTCCCAAGTGCTGGGATTAAAGGCGTGCGCCACCACGCCCGACTTTTTTTTTTTCTTTTTGAGGTAGGGTCTCACTCTAGTCCAGGCTGATCTGAAACTCACTCTGTAGTTCCAGGCTGGCCTTGAACTCACAGCAATCCTCCTATCTCTGCCTGGGATTAAAAGCTTGCACTACCACTCCTGGCCAAAGATGCATTAGTTTTATTTATTTTTATTTATTTATTTATGTTTAGAGAGAGAGAGACAGATGGGGGCAGGAAGGAGAAAGAGTCTCCAGCCACTGCAAATGAACTCCAGACACATGAGCCATCTTGTACATCTGGTTTATGTAGGTACAGGAGAGTTGAACTTGGGTCCTTTGGCTTTGTAGGCACTAACCCATCTCTCCAGCCCAGGTGCATCACTTTTTATGGTCTAGTCTCAGAAGTCATGCTGCATCCCTGTCACTCTAATCATAAACCAGTCCATTTACAGGGAAGATACAGAAACTCACTTCCACTCCCCGCCCCCACCCCTCTCCACCCAGGTAGGGTCTTGCTCTAGCCCAAGCTGACCTGGAATTCCCTATGTATTCTCAGGCTGCCCTCAAACTCACGGTGATCCTCCTACCTCTGTCTCCTAAATGCTGGGATTAAAGGCGTGCGCCACCACCACCACACTTGGCAAAACTCTCACTTTTTTTTTTAGTTTTTTGAGGTAGGGTTTTGCTCTAGTCCAGGCTGACCTGGAATTCACTATGTAGTCTCAGGGTGGCCTCAAACTCACAGCAATCCTCCTACCTCTGCCTCCCCAGTGCTAGTGCTTGAATTAAAGGCATGCGCCACCCGCCTGGCTTCTCACTTCTTGATGCAAGTAGTGTTACAGTTGTGTTGTAAAGAGTTCATGTAAAGGGACTGGGGAGATGGCTCAGAGATTAAAGTCACTTGCTTGTAAAGCCTGTCAGTCCAGGTTCAATTACCCAGCACCCATGTAAAGCCTGATGCAAAGTGGTGCATGTGTGGTACACGTGTGCCCACATAATATAGACAGATAAATAAACAGGAATTATGTACAAAAGAAATTGATGTGAGAGGGGCCAGTTTTGGAAAGTATAACCAGTCACATTGGGCAATATTATGTCTTCCATATCTTCTCTTACTACCCGCAGGACAAGCCTTCCAAGCTCTGATCTGAGAGTCCAAACCCCACAGTAGAACCCCCTCCTGGTTGTCATCATTGGGATATCTCACAGGCCTATTAAGTGCAACACACTGAAAGTGAACCCCTGACTTTGCCCATTTATTCCTCCTCTTGGGTTTCCCATTTTAGGAATGGCCCCTTCATCCATCCATGTCACCCTTCCTGGATTCTTACTCCTAAAACAGCATAATTTCCCACGTAGACTAACAGCAGTGGCTTCAACATTGTTCTCTCACATACTTGTCATTGCCCCAGGCTTCATTCTCCACAAGAAAAGTAGTATGGTGCTGAGGTGTGGCTCAGTGGTGGAGTACTTGCCTAGCATGTACAAGGGTTTGGGTTCAATCCTTAGTACCACAAAAAAAGAAAGCATACTTTTCCTGGATTTGATGGTGCATTCCTTTAATCTCAGCATTTAAGAGGCTGAGGTAGGTGAATCAGAATGAGTCTGAGGCCAGCCTGGTACTACAGAGTGATTTCCAGGTCAGCCTGGGCTGGAGTGAGACCCTACCTCAAAAATAAGGGGCTGGAGAGATGGCTCAGTAGTTAAGGCACTTGCCTGCAAAGGCTAACAACCCAGATTCAGTTCCCCAGTATTCATGTAAAGCCAGATGCACAAAGTGGCTCATGTATCTGTAGTTTGATTGTAGTGGCTAGTGGTGCTGGCCCAGTAATTCAGTCTGTATGTACGTCTCTCTCTCTCTCTGTGTGAGTGTTTCTCTGCTTGAAAATAAATAAATAAATAAATAAAATATTTTAGGGAGCCAGGCATGGTGGTGCATGCCTTTAATCCCAGCACTGAGGAGGTAGAGGGAAGAGGAGCACAAATGAGTTTGAGGTCAACCTGACACTGCATAATGAATTCCAGGTCAGTCTGGGCTAGAGCAAGACCCTACCTCAAAAAACCAAAAAGAGGCCGGGTGTGGTGGTACACGCCTTTAATCCCAGTACCCGGGAGGCGGAGGTAGGAGGATCGCCTTGAGTTCGAGGCCACCCTGAGACTCCATAGTGAATTCCAGGTCAGCCTGGGCTAGAGTGAGACCCCACCTCGAAAAACCAAAAAAAAAAAAAAAAAAAAAGGAGAGAGAGAGAGCTGGAGGGATGCTTTGCCTTAGTGGTTCAGGTGTTTGCCTGCAAAGCCAAAGGACCCAGGTTTGATTCCCCAGGACCCACGTTAGCCAGATGCACAAGGGGGTGCACACATCTGGAGTTTGCAGTGGCTGGAGGCTCTGGTGTGCCCATTCTCTCTCTCTCCCTGTTTCTCTGTCAAATAAATAAATGAAAATAAAATATTTAGGAAAAAAAAAAAAAACAAAGTTAGGGGCTAGAGAGCTGGCTTAATGGTTAAGGCACTTGCCTGCAAAGCCTAAAGATTGGAGTTCAATTCCTCACTACCCACATAAAGCCAGATGCACAAGGTGGTGCATATATCTGGAATTCCTTTGCAGTGGCTGGAGGTCCTAGCATGTTCATTCTCTCCCCGCTCTCTCTCCCTCCCTCTCCTTCTTTTTCCCTCTCTGTCTCTCACCTTTAATCCCAGCAGTCAGGAAGCAGAGATAGGAGGATCACTGTGAGTTCGAGGCCAGCCTGAGACTACATGAATTCCAGATCAGCTTGGGCTAGAGTGAGATGAGTCTCGCTCTAGCTCAAGCTAACCTGGAACTCATTATGTAGAAAAAAAAGGTTAATCAAAAAGTAGAGCTGCAGTACTGCAATATCTCTATCATAGCTTCCAAGGCTCAGGGTCTAATGCAGAAGAGGTGGTGGAAAGAATGTAAGAGCCAAAGGAAGGGTAGGACTCCTTACAACGTGCTCCCCTCAGACACAAAATGGCCTGGATATCCATGGCCTCACAGTGCCTGACACTACCTGCATAAAACCATCATAAGAGGAGGAAAAGATCATGACATCAAAATTAAAAGACAGACTGATTGAGATGGGAGGGGGTATGATGGAGAATGGAGTTTCAAAGGGGAAAGTGGGGAGAGGGAGGGTATTACCATGGGGTATTTTTTATAATCATGGAAGTTGTTAATAAAAATTTGAAAAAAAAAAAAAAGAAGTAGAGCTGGAAAGATGGCTTAGCAGTTAAGGCTCTTGCCTGAAAAGCCTAAGGACTCAGGTTCATTTCTCTAGGACCCACATAAGCCAGATGCACAAGGGCACAAGGTGGTGCATGCGTCTGGGGTTCATTTCCAGCAGCTGGAGGCCCTGGTGTGTCCATTTTTTTTTTCCTATCTCACTCTCTCAAATACACAAATAAATAAAATTATATACATATATATATATATATATATATATATATATTTAAAAATAAAATTATACACACACACACACACACACACACACACACACATATATGTAAAAGGAGGAGCAGTAGGTGGAGAAGGAAAGAAAAGTAAGGACTGTGGAGCTGGCTAAGTGCTTAAAGGTGCTTGCTTGCAAAGCCTGCCAGCACAGGCTCCATTCCCTTGCATCAACATAAAGCCAGACCCAAAGTGGTGCATTCTTCTGGCATTCATTTGCAGTGTCAAGAAACCCTGTTGTGCATGCACATACACACTCACACACACACTCATGCAAGTAGATAAATAAAATTTTATTTTATTTTTGTTTTGTCTTGTTTTTTGTTTTTTTCGAGGTAGGGTCTCACTGTAGCTCAGGCTGACCTGGAATTCACTATGGAGTCTCAGGGTGGCCTCGAACTCATGGTGATCCTCCTACCTCTGCCTCCTGAGTGCTGGGATTAAAGACGTGCACCACCATGCCTGGCAATAAAATTTTATTTTAAAAGGAGTAGAGAGATGTACAAGGTGGCACATGCATCTGGAGTTTGTTTACAGTGGCTAGAGGCCTTGATGTCCACATTCTCTCTCCTGTCTCTATCTCTTTCCCTCTCTCAAACCTCTGCCTTCCAAGTGCTGGGATTAAAGGTGTGTGCCACCACGCCTGGCCCAAAATATTCTTTAAAAAAGAGAAAGTTTTTTGGCCAAGCATGGTAGTTCATGCCTTTAATCCTAGCACTTGGGAGGCAGAGGTAGAAGGATTGCTATGAGTTCGAGGCTAGTGAATTCCAGGTCAGCCTGGGCTAGAGCAAGACCCTACCTCAAAAAAAAAAAAAAAAAAAAAAAAAAAAGAGAAGTTTGGAGGGCTGGAGAGATGGCTTAGCGGTTAAGTGCTTGCCTGTGAAGCCTAAGGACCCCGGTTCAAGGCTTGATTCCCCAGGACCCATGTTAGCCAGATGCACAAAGGGGCGCATGCATCTGGAGTTCGTTTGCAGTGGCTGGAGGGCCTGGCATGCCCATTCTCTCTCTCTCTCTATCCGCCTCTTTCTCCCTCTGTCGCTCTCAACTAAATAAATAAAAACGAACAAAAGAATTAGTTAAAAAAAAAAAAAGAGAGAATATTGGAGAGATTGCTTACTGGTTAAGGTACTTGCCAACAAGCAAAAGGACCCAGGTTTGATTCCCCAGTACTTACCTAAAGCCAGATGCCCAAGATGGCACATGTGTCTGGAGTTCATTTGCAGTGGTTAGAGGATCTGGCATGCCCATTCTTTTTCTCTCAAATAAATAAAATATTCAAAACAACAACAACAAAAAAAAAAGTAGAGCTGGAGAGATGGCTCAGCAGTTAAGGCACTTGTCTGAGAAGCCTAAGGACCCAGGTTCGATTCCCCAGTACCCACATAAACCAGATGTACAAGGTGGTGCAGGTGTCTGGAATTCATTTGCAGTGGCTGGAGGCTTTGGCATCCCCATTCTCTCTATCTGCCTCTTTTTATCTCTCTCTCCTTTCAACAAATAAATAAATAGCCTGGTGTGGTGGCGCATGCCTTTAATCCCAGCACTCAGGAGGCAAAGGTAGGAGGATTGCCATGAGTTCAAAGCCACCCTGAGACTACATAGTGAATTCCAGGTTAGCCTGGGCTAGAGTGAAACCCTACCTCAAACTCCCCCCCCAATAAATAAATAAATAAATAATGCTTTTAAAAATATTTATTAGCCGGGTGTGGTGGCGCACACCTTTAATCCCAGCACTGGGGAGGCAGAGGTAGGATTGCTGTGAGTTAGAGGCCAGCCTGAGACTACATAGTGAATTCCAGGTCAGCCTGGGCTGGAGCGAAACCCTACCTCAAAAAAGAACAACAACAACAAAAAAACTTGATTGATTGATTTGAGAAAGAAAGAGAAGCAGATCAAGAGAGAGAAAGGGCACACCAGGGCCTCCAGTCACTATAAATGAACTCCAGATGTATGTGCCACCTTACACATCTGGCTTAAGTGGGCAATGGTGAATTAAGCCTGGGTCCTTAGACTTTACAGGAAAGTGCCTTAATCGCCATCTCTCCAGTCTTTTTTTATTATTTTATTTATTTATTTATTTATTTATTTATTTATTTATTTATTGTTTTTCAAAGTAGGGTTTCACTTTAACCCAGGCTGACCTGGAATTCACTGTGTAGTCTCAGGGTGGCCTCAATCTCACAGCAATCCTCCTACCTCTGCCTTCCAAATTCTGGGATTAAAGGTGTGTGCCACATGCCTGGCAATTTTGTTGTTGTTTGTTTTTAGAGGTAGGGTCTCACTGTAGCCTAGGCTGACCTGGAATTCAATATGTAATCTCAGGGTGGCCTCGACCACAAGAGCTGCATATCCACTCTAGGTCGCCAGGGGCGACTCACCATTGTGCATGAGCGTCGGGTTAAATGAGGTGAGGAGGTTGCCAGACGCCTTCTGTCCTAGTGGCAGCTGTAGCCGCAGCCTCCCAGGACTCCTGTCCACGCAGCAGTCACGTGAATGGCAGCTCCTGGCACCCAACAAGCACTCAAGAATCCTTTGCTTTACCCAGAGGCAGTCCTCCTCTCCAGGAACACCCTTCCCTCTTCCTCCTTTCATGTGGTAAAGCTGTGCCTGCCTCCAAAGCTCAGTGGCCTCCTGCCTTTGCGTCAGGATATTGCCAGCAATTTGTAAAAGAAAGAGAAACCCAGAGATTCTAGCAGTCTCCGAAAGTGCCTATACAGGCTTTCCCCCAAGTTCATTAGGCAGATCATGGTGAGGAGTTCTACCTCCAAGTTTACAGAAGACTGGACATGCTCCAAGGATGCCCCCTGCTGCTTCTTTTAACTCTGTTTAATTAAAAAAAAATCTTTTAAAATACTTTATTTATTTACAAGGGGAGAGAGAGGGAGAAAATGGGCAAGTCAGGGCTTCTAGCCACTGGAAACAAACCGCAGATGCATGTGCCACCTTGTGCATCTGGCTTTATGTGGGTATTGGGGAACTGAACCTGGATCGCAGACAAGTGCCTTAACAGCTGAGCCATCTCCCTAGCCCTCTTTTGTTTATTTAATTATTATTATTATTTGTTTTTTCAAAGTAGGGTCTCACTGTAGCTCAGGCTGACCTGGAATTCACTATGTAGTCTCAGGGTGGCCTTGAACGCATGGCAATCATCCTACCTCTGCCTCCCAAGTGCTGGGATTAAAGGGGTGCCCCACCACACCTGGCCTTTTATTTATTTATTTTTATTATTTATTTTTGTTTTTTCGAGGTGGGGTCTCACTCTGGTCCAGGCTGAGTTGGAATTAACTATGTAGTCTCAGGGTGGCCTCGAACTCACAGCAATCCTCCTCTGCCTCCTGAGTGCTGGGATTAAAGGCATGCACTACCATATAAAAAAAAGTCCTTCAGTGGTTCCTAACTCCCCAGGGCAAATGCGGATGTTTTGACTCTCATGAGCTGCAGCTCTCCTCATTGAATTCCCTCCCAGATATCCTGGGGCTACTGCCTTAGGATTTCCTCCAGAAGATCATCCCTGCTGCTCTCTGTCCTGCCTGGCTCTACTTAAGCTGCACCAGTACTCATTCCTTACCTGTTGCTCGCACAGCCTGTGGCAAAGAAAAGTCACCAAGCCATGGTAACTTGCTGGCAGGCATGAGTAATACCTAAACGTGTTAATTCCACGTCTGACACTGCTCTAGGCAGTTTGCAGACATAATTCATGTAATCCATACAATTCGAAGATTAATGCTTCCTCATTTTTACCAGTACCAAAATTAAAGCACCGAGAAGTCAGCTAACTTGCTTCGATGTTTAAAGGGCTGAGCTAGAGTTTGAAGCTGGCAGTGTAGTTTCCAGCTAAGAGCTGAAGCAGGAGTATGGGATCTCGGAGGAAGACTCAGTTTGCTCGGTATACTTTACATCTAAGGGGTTTCCCCGATCTAGCGTTTTGTTCTTAGGGAGTTCATCTCCTAGAGGTCATGGATAATTTCGGGAGCCCTGGGGGAGGAGAGGGGAGGGGAGGGGAACAGAGCGGAGGAGGAAGGGAGGGGAGGGGGAAGAGAGGGGAGGGGAAAGAGAAGGGAGGAAAGGGAGAGGGTTGAGAGCAGGGTCTTGGCCAGGATGGGCTGGAGTCTTGGGAGTCAAACTACAACTCCCAGGAGGCACCGGGAGCCCACGGCCCGCGCGACATTACAACGGGAGAGGGCGCAGTCGGGCTCGGGCCGCCGGGCGGGTGGACGGCTTGGGCGGCTCCGCTCGGACCCGGGTCCAGGCTCTGGCTCGAGGTGAGTACAGTCACCCGCAGACCCAGGCCGACGCTCGGCCGCGCAATCCGCATCCGCCACCTCTGCGCTGAGTGCGCATGGGCGTGGGGAGGGGCCTGGCATCCACCATATGGGGGACCCAGGCCGGACTCAGTGACACCGCGGAGGGAGCGCTCACATGGGAACCGCCGGGCCTCATCCCTCGCACGCTGCTCTCCCGCGCACGGCGCTGTGAGTCGCACGTCCGCAGACCAGACAGCCTTCGGGGTTCGGGATCCCATAGCTCTGAGTAGGGGTCAGACCCGCCCCCTAAACGAGGGTGCCCAAGAACAAGGCAGACCGGCTAGATGCACCTGAGGACCCTTCCGCCCTCCCCGCAAGCCGCTAGGTAGAAAGGAGAGCGGTTGTCCAGGCTTGGCCTGTGTGTTTGGGAAGGTAGTTGAAGGGAGAAGAGGTTGCCCAGGGCTGAGGATTCTGGTGTCCACGTGGAGAGGTGGTACAGGCCATCCGAATTTGGATCCTTTCAACTCCGTCCTCCGCCTCTCCAGTAGATGGGAGCAACTCTCTCTGGACTGAGCTTGTCAGCAGCATCTTTTGCTGACCGTCAGCCTTGAAGTCCTCGAAGAATTCCTGACCCATCACACTCTTCTTGCCCCGCCTTGAGGTCGCCTCTGTGTCGGGTCCTCAGCCCCAGTGGCTGCCCAATCCAATAAAGGAGCGGGACAATGATACTGACTTCGATGCTGGGCTGCAGTCCTCGGGGTGGGCCTTCACTTCGGCCCCTCTTGGGGACCTCACTGTCACTCCGGGCCCGCTCAACATCAGCGACGGACACCCACCATGTGGAGCTGGCACGAGAGCGCTCCAAGACCGTCACTTCCTTTTACAACCAATCTGCCATCGACGTGGCTGCAGAGAAGGTGCGTTGCCGGGGTGGACAGCAGGGTCAGGAACTAGATGGAGTGTGTTGAGGGAAAGGGCAGAAGTAATGTGTTTGGGTTGGGGTGTTGGAGGTCTATTGCTCAAGGTCCATCTACCCTTTCAGCCTTCAGTCCGCCTTACTCCCACCATGATGCTGTATTCAGGCCGCTCACAGGACGGCAGCCACCTTCTGGTAAGGTTCCCATCCCTTTCTTCCCCTCTCCTACAGGTGCTCTAGCCAGCTGCTCATGCCCTTCCCTTTTTTTGTTACAGAAAAGTGGCCGCTATCTGCAGCAGGAGCTGCCAGTGAGGATCGCTCACCGCATCAAGGGCTTCCGCAGCCTTCCTTTCATCATTGGTTGCAACCCCACCATACTACATGTGGTAAGGTAGAGGGGACCTTCAGTCTGTGCACACTGCCCACGATGCAAGTGAGGAGCCCAAGCCCAGAGTGGCAGAGACTTACCTGCCAGAGGTGTCAAGGGTGCATGGAACTGAGCCCCATGCCTTCAAAGGCCAAGGCTACATATTCATGGAGGCTGAAAAAGTCAAAGTGGGGGTGTGCGTTGGTTTGGGTGGTGATCCCCCAGAGATAGGTATGGGTGCCTGTTTTCTACCTAGTGCAATTCTTATACTTCTTCCACACAGCATGAGCTATATATTCGGGCCTTCCAGAAGCTTACAGACTTCCCAACGGTGAGGATGGGCTGAGCAGAGTGAGGGGCTGAGAGGTCATAGTTGGACCACCTGTGCTCATGACTCTATGATCTGCAGATAAAAGACCAGGCAGATGAAGCCCAATATTGCCAGCTGGTGCGACAGCTGCTAGATGACCACAAGGATGTTGTGACCCTCCTAGCTGAGGGCCTTCGTGAAAGCCGGAAGCACATAGAGGTCAGGGGCGGCAAAGGATAGGCCTGGTGAAATTAGGGGGCTGAAAAGGACATAGGTTTCTGAGGTTCTACTCTTCACAGGATGAAAAGCTTGTTCGCTACTTCTTGGACAAGACGTTGACTTCAAGGCTTGGTATCCGCATGTTGGCCACTCACCACCTGGCACTGCATGAGGATAAGGTGGGGCTCTGAGACCTGAGAGCAACCTAAGAATGTTAAATGTGTAAAGAAAAATGAGCCATGGCCCCCCCTTGGGCTGGGCATCAGCTTTGAGGCATTTGGCGGCTGAGGTGGGGTGGAGGTGTTGCTAGTCCTGACTTTCTTTCTCCTGCCAGCCGGACTTTGTTGGCATCATTTGCACTCGTCTCTCACCAAAGAAGATTATTGAAAAGTGGGTGGATTTTGCCAGGTGAGGCTGGAATGGTGCCAGGTATAGATATCTGGGGGCAGAAGGTTTCTGTCAGAGTACTTGCTTGGGGCAGGGTTTCTTTTATGTTTTGGTTTAGTGTTTTTGAGAAAGGGTCTTATTCAGGTGCCCAGGTTGGCTCAGGACTTTTTTTGATTCTCCTGCTTTAACCTCCCCAGAGCTGGGATGATAGGGTTAAAGTTTCTCAACATTGGCATCTTAAGTCAAGGTGATGTTTTTCTAGCACATGGCTGTCCTCTGTATTTTAGGCTATTTAGCAGGATCTTTGGCTTCTATTTACTTGATGCCAGAAATGCTCCTCAGTGTGACAAGCAAATACATTGCCAAGTGTCCCTTAGCAGAGCAGAATCACCTCCACTTGAGACCTACTACTCTAGGGGCATTTGCCTGAACCATTCTATCCACAGACGCCTGTGTGAACACAAATATGGCAATGCTCCCCGTGTTCGCATCAATGGACATGTGGCTGCCCGCTTCCCCTTCATCCCTATGCCACTAGACTACATTCTTCCTGAGCTGCTCAAGAATGCCATGAGGTGGGCAGGCTGTATGTGTTGGGTGGGGGTGGAAGGGGCATAGGAACTGGGGTGCTACCACACTACTTCTTTCCCTCCTGCATAGAGCCACAATGGAGAGTCATCTAGATACTCCCTACAATGTTCCAGATGTGGTTATCACCATCGCCAACAATGATATTGATCTGGTCATCAGGTTTGCCCAAGTGGAGTTGGGCTGGGGTTGATGGGTGTTTTGGGCACTATTTATAACTTGCTGTGTAGGACCTTGAGCCAATACCTTGAAGTATGGTCAGAAAAGATATTCTCTAGTCCTGAGATTGCTAGGAGATGGACAGTAATGGATCTGGGGTTTGGTGAGGGCCCTGGAGTTGGGAAACCAGTCTTTGATAAGAATAAATGCCAATAATACTAATAAAAGAATAAATGTCAAGTCCTGTGAAAAGATATAAGCAAGCTGTTACCCAGATACAGGTGAGGCTGTAGAACAGTAGATTAAGCAAACCAGGCCCAAGGGTTTGGGTGGACTACATTCTATTTTTGGATGAAAGGAACAAGAAATAAGACTGCTCTGGCTAATTGGGGGCAGTGAGACTTAATCAAATCTCATCAAGCCCATGTTGTTGACATCCTGCCAGGATTTCAGACCGGGGTGGAGGAATTGCTCACAAAGACTTGGATCGCGTCATGGATTACCACTTCACCACAGCTGAGTCCAGCACTCAGGACCCCCGGATCAGCCCACTTTTTGGCCACCTGGATATGCACAGTAGCAGCCAGTCAGGACCCATGCATGGGTGAGACCCCACCTGGCCAAGATTGGGGGGGGGGTAAGGCCAGGACACTCAAGCCTCTGAAGCCCCTATCCTATCCCCCTGCCTGCCCCTAGTTTTGGCTTCGGGTTGCCCACGTCGCGGGCCTATGCAGAGTACCTCGGTGGCTCCCTGCAGCTGCAGTCCCTACAGGGCATTGGCACAGACGTCTATCTGCGGCTGCGTCACATCGATGGCCGGGAGGAAAGCTTCCGAATCTGACTCCATGGCTTTGGCCTGCTTGTCTGCCGTACCTCCTGCCAGGACCATCTGGGGCCAGCACGGTGCCACTCTGTTCCAATCACTACTGCATCTTGGGTCTTAGGGCCCCAGACAGATGGACTTACATGGAGCTGGGCACCACTCCTCCTTAGAAAGGCCCACTGCTTCCTTACCTCCAGGCCTTGGAGGGAAGGAAGCTGGGGCCTCTGAGGCCTCTAGCTTCAGCTCCACTGTCCTCAGTCCTGGGGAACTCCTATTCTTACCTGCTGTTTATTATTAAAGTTTGCATTTTGAATGCCCTCTGGGGCCTGTGTGTGGGGAGGGCAGAGCTACTTTTTCGGCCCCTTCTTGGGTTTCCTGGGCCCTGGGATGTAAGCTGGTTCTTGTCCTAGTCTCTAACTATCCTGCCACCCTGGCAGACAGGAAAATTGGCCCCAAGGTTCTTGCCTGTTTGATTTGGCAGGAGTGGGGGTGAGTTTGGATGCTTCTGCTCATTTAACAAATGCTTGTGGGCTGCAGACAGTATTAGAAGCCCAGGTAGTTCTGACTCTTCCTTTCCTGGCAGTCACAGGTTTTAAAGGTGAAGGTCACCAGATTGAGTAGCCACCTGAGCCTGAGTGAGGTTAAAAATACTGTCTGCTAGCTCTGTGGCCAAGAAAAGGAATAAGGTTGTACGCTAGCAGGCTGCCAACAGAGACCTGGATATCCCACCACAGAGAAAGAGAGGACTCTTCTAGGGAGGGCCAGGGGCTTGGGCAGAAAGGGCTCTAGCTAGCAAACTTAAACAGAACTTCCTATGTGGAATTGAACTTCAGATGAAATCTCAATTGAAAACACCCTATTCACCTTATTTTTTTTTTTTTTCCAAAAAGGGTGAATAGGGTTTCACTCTAGCCCAGGGTGACCTGGAATTCACTATGTAGTCTCAGGCTGGCCTCGAACTCATGGTAATCCTCCAACTTCTGCCTCCCAAGTGCTGGGATTAAAAGCATGCACCACCACATTGGGTTTACTTCTAGTTTTATGCATTGTTGAGGATCCACATTTAATTTGGTGTGTGTATTATATGTGGTGTGTATAGATGCATGTGCTGTATGCATATGTGTAGAGGTGAGGACTGTGTGTGTCCTTTTCTGTCACCACTCTTCTACCTCATTTCTTTGAGACAGTCTCTCACTCAACCTGGAGCTCACTGGTTTTCTTTTTTTTTTTTTTTTTTTTTTTTGGTTTTTCGAGGTAGGGTCTCACTCTAGCCCAGGCTGACCTGGAATTCACTATGGAGTCTCAGGGTGGCCTCGAACTCACGGCAATCCTCCTACCTCTGCCTACCGAGTGCTGGGATTAAAGGCGTGCGCCACCACGCCTGGCTTTTCTTTTATTTTTTTTATTTATTTTTATTTTTTATTTTTGGTTTTTCGAGGTAGGGTCTCACTCTAGCCCAGGCTGACCTGGAATTCACTATGTAGTCTCAGGGTGGCCTCAAACTCACGGCGATCCTCCTACCTCTGCCTCCCGAGTGCTGGGATTAAAGGCACGCACCACCACGCCCAGCTCTGGTTTTCAATTACACTGGCTGACCAGCAGGCCCCAGTGATCCTCCTGTCTCTGTCCTACCCAGTACTGGGGTTTCAGGCATGTATGGCCATGCCCTTCTTTTTCTTTCCTTCTTTCTTCCTTCCTTCCTTTCGTCTTTCCTTTCCTTCTTTGCTTTCTTTTTTTTTAGGTAGACTTTTACTCTAACTCAGGCTGAACTGAAATTCACTATGTAGTCTCAGGGTGGCCTTGAACTCATGGCGATCCTATCTCTGCCTCCCAAGTGCTGGGATTAAAGGTGTGCACTACCACGCCCGGCTCTTTTTCTTTCTTTTTTAGTTTTGTTTTTTTTTCTTTGGTTTTTGGTTTTTTGAGGTAGGGTCTCACTCTAGCTCAGGCTGACCTGGAATTCACTATGGCGTCTTAGGGTGGCCTCGAACTCACAGCAATCCTCCTACCTCTGCCTCCCAAGTGCTGGGATTAAAGGTGTGCACTACCACGCCCGGCTCTTTTTCTTTCTTTTTTAGTTTTGTTTTTTTTCTTTGGTTTTTGGTTTTTCGAGGTAGGGTCTCACTCTAGCTCAGGCTGACCTGGAATTCACTATGGCGTCTTAGGGTGGCCTCGAACTCACAGCAATCCTCCTACCTCTGCCTCCCAAGTGCTGGGATTAAAGGCGTGAGCCACCACGCCCGGCTTATTTTCTTTCTTTTTTAAACATGGGTGCTAGGGATCAAACACATGCTTGTGCAGCAAGTACTCTTGCCCACTGAGTCATCTCCCTGTTCCTGGGGATTACATGCTAGGCAAGCACTCTACCAACTGAGCTAATGCTGTATCTCTAGTTTTTGTTTTTCCCTTTATTATTTTGTTTTTTTGAGGTAGGGTCTTGCTTTAGCCTAGGCTGGAATTCACTGTGTCATCTCAGGGTGGCCTCAAACTCATGGTGATCCTCCTAGCTCTGCCTCCCAAGTCCTGGGATTAAAGGCATGTGCCACCACGCCCAGACTAATTTATTTTATTTTTATTCATTTGTAAGCAGAGGAAACAGAATCAACATGCCACAGCCTCTAGCCGCTGCAAACAAACTCTGATACATGTGCCACTTTGTTCATCTGGCTTCACTTGAGTACTTGGGCTGTTAGGCTTTGCAGGCAAGTGCCTTAACTGCTGAGCCATCTCTCCAGCCCCTCCCCCTTTTTTCCTAAAAGTTTTAAAATTTTATTTATTTGAAAGAGAGAAACATGCAGAGAGAGAAAGAGAATGGTTGCGCCAGGGCCAAATGCACATGCCACCTTGTGCATCTGGCTTCCTTTTTTTTTTGAGATAGAGTCACATGGTATAGCCCTGGATAGCTTGAAACTCACTATGTAGACCAGGCTAGCCTTGAACTTGCTCTGATCCCTCTTGGCTGTACCTCCTGAGTGCTGTTAGGATAGACCTCTGTCTCTTGATTTCATGTCTGAGTCCTGACAGTTCACTTGAAGCTTGTAGGCTGATATCATCTCCCTCTTTCAGATGGAATAGTTGGGTTGAGTAGAGATAGGAAATTGTATCTGGAGGGCAAATGGCAAGTAGTAGGAAGCCACAATGAGAAAAGCTGGAGAGGCAGCAACAGCCAGAAGGGATGGAGCTTGCCACACAGGCCTTAGCCTGGGAGCAGTAGGAAAGGGATGGTAAGGCTGAATTACCTAGGAGTTGACCCAGAAAAGATTTGTGTCCAAATGATTTGTTTATAAAGAGGCTGGCAGCAGTGGAGGGGGGGGGTCGGTCATGGAGGAAATCCCCATCTCCAGCACTGAAAGCAAAAAGGTGCTTTCAAAAGGGTAGAGGAGCTGGGCGTGGTGGTGCACACCTTTAATCCCAGTACTCGGGAAGCAGATGTACGAGGATTGTTGTTAGTTCGAAGCCACGCTGAAACTACATAGTGAATTCCAAGTCAGCCTGGGCCAGAGTGAGATCCTATCTCGAAAAAAAAAAAAAAAAGAAAGGAAAGAAAGAAAGAAAGAAACTAAAAGGGTAGAGGGAAGTAGGTAGGGGAGAACGCAAAAGTTCAGAGCTAGTAAACTATTCCTCAAAGGAATATTAGGCTCCAGGTCATTGATTCATTTGACAGTTAATTGTGAAAGTCTATTGGGAGATGGGGATGGAAAAGTACTTAAATAGGCTCAAATCTGTTTTCAGCTTTTCCAAGCAGAGCCCGGTGTGATGGTACACACCTGAAACCCCAGCACTCCTAAGGTTGAAGCAGGAGAATCCTGAGTTCAAGGCCAACCTAGGGTGTAAGTCCAGACATTGTCTCAGTAACGACAAACACGCTTAGGCAAGTGTCAAAGAAGAGTCTCAGGTGCTGGCCTTTGAATGTACTGACAGGCAATCTTAAGTGCACAAGAACAGCACAAAAGGATCTGGTGCAATCCCTACATAGTTCTAGAAGTTGTAAGATGTTATAAGTCGCTATTTGATTGTAGAGGACACAGTGAGGCTGATGCATGCAGTAACTCTGGTCCTTAATCAGGAAGGACATAATTTATAACTGAAATGTCAGGTAAAGCGTCAAGTGAGGTATCTGCATCTTGAAGCTAACAATTCTGAAAATGAGTTGGGAGAGAAGGCATTACTTTGTTTTTCAAGGTAGGGTCTCGCTCTAGCCCAGGCTGACCTGGAATTCACTATGTAGTTTCAGGGTGGCCCTGAACTCACTGTGATCCTCCTACCTCTGCCTCCCAAGTGCTGGGATTAAAGGCATACTCCACCACACTGGGCTCTTGTTTTTTTGAGGTAGGGTCTCACTCTAACCCAGGGTGACTTGGGACTCACTGAGATCCTCCAACTTCTGCCTTCCAAGTGCTGGGATTAAAGGCATGCATCACCACACCCAGCTAAGGCATTACAATTTTGTTGCCTGTCTTTTGGTTTTTTCTGTTTCTTATGCTGCTAGAAACCTGGTGTTCACTGAAGCTCCCACAGTCCTTCACAGTGTTCTGCCCCAGTGATACCTAGCTGTCAGATTTCCTGAGCTGTAATCTTTGAGACCCGTCCTCAAGCCTTTTGGATCTCTTGGATTTTTTTTTTTTTTTTTTTTTTCCCTGAGGTAGGGTCTAACCCAGGTTGACTTTGAATCAATATGTAGTCTCAGGTTGGCCTCAGACTCACATCAGTCCTCCTACCTCAGCCTCTGGAGTGCTGGGATTAAAGGTGGGCATCACCATGCCGGGCTAAAGGAATTTTAATCTTTTTTTTTTTTTTTTTCCCTCCAGGCAGGGTCTCACTGTAGTCCAGGTTGACCTGGAACTCACTTTGCAGTTTCAGGTTGGCCTCAAACTCACATTCTCCTAACTCTGCCTCCCAAGTGCTGGGATTGAGGGTGTGCACTACCACATCCAGATGGAGAGTTGTTTTGAAGCCCAGTAGCCTAATTACAAATCAAAGAACTGCCATAAAATGGCTAAAGTAGATGTTTATTGAGTACCTATTCTGCCTGGTACTATGCTGGTGCTGTTGTTAAATACTATCAGCACAGGCTGGGTCTGCTTACCACATGGCAGAAGCCAATTAATCAACAGGTGAGGTGGTGGTAAAGAACTTTATTAATTTAATTAATCAATGGGTGAGGTGGTGGTTGAGAACACTTTATTCCTCAAAGATAGCTGATGGGAAGTTGGCAGAAATTTAAAAAAAAAGTTTGACAACTTCCATAATTGTAGACAATAACCTATGATAATTCCCTCTCTCCTCCCACTTTCACCATTGCAACTCCACTCTCCATCATACCTCTTCCTCCTCTCAGTCTCTCTTATTTTGATGTCATGATCTTTTTCTCCTATTATGATGGTCTTGTGTAGATAGTGTCAGGCACTGAGAGGTCATAGATAGCCAGGCCATTTTGTGTCTGGAGGAGCATGCTGTAAGGAGTCCTACCCTTCCTTTGGCTCTTACATTCTTTCCACCACCTCTTCCGCAATGGAAACTGAACCTTGGAAGGTGTGAGAGAGATTTCAGTGCTGAGCACTCCTCTGTCACTTCTTAGCACCATTGTGTCTTCTGAGTCATCCCAAGGTCACTGCCATCTGAAAAGAGAAGCTTCTCTAATCAAAAGTGAGAGTAGCATTAATATATGGGCATGAACATTAAGAGAAGTGCTTACTGGGCAGTTTGGTGAGCATAGTATATAGACTTAGCCAGATACCAGCAGACATTACACCTCTTGGGCTCATGACTACCCCTTGTAGGTTTTTTGTATCAGAGGTGTATTCCCTCCCATGGAGTGGGCCTCCAGTCCAATTAGAGAGCTGTTGGTTTCCCCCATAACAGATGTGCCACTATTGTACCCTTTGGCTCTCATTTGGCCTGGCTGGTCAAATTTAAAGCTTGCAGTGTCCACTGTTGAGTATCTTCACTGGTGATTTCTCTTTTTCCCATTGAACCACATGCAGCGTAGCTTTTTCCAGCTTTCTGTCAGCTGGTCTACATGGAGGTTTTCAGCTTAGCAGCAGCAGGATTTTTCAGTGACCTTGCAGCCCAAATATGTGGAGTCTTCTGCAATAGGGTCTTGCCATCTATTTCTGGTGGGAAACCAAGAGCCTTGGCAATGGCCTGTAATATTTGGGGGGGGGGGCAATAGTGACCTCTCTGGCCAACAACACAGTAACAGCCTATGGCTTCTGGGTGTTCCATTGTCCAAAAAAGTAGGTTTCCATATAACTTATTCATAACATCTTAGATTTTGATTAGCCCTCCCTCCACTTTTTCTTTAGTCAATCTCTTTCCCTGATCTTCCTTAGGCCTTTTCACCCCCATTTATCTGTTCTTCTACTTACATATATACAATACCATCCTATTAAGTCCCCCCTCCCTCCCTTTCTATCTCTTTTCTAGCTTACTGGCCTCTGCTACTGAGTTGTCTTCATACTCACACAGAAGTCCAGTCATTTGTAGTTAGGATCCACATATGAGAGAAATGTGACATTTGGCCTTCTGGGCCTGGGTTACCTAAGTATAATGCTCTCCAGGTCCACCTGTTTTTCTGCAAATTTCATAATTTCATTTTGCTTTATTGCTGAGTGTAACTCAATTGTATAAATGAGCCACATCTTCATTATCCACTCATCAGTTGAGGGACATCTAGGCTGGTTCCATTTCCCAGCTATTGTGAATAGAGCAGCAATAAACATGATCGAGCAAGTATCTCCAAGGTAGTAAGATGAGTCCTTAGGATATATGCTGGGTCATATGGTAAATCTATTCTTTGCTAACTCCGGAACTTCCACACTTATTTCCACAATATCTGGACCAGATTGCATTTCCATCAACAGTAAGGGTTCCTCCTCTTTTTCTGAATCCTCACCAGCATTTGTTGTCATTTGTTTTCATGATGGTAGCCATTCTGACAGGAATAAAACGGAATCTCAATGTAGTTTTAATCTGCATTTCCCTGATGACTAGGATGTAGAACATTTTTTTAGATGCTTATATGCCATCTGTATTTCTTCTTTTGAGAACTATTTAGTTCCATAGCCCGTTTTTTTGTTCTTATTTTTAATTATTTTTTATTAACAACTTCCATAATTGTAAACAATATCCCATGGTAATTCCCTCTTAACCCCCACTTTCCCTTTTGAAACTCCACTCTTCATCATATCCCTTCCCCCTCTCAGTCTGTCTTTTATTTTGATATCATCATCTTTTCCTCCTATTATGATGGTCTTGTGTAGGTAGTGTCAGGCACTGTGAGGTCATGGATATCCAGGCCATTTGTGTCTTGAGAAGCACATTGTAAGGACTCCTACCCTTCCTTTGGCTCTTACATTCTTTCTGCCATCTCTTCCACAATGGACCCTGAGCCTTGGATGGTGTGATAGAGATATTTCAGTGCTGAGCACTCCTCTGTCACTTCTCAGCACCATTGTGCCTTCTGAGTCATCCCAAGGTCACTGCCATCTGAAAAGAGAAGATTCTCTAACCAAACGTGAGAGTAGCATTAATATGTGGGTATGAACATTAAGAAATGTGCTTACTGCATAGCCCATTTAAAAAAAATATTTTTATTTATTTGAGAGAGGGAGACGCAGAGTGAGAGAAAGAATGGGTGTGTCAGGGCTTCAAGCCACTGCCAACGAACTCCAGACATATGCACCACCTTGTGCATCTGGCTTACATGGGTTCTGGGGAATCAAACCAAGTTCCTTTAGCTCTACAGGCCAGCGCCTTAACCACTAAGCCATCTCTCCAGCCCAGTAGCCCCCCCTTTTCTTTCTTAAAAAAATATTTATTTATTTATGTTTAGTTTTTCAAGATAGGGGTCCAGTCGAGTTCAGGCTGAACTGGAATTTACTATGTAGTCTCAGGGTGGCCTTAAACTCATGGTAATCCTCCTACCTCTGCCTGCTGCCAATAGCCCATTTTTTAATTGGATTGTTTGTTATTAGTTTTTTGGGTTCTTTGTATATTTTGGATGTTAATCCTCTGTCAGATGTGTAGCTGGCAAAGATTTTCTCCCATTCTGTAGGTTGCCTCTTTGCTCTACTCACAGTGTCTTTTGCTGTACCAAACAATTCAGTAGGCTTTACAGGCAAGTGCCTTGACCACTGAGTTCTCTCTCCAGGCCTCCCAGTTTATTTAATTTAATTAATTTATTTATTTTGGTTTCATTCTAGCTCAGGCTTACCTGGAATTTACTGGGTAGTCTCAGGCTGGCCAGGAACTCACAGCGATCCTCCTAACTCTAAATCCTCCTAAATGCTGGGATTAAAGGTGTGCACCACCATGCTGAGCTATTTTTTAAATTTATTTGTTTATTTATTTATTTGGAGAGAGGGAAAGAGGCAGAGAGAGAGAGAGAGAGAGAAAGAATGGTCCCGCCAAGGCCTCCAGCCACTGCAAAGGGAACTCCAGACTCATATGCCACCTTGTGCAGCTAGCTTACGTTAAGTCCTGGGGAATCGAACCTAGGTCCTTTGGCTTTGCAAGTAAATGCCTCAACTGCTAAGCCATCTCTCCAGTCCTATTTTTATTTATTTATTTTTTCCTGAGGTAGGGTCTCACCCTACCCCGAGTTGACCTGAAATTCACTATGCAGTCTCAGGGTGGCCAAAACTCATGGCAATCCTCCTACCTCTGCCTCCCAAGTGCTGGGATTAAAGGCATGTGCCACCACGCCCAGCTAAATATTTTTTTAAGATATATATTAGAGACAGAGAGAGAGAGAAAGAGAATGGGCGCATCAGGGCCACTAGCCACTACAAACGAATTCCAGACACATGAGCTACCATGTGCACGTGGCTTAAGTGGGATGTGGAGATTCAAACCTGGATCCTTAGACTTATCAGGCAAGTGCCTTAACCATTAAGCCATTTCCCCAGCCCCCCCTTTTTTGTTTAAATGGGCCCACCAGGCCTCCTTCTGCAAAGGAACTCCGGAGGCATGTGCCACCTTGTGCAGCTGGTTTACATGGTCCTGGGGAATCAAATCTGAGTCCTTTGGCTTTGCAGGCAAGTGTCTTAACTGCTAAGCCATCTCCAGCCCCTTAAATATTTATGGGGGGGGGGGGGAGGGAGAGAAGGCAGATAGAGAATGGACACATCAGGGCCTCTAGCCACTGCAAACAAATTCCAGACCCATGCTGGCATACGTGGGTACTGGGGAATGAACCTGGGTGTTTAGGCTTCACAGGCAAGTGCCTTAACCGCTAAGCCATCTCTCCAGCTCCAAACTCCAGGTTTAATAAGAAACTCAAGAAATAAAGGCAAACTAATAGAAGACACCTGACATTAGATGTAAATTTCCGTTCAGTTGATAGCGTGCCTGTTGGCAGGCGTGAAGTCCTAGGATCTTATCTACAGCACGCAGAAACCAGGCGCAGTGGTGAATGTTGTAATTCCAGCAGTTGGAAGATAGAGGCAGGAGGATCAGCAGTTCAAGGTTATGCTCTGATACACAGTGAGTTCAAGGCCAGCCCCAGCTAGATTAGACCTTGTCTCAAAAAAAAAAAAAAAAAAAAAAGCTGCGTGCGGTGGCACACGCCTTTAATCCCAGCATTTAGGAGGCAGAGGTAGGATCGCCATGAGTTCGAGGCCAGCCTGAGACTACAGAGTACATTCCAGGTCAGCCTGGGCTACAGAGCGAGCCTGCCTCCAAGCCCCTCCCTCCCCCCAAAAAAGTGGGCCTGGTGGTGCACGCGTTTAATCCCAGCACTCAGGAAGAATCCTCTGGGCGACAGACCCTGCCTCAAAGAAACAAAACAAATAAAAACAACGCGCAAGCAGGATCCCAACCCCGTCCTTGCACCAAGCGTCCAGCCAGTTGCGGTGATACTGACTCGGCCACACGACACAATAAGTTCCGGCCAAATCACAGCCTGCGTCATCGCTGCACGCACTGCTGACCCGGAGCTAAAAGGCACGGGCGCCACGATCTTACGTCACTTCCGGCACGGTAATGGCGGCACAGGGAGCAGCAGCGGCAGTTGCAGCAGCGACTTCGGGGATTGTGGGGGAGGGCGACCCCGGGCATGGGGAGAATGTGGCAGTCGAGGGGACTGCCCCGTCCCCCGGCCGCGTCTCTCCGCCGACCCAGGCGCGTGGCGAACCGGAAGTCACTGTGGAGATCGGAGAAACTTACCTGTGCCGGCGGCCGGATAGCACCTGGCGTGAGGGCTGGGTCCAGGGCCCGAGGGCGGGGCTTAGGGAGGGGACAGGGCCCAGAGGTGGGGCCGGAGGTAAGGTCTCAGATGTGTGCCCCAGAGAAACCCAGCCCATTAATGGGCCTGTCGCCCTGGGATTATGCCCAGTGCCTAAATTTCAGATTGTTGGTGTGTTACTGAGGACTCTTTCTTCTTGCCCAGGATCAAGCCTCATTTCTTTTTCTTTTCTTTTTAAAAATTCTTTTCTTTTTGTAAACTTTATTTTTATTTACTTATTTGAGAGAGAGGCAGAGAGGTAAAGAGAGAATGGGCACGCCAGGGCCTCCAGCCACTTCAAACAAACTCCAGACACATGCGCCCCTTGTGCATCTGGTTTATGTGGGTCCTGGAGAGTCGAACGGGGTTCTTTTGGCTTTACAGGCAAACGCCTTAACCACTAAGCAATCTCTTCAGCCCTTTTATCTTTTCAAAAAAAATATTTTATTTACTTATTTTGAGAGAGAGAGAGATTAAGCACATCAGGGCCTCCAGCCATTGCAAACGAACTCCCAACAAAAGCGCCACTTTGTGCATCTGGCTTATGTGGGATCTGGGGAGTGGAACATGGGTCCTTAGGCTTCGCAGGCAAGCACCTTAACTGCTAATCCATCCCACCAGCTCTCATTTCTTTCTCTCTCCCTCTCTCTCTCTCTTTGTTGTTAAGTATATTTTATTTACTTATTTGAGAGAGAGAACAGGCGCGCCAGGGCCTCCAGCCACTGCAGACAAATTCCAGACTCATGTGCCCCTTGTGCATCTGTCTTAAGTGGGTCCTGGAGAGTCAAACCGGCATCCTTTGGCTTTAGGCTTTGCAGGCAAACACCTTAACTGCTAAGCCATCTCTCCAGCCCCTTTTTCTTTCTTTATTTTTAAAAATATGTATGCGTGTGTGTATATATATTTTATTTTATCTTATTTTATTTTATTTGCTTTTTTCAAGGGAGGGTCTTACTCTGGCCGAGGGTGACCTAGAATTAACTATGTAGTCCTAGGTTGGCCTCGAACTCACTGCAATCCTCATACCTCTGCCTCCTGAGTGCTGGGATTAATGGTGTGCGCCACCATGCCCGGCTAATATATGTGTGTGTGTGTATTTTTATTTTATTTTATTTTCTGAGAGTGACAGAGAAAGAGGCAGATAGATAGAGAGTGGGCGCACCAGGGCCTCCAGCCACTGCAAACGAACTCCAGATGCATGTGCTACCTTGTCTATCTGGCTGATGTGGGTCCTGGGGAATCAAGCCTCGAACTAAGGTCCTTAGGCTTCACAGGCAAGCACTTAACCACTAAGCCATCTCTCTGGCCCTAATGTAAAAGTTTTTTTTTTTTTTTTTATTGACAACTTATATGCTTACAGACAACAAACCATGATAACTCCCTCCACTTTCCCCTTCACAACTCCACTCTCCATCATATGCCCTCCCTCTCTTCATTAGTCTCTTTTATTCTGATGTCATCGTCTGTTTCTTCTATTATGAGAGTCTTGTGAAGGTATTGGTAGGCACTGCAAGGTCATAGATATTGAGGCCAATTTGTGTCTGGACAGTTGCATTGTAAAGTGTGGTACCCTTCCTTTGGCTCTTACATTCTTTCCGCCACCTTTTCTGCAATGGGCCCTGAGCCTTGGAGGGTGTCATAGAGATGTTTCAGTACTGTACTCTCCTTTGTCACTTCTCAGCATTATGTTGCCTTTTGGGTCATACCAGTGGTCACTGCCATTTGACAAGAGAAGCTTCTCTAACCAAAAGTGAGAGTACTGTGAATATATGAATATGAACATTAAGTATAGTGCTTTCAGAGCAGTTTGGTGAGCATAATATATGCATTTAGCTAGACAAGGGCAGGCTTTGCACCCCTAACACTCATGACCTCCACTGCCATAGGGTTTTGATTAGGTTTTCAGTACCATGCATGTATTCCCTCCCATAGAGCAGGCCTCCAGTCCAATTAGAGAGCAGTTGTTTTCTCCCAGTAACAGACATGCCACAATTGCACCTGTTTAGTCATTTGGCCTGTCTGCCCTTCTTTTTCTTGCTAACTTTCTTTTTTCTTTGCATTATATCATGCCAGCAAAGAAGACCTTCTGGACCACAGAAGGACATTTCCTTTTAATGTTCCATTTCCTTTTTTCATTCTCAAACTCCTTAGAATGGTATTCATTTCCGTGACCTCTCCATTGACACCCCTAGCAAAGGCCATTGCTAGACTAGGCTTTGTGCCTCTGATCCCCTGTACCCACTATTTGGAACATGCTGACCTTCCTTTCTCATGCTCACCTGGCTGTCTTTTACTCTTATCACCTGTGATCCCATTCTTAACTTCCTCAGGCAGGGTTGTTGCCACCCACATGTTCCTGCAGTAGTTTTTCAAACCTCTGCCAATGGTATATGTAATTTGTAATTTTCTGCCTCCATCTATGGAGGTGGGAACTTCTAAAAGGATCTAGATCCTTTGTGATTAAACATTGTGTCTTGTCCTCTCTGTCTAGCAACAATATAACAGAGCCAGTCATGCAGTAGTTGAATAGTTTGCTGGTTGCCTGCACCATGATAAAAATTTTGAAGCTTTTTTTTTCTCTCAGAGGTAGATGCTCCTGTTTTCCAGAAGAAACTGAGATTCAAAGGCAAAATGGCTTGAATCAGTTACATGCAACTAGAAAATTGGTAGCCAAAATTATATATAAATGTCTGTTGTCCTGTCCCCCAAATGAATGGATGAATAAACTGAGCATTAAATTTGTAGTCAGGCTTACACTCAGTTAAATATCAGCTTTAAAAAAGTAAATAGAAGCCGGGCGTGGTGGCGCATGCCTTTAATCCCAGCACTTGGGAGGCAGAGGTAGGAGGATCGCCAAGAGTTCGAGGCCACCCTGAGACTACAGAGTGAATTCCAGGTCAGCCTGAGCTAGAGTGAGACCCTACCTCAAAATGCCAAAAAAAAAAAAAAAAAAAAAAAAAGTAAATAGAAGAAAAAATAAATATCAGCTTTTTATCGCCTTTCAGCCCTGTGATCCTCTGTAAGCCTCATAAATTTTTCTCATCTGTAAAATAGTAACTGCCAACCTGGCCTACCTCACTGGGTTGTGGCAGTGAATTAGTGTGATGGTGGTTGTAGACAGATGAATCTGGAAATTGCCCTTCAGTCATATACCACCTCTTTATTTTGAGGAAGGGTCAGACTTCCAGCCCACTAGTTCATGCTGGCCTTGAACTCATGGTGATTCTCCTTCCTCAGCCTCCTGAATGCTGGGATTAAAGATGTTAGTCACCAGAGTCTAGCTTAATCACACACTATTTTCCTTCACAGATTCTGCAGAAGTGATCCAGTCTCGAGTGAATGACCAGGAGGGCCGAGAGGAATTCTATGTACACTATGTGGGCTGTGAGTGTTTGGGGCCCCTGAGCCCATGTGGGAGGAGGAGGGAGCAGGTCAATACCCTCATGGCCCATCTTAACAGTTAACAGGCGACTGGATGAATGGGTAGACAAGAACCGGCTGGCGCTGACCAAGACAGTGAAGGATGCCGTGCAGAAGAACTCTGAGAAGTACCTGAGTGAGCTGGCTGAGCAACCTGAGCGCAAGATAACTCGAAACCAGAAGCGCAAGCATGATGAGATCAACCACGTGCAGAAGGTCCAGGCCCCTTTCCTTCCCAAAGGCCCAGGCACTTCTGCCAAACCCCTTAGGTCTCTTGGGCTCCATTGTCAAAATGACACCAACTCCTTAAGCTCTTGTAGTGTGCCAGTTTTCTCAAAAGAAAACCGAGGCTCAGGAAAAAGGCTTGGTTTCTGTCTCACAGCACGGAAATATCGTGGCTGGAACTGGTCTCTGATAGACTCTTTTGTCCCCTACTGGCTTTGTCGTATTATGCAAAACAGTGTGAAGTCCAAAAGGAAGGAAAAGAATCATTTTGATCACTTGGCTACAGCCAAGCACTATGCTGCATACTGGACATGTATGAGCTCCTCCCTGATAGTCCAGCACAACAGGGAAAATTATTTCTCATCACTCAGAAAGTTGAGTAACATGCCAAGGTCACACTGCTAGTAAAATAAAGGACTGGAGTTAGAATAATTATTCCAATTGTTATTAATTTGTGAGCCAAAATATTAGAGTAAATATACTTTAGTACATGATCTCACCCATGTTTTAACAGCCACGTGAAGTAAGCATGATCTTCAGTTTACAGAGACAGCACTGATAGGTTGAGGAACCTCAGTGCCCAAAACGTGATTATTTTATTTGTGCACATGTGTGTATGAATAGATGTGCAAGGACTTCTTGCCTCTAAAAATATGCCAGCCAGATGCCTACACCACTTTTTTTTTTTGGGGGGGGGGTTGAGGTAGGTTCTCACTTTAGCTCAGGCTAACCTAGAATTCACTATGGAGTCTCAGGGTGGCCTTGAACTCACAACGATACTTCCACCTCTGCCTCCCGAGTGCTGGAATTAAAGGCACACGCCACCACACCTAGCTCACCACTTTTTTCTTTCTTTTTTGGTTTTTCGAGGTAGGGTCTCACTCTAGCCCAGGCTGACCTGGAATTCACTATGGAGTCTCAGGGTGGCCTTGAACTCACAGCGATCCTCCTACCTCTGCCTCCCGAGTGCTGGGATTAAAGGCGTGTGCCACCATGCCCGGCTTTCACCACTTTTTTTAACATCACTTTTTGTGTCTGACTTTACATGAGTGGCTGGAGAGTTGAACTTGGATTGGCAGACTTTGTAAGAAAACACCTTTAACCTCTGAACCATCTCCCCATGCCCCCTATTGATTTTGACATATTCTAGATACTCATCCAAAACCAAGGTACTTTTGTGCTGTTTCTTTTTTTTTAATTTTTGTTTATTTGTATGTGTACATATGTGTATGGATGCACCAGGGCCTCTTGCAGCTCTCATGCAGCTGCAAGCAATGCCAAATGCTTATGCCACTTTTTGCATATGTGGTTGACTTGGGAATTGAACCAGAGCAAGTGCCTTTAACCTCAGCCTCCTTGTTTGTTTGTTTTTTTTTTTAATTTTTAATTTAAATTTTATTTATTTGCAAGGAGAGAGAGGGAGGGAGGAAAGAATGGGTGTGCCAGGGCCTCTTGCTGCTGTAAACAAACTCCAGATGCATGCATCTGGCTTTACATGGGAACTGGGGAATTGAACCTGGGTCACCAGATTGCAAGCAAGTGCCTTTAACTGCTAAGCCATCTCCCCAGCCCTGTCTGTCTGTCTGTCTGTCTGTCTGTCTTTCTTTCTTTCTTTCTTTCTTTCTTTCTTTCTTTTGGTTTTTTGAGGTAGGGTCTCACTCTAGCCCAGGCTGACCTGGAATTCACTAGGTTATCTCGGGGGTGGCCCTGAACTCACTGCGATCCTCCTACCACTGCCTCCCAAGTGCTGGGATTAAAGGCGTATGCCACCACGCCCAGCTTCTGTTTTTATTTTATTTTTAAAAAATATTTAATGTGTTAGCCGGGTATGGTGGCGCACACCTTTAATCCCAGCACTCGGGAGGCAGAGGTAGGAGGATCACCGTGAGTTCGAGGCCACCCTGAGACTCCCTAGTGAATTCCAGGTCAGCCTGGGCTAGAGTGAGACCCTACCTTGAAAAAACAAAAAAAAATAAAAATAAATAAATATTTAATGTGTTTATTTGAGAGAGAGAGGGAGAGAATGGGCATGCCAGGGCCTCTAGCCACTGTAAACAAACCCCAGATGCATGTACCACCTTGTGCATCTGACTTACATGAGTACTAGGACTCAAACCTGGGTCAGTAGGCTTCACAGGCAAGTGCCTTGTTTTTTGAGACAGGGTTTTATGCCCTGCAGGCTGGCCTCAAGTTCCCTTTGTAGTAGAGTATAACCTTGAATTCCTTGTACTCCTGTGTCTACTTCTCAAGAACTGGGATTACAACTGTGAGCTACCTTGCCTAACTTTCTTTTTGTTATTTTGAGACATGGTCTCATTATGTAGCTCAGGTTGGCCTTGTCACCAAATTAGACTTCCCCTGGGGGTTACTTTCCTCTCACTCTGAGCCTTCATTTCTTCAGGTTTCACTCTAGCCCAGCCCAGACTGACCTGGAATACGTTATGTAGTCTCAGGATGGCCTCAAACTCAGCGATTCTCCTACCTCTGCTTTCTGTGTGCTGGGATTAAAGGTGTGCACCACCACACCTGGCTTTTTTAATGTGTTATTTTTATTTACTTATTTGAGGGGGTGGGCAGATAGAGGGAATGGGCGCTCCAGGGCCTCCAGCTGCTGCAAATGAACTCCAGGTGTATGTGCCACCTTGTGCATCTGGCTTACATGGGTACTGGGGAATTGAACCTGGGTCCTTTGGCTTTGCAGGCAGCACCCTGAACAGTAAGCCATCTCTCCAGCCCTCCATTTTTTTTTTCCAAGTTAGAGTCTCACTCTAGCCCAGGCTGACCTGGAATTAACTATGTAGTCTCAGGGTGGCCTCGAACTCACGGTGATCCTCCCACCTCTGCCTCCCAAATGCTGGGATTAAAGGCATGCGCCACCCCTCCCGGCTGACACCTCCATTTTTAGATGTGTAAAGTGAGGAGCTTAAAGCAGAGCAAAGCATCCAGCTCTAAAGCACTCTCTCCAGTAGTCCAGTAGTCACTAGTCTCATCTGTCTCAGCTTTGCTGTGAGTGTATACTGTACAGCACTGCTTTACTGTATGGGGCATACCTTATTCATAGTTTGGTGGTGTGCTTAACATGTAACTTTTTAAAAATGGAAGAACGAAATAGAATAATGTAGAAAGTATCACGATATTCTACTTTGTTAAGGGTAAGTACTATTCTGGGATGCTTTTATTTTACATATAAAAACATTTACAAACATGACAGCTAAAGTAAAGTGCCGACTATTTTTCCTGCTGTGGATGTGATAGGAAATATTTTGTCATATTTGTTTTCTTAAATCCCAGTTCTTTTTTTTTTTAATTGACAACTTCCATGATTGTAAACAATATCCCATGGTAATGCTTTCCCTCCCTCCACTTTCCCCTTTGAGACTCCATTCTCCATCATATCCCCTCCCCCTCTCAATCAGTCTCTTATTTTGATGGTCTTGTGTAGGTAGTGTCAGTTACTGTGAGGTCATAGATCTCCAGGTCATTTTGTGTCTGGAGGAGCATGCTGTAAGGAGTTCTACACTTCCTTTGGCTCTTACATTCTTTACGCCACCTTTTCTGCAATGGACCCTGCGCCTTGGAAGGTGTGATAGAGATATTGCAGTGCTGAGCACTCCTCTGTCACTTCTTCCCAGAACCATGGTGCCTTCTGAGTCATCCCAAGGTCACTGCCATCTGCAAAGAAAAGGTTCTTTACCAAAAGTGAGAGTAGCATTAATATGTGGCTATGAACATTAAGAGAAGTGCTTACTGGGCAGTTTAATGATCATGGTATATACATTTAGCCAGCCAGCAGCAAATGTTACACCCTAGGGCTCATGACTACCCCTGTTGTAGGTTTTCAGTGTCAGGGATGTATTCCCTCCCATGGGGTGGGCCTCCAGTCAAATTAGAGGGCAGTTGGTTTCCCCCATAACAGACATCCCACTATTGTACCCATTGCCTCATTTGGCCTGGCTGACCAAATATAAGGCTTGCAGTGTCCGCTGTTGAGTATCTTCACTGGTGATTTCTCTCTCCCCCATTGAACTGCATACAGAATGGCTTCTTCCAGCTTTCTGTCAGCTGGTCTACATGGAGGAGGTTATCAGCTCAGTTCCAGCAGGATTTCTCAGTGGCCTTGCAGCCCAAGTATGTGGAGTCTTCAGCAATAAGATCTTACCATCTATTCCTGGTGCCCAGCCTTATTTAAAATATATCTATATATATATATTTATTTAATTGAGAGAGAGAAGATTAGAGTGAGTATAGGTTTGCCAGGGCTTCTTGCCACTGCAGGTAGACTCCAGACTCAAGTGACACTGTGTGCCTGGTTTTCTGGGGCTACTGCGAATTGAACCTGGACCCTCAGGCTTTGCAAGCAAGTGCATTTAACTACTACTGAACCATGTCCCCAGCCCAGTAAATATTTTTAAGTGCTCTAAGCTAGCAAGACCCTGAGGATGTAATGTAGCACTAGACAATTTCCTGTCCTAATGGAGTTGTTCTGTGGCTGTGCTAGTGAGTATAATAGCTACTGTAGCCACCTGTGGCTGTTGAGCAGTTGAAATATGTCTAGTGTGATTTAAAATTAAATTTAAAAAATATTTATTTATTTGAGACAGGTAGAGAGAGAGAGGAAGAGGCAGATAGGGAGAGAATGCTGTGTCAGGGCCTCCAGCCACTACAAACGATCTCCAGACACATGCACCACCTTGTACTTCTGGTTTTTATGGGTACTAGGGAATCTAACCTGGTCCTTAGGCTTCACAGGCAAGTGCCTTAACCACTGAGCCATCTCTCCAGCCCGAGAATTAAATTTTTAATGACTGAATTTAAACATTCATATATGACTAGGGACTGTTGGGTAGTGCAGGTTTTTCCTCGGCTTGAATAAAGATGTGCCTCTGCTGGTAATTGTAGATGGTATTGGATGGACTGAGCACTGGTGATGGTGGGTAATAAAATGATAGCAAGATCTTTCAGAGCCTAATTAATGACTTTGGGTTTAAGCTGGCCTCAAACTCAATATGTAGCCAAAGATGATGTTGAATTTCTGATCCTCCTGCCTCTACACCCCAAGTGCTGAGACCATAAGGTGTATGCCACCATACCTAACTCTTAATTTATTATAAATAAATTGTAGCATTTAAGGAAAACAGTGTTTTGTAGTTCTTTAATATATTTGCAGAAGAGGATTGTGCATTGTCTTTTGTTCTTGTCTTTGTAGGAATTGGACAGATTTGGGGTACTCTACTGAGTACCAGTTCTGTGACCTCAGGCCTCTTGGTGCCTCAATTTCCTCTTGTACAGTGGGAATGATGAGGACTAAATAAAATAATACCTGTGGAGTGCTTATCACTTGGACTAAGTGGTGTCTGTCAAGTAACCTCCACCCCTCCCCTTCCACTGTTTCCTACTGTGTGAAATTAAATAAAAATGCTTTAGCAAGGCCATGCCTGGTGGCACATGCTGAGTTAGGAAGAATTTCTAGTCAATTTGGAGTTCAAGGCCAGTGTGGGCTTCATACATCCTCTCTCAAAAACCCCCAAACAAGAATCTAGTTAAGTATTCTGGGTGGGGAGGAGGTGGGAAGAATGTTGGGCCATTAAGGACAGGAATGCTCACACAGCAGTGTTCCACATGATGGCTCACAAGGATGCGCTCCTGATCTGGGCTCACCTAATTTGTGTTTTCTGCCAGGTTGAGGTGAGCACTTCATAGCAGCACGCGTGGAAGCCTCAAGTCTGGGAAAAGGAATTTGATAGCTGTGAATCTGAGGGGATTGAGATGAGGCAGAGTCTGAAGACATCTAGTCAATTGTCTAGACCTAAGATGGTGGCTGTGATTAGAGTGGGTCAGGGAATCCCACAGGAACTGATTCCAGAGATGGGGAGATAAGAGTTGACATCCACCATTAGGATTTGGTCGCTGGTTATACCAGTCTGAGGGAAGAGTCTTAAGAGCAGTCTCTACAAAAAAAAAAAAAAAATCCTGTGTGCTGGCCGTGGTGGCACACACCTTAATCCCAGAACTCGGGAGGCAGAGGTAGGAGGATCACTGTGAGTTCGAGGCCACCCTGAGACTACATAGTGAATTCCAGGTCAGCCTGGGCTAGAGTGAAACCCTACCTCAAAAAAAAAAAAAAAAAAAAGTCTGTTATCAGTTGCGGGCAGTGAGAAGGGGACCTCCAGTGGGAAGGAACTCCAGAAGCAGAAGCAGTCCCACCAAGGCCTAGTGTTGGGTAGGGAAGTCCAAATCAGCAGCAGTACCTACTCTGGGCTTGGAGGGTAAAATCTTTCAGTTGCAGTAGAGCCAGATGGTCCCAGTGCACAGCTGAAGTTCTTAATCCAACTGAAGCCAGTCCTGATTCTAGTCCTGTTCATTTGGCAAAAGGCCCAAATTTGGGTAGTGGAATTTTGGGGTCACACAAGCAGATAGAAGAGTAATTCAGACTAGTCAGGCTCACAACTAAGAAGCAAAGTTAGCAGTTTGTGTGACTATTGTCATTTGTTGATTTTTAAAATTTTTTTGGTTTTTCAAGGTAGAGTCTCACTCTAGCCCAGGCTGACCTGGAATTCATTATGTAGCCTCAGGGTGGCCTTGAACTCATAACTATCCTCGTACCTCTGCCTCGAGTGCTGGGATTAAAGGTGTGCGCCACCACGCCCAGCAGAATATTTTTATTATTTGAGAAAGTATGGGCCTCCTGCCACTGCAAATGAACTCCAGATTCATGGGGCATTTGTGCATCTGGCTTTACATGGGCACTGGGGAATTGAACCCAGGCCATCAGTTCTTATATGCAAGCATCTTTAACCACTTAGTAATCTCTCCTGCCTGACTATTGTCATTTAGAGATGAGGTCTGGAAGAGAGTAAGGAAGCTTTGTGGGTTCTGGGACAGGAGGTGTGGCCTGACCTTGTTCATTCACCTCTATTTACTTCTTGCTCAGACCTATGCAGAGATGGACCCCACCACAGCAGCCTTGGAGAAGGAACATGAGGCGGTAAGCAGGGGCTGAGGAGCTGACTGAGTCACTCCCTACCCTCCTTTGTTTCTCTTGAGAGCTGTGCACTGCTCCCTGTCTACAGATCACCAAGGTGAAGTATGTGGACAAGATCCACATTGGGAACTATGAAATTGATGCCTGGTACTTCTCACCTTTCCCTGAGGACTACGGAAAGCAGCCCAAGCTTTGGCTTTGCGAGTATTGCCTCAAGTATATGAAATACGAGAAGAGCTACCGCTTCCATCTGGTGAGGATCAGCTTGCCTGGGGAGAAAGGCAGGCACAAGGCCCAGGGCAGAAGGGATGGTCCAAAGGAGGGAGTACAAGGAGGAGCTGCCCAGGGGTCTAGAGACCTGGATTTTGCTGGGTGCATAGTGACACACGAGTGTAATCTGAGCACTTGGGAGATGGAGTTAGGAGGGTCAGTAGTTCAAAGTTGTCTTTTGCTACAGAGCCAGTTTGAAGCCAGTTAGGGATATATGAGATCTTGTCAGACAACAAGTACAGAGACTTGGATGCTAGGCCTGGCTTTAGCAGTGCTGGTAGGGTGACCTTGGCCAACCTAACTGCCCCTCCAAGATTTCAGTTGTTCTTATATAGAATGGGGCAGAAGTCACTCAAGTTCCTTGACCTTTACCACATGTTTATCAGCCTGCTACTGGCCTCCATGCAAAGGAGCAAATCCCATGTAAAGCCAGAAACACAAGGTGGTACATGCATCAGGAGTTCGTTTGCAGTGGTTGGAGACCCTGGCATGCCCCTATTTATTCATTCATTCTTTCTCTCTGCTTGAAAAAAATTTTTTTGTTTGTTTGTTTTGGTTTTCTAAGGTAGGGTCTCACGCTAGCCCAGGTGGACCTGGAACTCACTATGTAGTCTCAGGGTACCCTTGAACTCATGGCAGTCCTCCTACCTCTGCCTTCCAACGGCTGGGATTAAGGGTGTGAGCCACTTTGCCCAATATATATATAGGTTTTTCGAGGTAGGGTCTCACTCTAGCCCAGGCTGACCTGGAATTCAGTGTGTAGTCTCAGGATGGCCCCAAACTCAAAGCAATCTCATACCTCTACGTCCCGAGTTTTGGGATTAAAGGCATGTCCCTTCTCCCCATCCTCTAGGGCCAGTGTCAGTGGCGGCAGCCCCCAGGGAAGGAGATCTATCGTAAGAGCAACATTTCTGTGTACGAGGTGGATGGCAAAGACCATAAGGTGAGCCAGTGGCCTGGGGCTTGCAGGGAGCTCTAGTCACTTTCTAGATGATCCTCTCCACTAGGTGGAGGCCAGCCCTCAGCATATGTTCATTGTTGGCCAGTGAGGTCTTGTGATGCCTGGTGCTTACTGAACACAGCTGAGTGGTGCCCACCTCAGGTCTGCTCTCTCTGTCTCTAAGGACTTCTCTTCTGATGCGAGTACTTCAAGTTTGGTTAGTTCTGGATCCCAGGGTGGAGCTGGTCTTGTCTGAGGCTGCTCTTTATAAACAGTCTTCTCTTTGTGACAGATGTTTGGTTGTGCCTGGAAAGGAACTGCTTTGTTACAGATTAGTACTCAGTGCTACTGTTAGCCGAGTTCCTTATTCCTGGCAGAATGACTTCAGTGGGGCAGGGAGGGGCCTTTGGGACCTCTCTTTGCCGTTGTTGAGACTTAGCCTTTGCTTGCTCAGTCTGGGAAGGTCTCAGCAAGTGTCTCAGCTTCCCTTGGAAGGGCCTTGTATGCATAGTACAAAATGAAGAGGGCAGGCTTCTCAGTGGCTTGTTTTTTTTTGTTTTTGTTTTTGTTTTTTTTTTAATTTTTATTCATTTATTTGACGGGGGAGAGAGAGAAAGAGAGAGAGAATGGGTGTGCCAGGGCCTCCAGCCACTGCAAAAGAACTCCAGATGCATGCACCACCTTGTGCATCTGGCTAACATGGGTCCTGGGGAATAGAACCTGGGTCCTTTGGCTTTGCAGGCCAATGCCTTAACCAACAGGCCATCCCTCCAGCCCAGCTTGTGGCTTGATATCACCTGATGACTTCCTGACTGGCCTTAGAGAAGTTATTTAACCTTGTTTTGTTCCTGCTTCCTCATCCATAAGACAAGAGTCATAATTATTTACCTAATCTGTTCATTGGAATAAATGAAACCTTAAATGTAGCATGTTTCTGGCATGTGGAAAGCACTTAGTAAACAAGACCTTTGTTATTAGTGATTTGGTGCCTGTTGGGTAGCTTTGTGCTAAGGGAATACTCTGAGCCTGCCCCTTGCCTGCTGCTCTCCCTTCCTGAGTGGCAGAATGGGTGGAGTGGCAGGAGATGCCCCTACTGGAAACCAATGGGGTTTTTAGGCCTCAGAGCAACTGGCAGTAGTGGGCTCACACAGCAACCTTGTGCTTGCCTTACCTTTGTGCATCTGGCTTACATGGGATCTGGAGTGGGATCAAACCTGGGTTCTTAGGCTTCATAGGCAAGCACCCTAACCACTAAGCAATCTCTCTAGCCCTCTTTTTTTGTTCTTTTTGTTTTTTTTTTTCTTTTTTTTAATTTTATTTATTTATTTATTTGAGAGCGACAGACAGAGAGAAGGAGGCAGAGAGAGAGAGAGAGAGAATGGGAGCACCAGGGCCTCCAGCCACTGCAAACAAACTCCAGACGAGTGCACCCCCTTGTGCATCTGGCTAACGTGGGTCCTGGGGAATCAAGTCTCAAACTGGGGGTCCTTAGGGTTCACAGGCAAGTGCTTAACTGCTAAGCCATCTCTCAAGCCCTCTTTTTCGTTTTTTGAGGTAGGGTTTCACTCTAGCCCAGGCTGACCTGGAATTCAGGTCATTTCAGGTAATCTCAGGGTGGCCTTGAAAACTCACGGCGATCCTTCTACCTCTGCCTCTCCCTAGTGTTGGGATTAAAGGCTTGTGCCACCATGCCCAGCTCCCAGTTACCTTTCTGAGCTTCAGAAACACATTTGTGTTCTGAAACACAAGTCTGAAAGCTTGAACCCACTCATGTCTGTGAACCCCCTGGCCTTTATCTGACACTCAAGGGTGGCAGCTATGATCAGTCCAGCTCTGTGCTAATGGCTTCTTTAGCCTCCTAAGACTCCAGTTCTAAATCATGTGTTCCTGGGAGGAGCCTCGTTTCCCCACTGCTATCTGGAGTCAGCCAGGCACTTGCAGAGATGTTTAGTGGCTGCTCATTGCTAGGCTGGGTGAAAGTGTTATACTTGCTTGCTAAGCCTGTTTCCATCTCTAACCCATCAGATTTATTGTCAGAACCTGTGTCTGTTGGCCAAGCTTTTCCTGGACCACAAGACATTGTACTTCGATGTGGAGCCCTTCGTCTTTTACATTTTGACAGAGGTAGACAGGCAAGGAGCACACATTGTTGGCTACTTCTCTAAGGTACTAGATCAGAAAGTCTGTGGGGGGAGGTTATAAACTACAGTGGGGGCCAAACCCCAAAGGTCCTGAGCACCTCATGGCTCCCATAGGAAAAAGAGTCCCCAGATGGAAACAATGTGGCTTGCATTTTGACACTGCCCCCCTACCAGCGCCGTGGTTATGGGAAGTTTCTCATTGCTTTCAGTGAGTTACTGCTGGTCTGTCTAGGTGTGTGTGGGGGGTGGGGGAAGGGTTGGTGGTGGCTGTGGTTGGAGGTGCTGGGCAGGGGTGGGAGGAGTAGATCCTTAGGATCCTCTTTTTTCACTGCCAGGTTATGAACTCTCTAAGCTAGAGAGTACTGTAGGCTCCCCAGAGAAACCACTATCTGACCTGGGCAAACTCAGCTACCGCAGCTACTGGTCCTGGGTTCTGCTAGAGATTCTGCGAGACTTCAGAGGCACATTGTCCATCAAAGACCTTAGGTAAGGGACTTGGTCTCCAACTGGGTCTAGGGCATGCTGTCCAACAGTGACCTTGTAAGGGGATCATCCTGGAACCCTCCAGGTCTGGGTTCCCTTAACATTAGCCATGGAACCTATCTCCTGTCCTGTCTCGTGTTTTACTGTCTCCAGCATGTGCTCTAATCCCTCTCTATAGCCAGATGACCAGTATCACCCAGAATGACATCATCAGTACCCTGCAGTCCCTCAACATGGTCAAGTACTGGAAGGGCCAGCATGTGATCTGTGTCACACCGAAGCTAGTAGAAGAACACCTTAAAAGTGCCCAGTATAAGAAACCACCCATCACAGGTGGGTGGGGGAAGGGCCTGTGTGTGTGTGTGTGTGTGTGTGTGTGTGTGTGTGTGTGTGTTGAGGGTGGCAGTGAAGGCTACTAGAAACCTAGGCCTCCTTTTTGCTGTCATATGATCCAAAACCAGTCAGACCAGTTCCTAGTATTGCAGCCTGGGGCAGGCTACTCATTCCTAGGTTTCCCTCCTCCTCCCCAGGACTCAGGCTGTCCTTTTGTTCTAACCTGAAAGTGGTGAAATCTGGCCTGGGCCCAGAGAGTGCACCCAGGTGTGAACAGACCTGGGCCAGAGGTCCTGCTTGCCTCTCATGCCCCTTCTCCCCACAGTGGACTCTGTCTGCCTCAAGTGGGCACCCCCCAAGCACAAGCAAGTCAAACTCTCCAAGAAGTGAGTGCTGTGTCCTGCTGCCGGATCGTGCTTCCTTGCATCTAGCCTGTAAATATGTACAGACCTGTTTCATCCTTTTTTAATAAAGTAAATTCTGCTGGTGACTCAGTTTTCGGAGGTGAGAAGGACATGAAAAGAAGCAACAGAGACAAGAGGTGAATCTCCATTTCACACACAGCCAGTTGTGTTCAAAACATTTACTCCTTGTTCCTTTATCCCTCACTCTGATCCAACCCCATCGGAGCTCCAGTGGGGGCTCAGTCCTCCGAAGTTCAGGAGTTGGGCTTAAGGGGGCCTTGGCAGCCAATGGGACAAGGTTGGGGTCTTTCCTGTCTCAAATCCAGGCAAACCCAGAAGCCAGGAAGAAGGCAAAGTGAAAGGCTCATCAGGCAGGGTAGTGGAGACCTTGAGCTAGCCTTCTGCAGCAGCCATTGAGGCAGCTGTTCAGACTTCCAGAAATAGGTAGATGTCAGGGCTCATCTTCATAGCTGAGGCTTCTTAAGAGCTCCATAGGAGCACAGCAATAAGCTGCAGACAGTAGGTGGAGGTGGCTAGAAGTACTGGTCCTGTTTCACAGGCTTTAAGCCTTTTGGTCCTAGATTATAGTTCCAAAGAGCAAATCTAGAAGAATGGGCTCAAAGATCAGGGTGGTGCTCTGGCCTCCCACAGAGTCTCGGGCTAAGCCAGACCAAAAGTTACTGCTGGGGCCAGGAACTTTCTAGAAAACAGGCATATGTTCTTGGTTGGGTGTATTGTCCTGGAAGCATGGCAACTTTCAGAGTGAGCAGCTCAGCGCTCATGCCAAGGGCCGAAGAGGACCAAGGTCAGACCCAGTGGTAGGAGGAGGTTGGGCCTTAGCAAGCCCTGGGCTGGAGCTGAGTTGAAGGCCAGATTGCCTTTGTTGCACAGGTGACTGTCAGGCTGGGACTCCTGGGTTTGGGGTACTACACGAGGCTGAAGTTCTGCCACATGGTGGTGGATCCAGGAAGCATAGCTAGATGTCATGGTGTACACACCAGGCCTGTTGGGGGCTCCGCAGGCATCACCCCAGCTCACAATGCCTGCCAGGTACCAGAGGCCCTCTACAGGGCAGGAGAGAGGGCCCCCAGAGTCACCCTGTGGAGAAAAGCCACAAAACAGCTATTAGGACCAGACTTGTGGGCAGCAGTCATCTATGCCAGCTCCCAAGATACATTTGTCCTCTCTATTTCCTGGGCCCCTTGCACTTACCTGACAGGCATCCTTGCCCCCCTTCACATAGCCAGCACACAGCATGTCCTGCTGGATAGTGTGGGGTTCTTCAGGCTTAGCGTTGATATTGTATAGGCAGCTACAAGTCTCACGGCTGATCAAGGGCACCTCAAGCTGCTGCAGGGGCCTGGGGCTCTGGAGGCTCACTGTGAGAACAAAAAGTCCTTTACTCAGGGTCCCTACCCTCAACCTCCTCACACTGCCCCTAGGTATCCAGTGCCCCACCTCACCTGAGGGGGCCACATGTCCCCATCCTGTGACAGTACAGTTGAGGCCATTGGGGAAAGAGGCATTGGCTGCAGGGAGACAGATGGGCCGGATAGAGCGGGAGAAGATGATGGGACTGCTGAGGCGGAGGAGTGCAATGTCTCCCTGAGAACCTTCCTCACGGTAGCTGGGGTGAGAGATGACCTCGGCCACAGTACGGACCACAATGTCAGTACTGAAGGTGTCCAGTTGGTGAGCTCCCAGCTTCACCTCATAGTCTTGTTTGTAGTGTTCTCTGAAGGCAGAGGGGCAAAGGTTAGGACCCGGGAGACTACTTTTTGTTCCCTCATTCCTGCTGCATTATGGGGTCTTACCCCAGGTTCTGGTCCCAGACAGTATTTTTAAGACCTAGTTTTATCCTATGACCTTAACCCTTCACCTTTACCTCTGACTGGTCCTTTTAGATTTTATTGAGACTCTTAACCCAACCCAGGAACCCCAACTTCTGACCTGGACTGACCCATGAACTTTGATCTCTAGCCCACTTTCTAACCTCCCCTTGCCCCTCAACCCGGCTAGTACCTGGGAAAGCAGTGAGCAGCAGACAGCACCCACTGCTCAGACACGAGGGACCCGCCACACACATGGACGCCATCGTAGGTGATGCTGACCTGCCAAGGCCACTGACTGGGGTTTGCACTGTTACCACCTGTGATGCGTGCCTGGATGATTATGCCACAGCGGGCTGCTCAGAGAGGAAGGGAAAGTGGGGTCAGGCCCTTCTGTGGACCCTACAACAGGTCCTTAGCCCTACCATTCTGTCATATCTGAGGAGGCCTGGTTTAGAGCTTGGGAAGTAGGTTCAGATTCAGCCACCTTTTTGAGGTAGGGTCTTACTCTGGCCCAAGCTGACCTGAAATTCACTATGTAGTCTTAAATTGACCTTGAACTCACAGCAATCATCCTGCCTCTACCTCCCAAGTTCTGGGATTAAAGGCATGTGCCATATCTGGCTTCAGCTACCCTTTTGTCCCTGCCCCTTAGCTCACAAGTGTGAGTGGTTCTGCCCTTTGCTGTTTACTACCCATTACACTGTTGAGGTCTTAGGGCAGCCTGCTTTCTATCCAATCCACTCCTTACAGATCTGAAGATCTTCAGGAACCACATGTCTGCCAAGTCACAGCCCTGCTATGCCCTTCCACAACTCCACACTGACCTTAAGATGTATTCCAGGCCTGGAGAGATGGCTCAGCAGTTAAAGGCACTTGCTTGCAAATCCTGACGGCCCTGGCTTAATTCCCCAGTAAATACATAAAGCCAGATGCACAAAGTAGCACATGCATCTGGAGTTCATTTGTAGTGGGTGGAGGCCCTGGTGTGTCCATATTCACTCTCTGTCTGCCTCTTTTTGTCTCTCAAAATCAAAAAAAGTATATTTTTTTATTTGTTTTTTTGAGGTAGGGTTTCACTCTAGCCCAGGCTGACCTGGAATTAACTATGTAGTCTCAGGGTGGCCTCGAACTCTCAGCAATCCTCCTACCTCTGCCTCCCGAGTACTGGTATTAAAGATGTGTGCAACCACACCTGGCTAATCAAAATATTTTTTAAAGGATGCATTCCAGGGCTGGAGAGATGGCTTAGCCTATGAAGCCTAACGACCCAGGTTTGACTCCCCAGAACCCCACATGTATAAGGTGGCATACACATCTGGAGTTGGTTTGCAGTGGGTAGAGGCCCTGATGTGCCCATTATCTCAAGTAATAAAATATTAAGGCTGAAGCCGGGCGTGGTGGCACACAACCTTTAATCCCAGCACTTGGGAGGCAGAGGTAGGAGGATCGCTGTGAGTTCGAGGCCACCCTGGGCCAGAGTGAGACCTTACTTCAAAAAACCAAAAAATATATATATTAAGGCCAGATGTGGTGGCAGATACCTTTAATCCTAGCACTCAGGAGGCTGAGGTAGGAGGATTGCTATGAGTTCGAGGCCACCCCGAGACTACATAGTGAATTCCAGGTCAGCCTGGGCTAGAGTGAAACTCTACCTTGACAAAACAAACAAAAAAAAGCCAGGTGTGGTGGCACATACCTTTAATCCCAGCACTTGGGAGGCAGAGGTAGGAGGATCGCTGTGAGTTTGAGGCTACCCTGAGACTCCATAGTGAATTCCAGGTCAGCCTGGCTAGAAAAAGGAAAAAGATGGGGCTGGAGAGATGGCTTAGTGCTTAAGGTACTTGCCTGTAAAGCCAAAGGACCTTAGTAAGCCAGATGCACAAGGTGGTGCATGCATCTGGAATTTGCAGTAGCTGGAGGTCTTGGCACACTCATTCTCTCTCTCTCAAAATAAATAAAAAGATGCATTCCAGATAGCCCATGGCACTACCATTTATTTCAGCCATCCTTCTGGACACTACATGTCATATACATTGGGCCATAAACTGCTCAGCTCTTGATCTTTGCTGACCCATGACCATCTATTTTGAATGCCTTTCCCATCCTTCTCAGCTGGTCTGTGGAGACCATGCAAAGGGCAGTCCCTCCACAGTCTGTCCTGTCCTAGCCAACTGAGTCAGGTGCATTGCTCTGAGCTGCCAGGGCCCCATGTTTCCCCCACACTGCTCAGACAACAGTTCCTGGATCTGACTTCTAACTACAACAACCTGGGTGTTGCCAGGGACATCCCCTGCCGCCTTCCTCATGCTGGGCACATAGAGCTGTGGATATGGCTGAACAAATTCACAGGACTCCTGGTCATGTGGAGGGCAACTTTCCAGGAAAACCTCAGCCCTACCCCTGCTGAGGCCATAGTTTGGAGTAGAGCCTGAAGGCTGTTTCATAAAGTCACCTTCCTCAAAGCAAAGAAAATAGCCATCCAGACTTCACTTCCTCATAATCATGACAATGACTACCATTTAGTGAATGTTGCTTTTTTGAGTCCAGGCCCCAAAGGGGCTTTTACTACATTTAATCTAGAATCTTCAGGATATCCCCAGGAGATAAAACTGATGGCTTTTTGTTTTTCAAGGTAGGGTGTCTATCTTAGGCTGACCTGGAATTCACTATATAGTCTCAGGGTGGCCTCAAAGTCATGGGGATCCTCCTACCTCTTACCTCCTGGATGATAGGATTAAAGGCCCTATTTCTGCCTTCCTGGTGCTAGGATTAAAGGTGTGCTGGTATGTGCCACCACACTGGGCCTGATGGCTGTTTTTGAAGTAACAACAACAACAAAAAAGGGGGGCTGGAGAGATGGCTTAGCAGTTAAGGTGCTTGCCTGCAAAGCCAAAGGACCTCAGTTTGATTCCCCAGGACCCATGTAAACCAGATGCACAGGGTGGCGAATGCATCTGGAGTTCGTTTGCAGTGGCTGGAGGCCCTGGCATGCCCATTCTCTCTCTCTCTCTCTTTTCCTCTGCCTTGTTCTCTCTCTCAAATAAATAAAAATAAATTTTAAAAATTATTAAAGAAAAAACAACAATTGTGGTGGTGCATGCCTTTAATCCCAGCACTCAGGAGGCTGAGGTAGGAGGATCACCGTGAGTTCAAGGCCACCCTGAGAATACATAGTGAATTCCAGGTCAGCCTGGGCTAGAGAGTGAGACCCTCCCTTGAAAAACAAACAAACACCATGGAGCAGGAGCCTGCCCTGTGACACCCTGGCCCCCATCCCTCTGGGCTTCATCATTGTGATTTTGTTTATTTTTTTCTAATAAAAACAAAAAGTCACACATTCAAAAAAAAAAAAAAAAAAAAAGAAAAACAAACAAAAAATTTAGAGGTTAAAAAAACTGGAACTTTGAAAAGTGAGGGAACATGGTTACTAAATGGTACTGCCCAAACTGAAAACTAGCCTGCCTCAAAGCTGGCTTGTATGGTCTGTTTCCCTCAAAACCACCTCAAGTACCTATTCTGGGAGTCAGACTTCAACTTAATAGCTGCATGCCCTTGGACAACTCACTGCTTCCCTACACTTCAGTGCCTTCATCCATAAACTGAGGGCTATAATCCCACACTCACAGAGCTGCTAGGACATTTAAAAGAATATAGGTGGGTGAGTAAGTTCAACAGGGTTTCAGAAACTCCTAAAACCCACTAGGGAACTCTGAATTGGGGTCCCAGTGCTTCCCCATTTCCCATTTTTCCAGTAAGCCTCACCTTCAGCCCCATCAGCTCCTGGAAAGAGAAAGAAGGCGGTGTAAGCAAGAAGGCCAGAACTCCCAAACCCCTTGGTACCTGCCACTTCCCTTTTCCGGCCTTTTAGGGGCTGTTGGGAGAGGAGGATAAGGGTTAGAGAAGCCACAACTTAAAATACGATAAGGAATGTGCCTTTATAAGAAAGATATGCCGATCCCTCACCAAACACAACCCCTCCACAGTCCCACTCCCTGCTCATCTGTACTCACCCATCCCAGACTGGAACAATCCAAGAAAGAGCAGAATGGCCCCAACTTCCAGCTGCCCAGGCCCCAGGCCCGCCCTCTGGGCCATAGCCCAGGACGAGGGCCCCTAGGGGACACCAGATAGACAGGTTTTAAAAGGCAGGATCTGGATGTGAGCTCAGAAGTAAGGAATCCCAGGATCCAGGCTGGGAAGTCGAAACAAATGTCTGCAGCTGGCTTCTCAGGCAGGAAATGGCCACAGGTTGGGTGGGAGGGGGGACGACACACGCTTAGAATCTCTGTAGTGACCAGTAAGGACGTGTCTCCCACATAGCCTGGCCAAGAAGAGCCCTCCCTAGAGTTTCTGCGCCTAGGTGGAAGGCACCTACCTGCAGGCTCCTCCCTTGGCCCCGCCTTCCTGGCTCAGCACTGCTGGCTTTTCTGGCTTCTGAAGTGTGGAGTCCATTCAGATCCCCAGGCAATGGGAGGGTGGGGTAGGACTAGACTAGATGCCGGTCAGTCAGACTGCAGCCTAAGGCAGAGAGCTGGAAATCTTGAGGGTTGTTCTCAGGTCTTTCTGGTCTCTTGAACCAGTTATGTCCCCCAGGGCCTGCCCTATCCTTTGTCATCGTGGGGCCACAGCCACTGCTCCCTACCTTAGGCCAGATGTGTGCCCCAGGCCAAGGCTATTCCAGGTCCTCTCTGTAAGGCCTATAACTTTCCTGCAGAGGGTTAACATATTTGGCTACTGAGAATCATCCAACAAGTATTTCTTGAGTGCCTACTGTATCTCCACACACAAGGGGCAAAACTGATATCATCTGTGAGCTCCCTGAGCTTATGGTAAAGTAAGGATGACAGACTTAGATCAAACAATCACAAGCAATTATAAAATAATTTCAAACTAGAAGTCGTGACACGAAGGAAGTGGAGGGGTGGATCTTAAATTTGCACTGTAGCTGCAAAGGTCCTACAGGGATAACTTTGAGAACTGAGCCTCAATGGGGTTTGAAATGATGCTAACAAAAGCAAAGCTGAGGAACTCTAGAGAAGGAAATGTTCTGGAGTAGAGGGCACCAGTGGCAGAAATTCAGGGAAAGTAGGCCTGTGTGACTGGGGTTATGTCCATCCCCTGCCAGTATGAATCTGTGGCACTTGGAATATATGTTGGGCCCAAGCTTGAGAAAACAGCCCCTAGCTGGACATGATGGTGCACACCTTTAGTCTCAGCACTCAGGAGCTAGAAGTAGGAGGATCACCGTGAGTTCGACGCCACCCTGAAACTACATAGTGAATTCCAAGTCAGCCTGGGCTAGAGTGAAAACCTACCTCAAAAAACAAAAACAAAACAAAACAAAACAAAAAACAGAAAAAAGAAAATAGACCCTTTGTTCCCTACCCTCTTCCCAAAAGCCTGGGCCTCTGGCCTAGGCTGAAGGTCAGAGAATTCCTAGAGGGGGTGGGTGTGAGGTGTGGACTTGAAAGGGAGGGGCAGAACATTGAGGGTCTTGGCTGAGTTTAGGGAGAGGACAGAGCAGTTTCAGTGTGGGGGAGGCATATGGGCATCTGGGTGTAGAGAACAGGTGGGTACGTACTCCCCTGGGGGCCATCTGGGGAAATATTACTATGGTATCTGGCAGCTGAAGAAAAGCCTACTCCTTTAATAATCTCTACCCTTCTCAGCCTCCCACAAACTTCCAATTTACCTCCAGGTCTCCCACCCCATCCTCTTCCTATACAGCTCTGATGTTGGTACTCCAGCATTAGAAGTGGTCCCTCTGGGTAAACTTTTCTTCTTTAAGCACCCCCCCCCCTTTTTAAGTTTAGAAGATTTTATTACGTGGCTTAAGAGAATGAAAAACAGAGCTTCTGCAAAACAGGAAGGGGGGTGTCCCCAGAAATGAGAAAACTTCTGCCCATTTTTCTGTACTTAAACATCACTTATTCTATGATTTCCTGATCCCTAGCTAAGAGTGTCCATGTGTATTTCCAGTGGACTGGGAGTACTTGGTGGACTTATGTTCCAAACTCCAGTTGTCAAGCCTTGCTAGTTAGCAGGGAATATGGGTTGAATTAATGTAGGGAGGAGCACAGATTAAGTGGTAGGTAGGTACAGTGGAGGGATTTACATGTAAGTGACCCAAATCCTGGGCTCACTGGTAGGATATATATACATGTGTGGTCCCTTGAAGGGTGCAATAGTCATGTGCGTGTGCTGAGGACTATAGGGATGTGCATCATACATTAGGGTATATATTTGAGGCTGGACCTCATATCCCAAGTCTCTCCTGGTCTAGTGGGTGGGGCAGCAGGGTTCAGAACCAGGACTGAGGTATGGTGCAGGTGTTGGGGACACTAATTCTAATGGTAAGGTGACACGCAATCAGCTGGCCATGTAACCGCCCCCGCCCAGAGGTAGGAATGAGGGAATAGTTGCCACGTTATCAGGGACACATTTCCTGGGAGCCCAAGGCCTGACTCACCAGGAAGGAGGGGCCCATTTTCCCTGGGGCTTCCCCTTTAGTGCAGAGGTGCTCCAGCCCCTCAGACACTCCAGGAATGCCACAAGACCACGTGTCTGTATTTACACCTTTATTGTGGGCTCCTCCCCCACCCCCAAAGATTCCCTGGCCCAAGATAGGTAGCACTGAGGTACAATTATCTGAAAGCTGTTGCAGTCTTGGTGAATGAGGGAGGCCCTCTCCAGGCCTGGGAGCTGCCTGGTTGAGCCACATTCCACCCTCCTGGGTGGTAGGAAGGAGTATCTGAGAATCCAGATTTTCTCACCCCTGGATCAGGACAGCCAGTAACAGCAGGAGCAGAGGAGTAACCCTAAGAGAGCCAGAGTCCCCTGCCAAGTCTGGGGGGCAGAGGTCACTGCCTTCAGGAGGCCAGTAAGGAGAGCCACCAGGGTGCAGGAAGTGCGCCTCTCCCACAGTTTGGGAGATCCAGGTCTCTTCAGGGCCAATGGCTGTGAACAGCTCACCACTCCCATGAACAGCCATACCCATGAGGACCCAGTGGCCTCCTTCAGTCTGGCACAGGAGAGGTGGTGCTGAAGTCACCTGTAGAATTGAAGCCAAGGCCCAATGGGTCTGTTACCCTTCCATCTGGTCCCCTACACCTTCCCCAGGGTCTGACCACAAGCACTGCTGTCTCCACCCTTAGACACCCTGGGCCATGGTCTCTTCAAGGTCTAGCCCAGAAATACTTCTTCCCATTTGGAACCCAATGGCAAGAATTTCATTCTAGGGTCGAGTTGTCCAGCACTGCCTCTCCCTTCCCTGGACCAGGATGCCCAGGCCCCTGTACCTCACACCTGTCCTCTTGCCCCTCAGTATAGAGGACGCAGAAGGTTCCAGGGGGAAGAATGTCCTGATAGAGGCAACGACATAGTCGTGGTGTCAAGATGGAGACAGTAGCAGCTACAGGGACTAGAGGGAGGAAAATGCGAGTTGTCCCAGGGTTCTGGTCTCAGGTCACTCCTCATTCCCTTGCCCCAGGGCTCTCACCTCGGTCTTGTGGGTCCTTCCAGCCCAGCACCCAGCAGCTGGCCCTTGGGGGGACACCCCCTGGGTGTAGACAGACAGGTAGGGCTGATGGAGAGGGTTCTATCCGTGAGCTCAGCTCCAGGAGAGCCAGAGGGGGCCCAAGTCTCAAGTGCCTGGGCAGACGTATGCTGATAACCAACCGGGATACCTGGTGGCCCTGTGGCCGGGGCCTGGCCTCTGTCCGTCCCAGATGCACTTCAATGTAAGGTACTGTTGTAGCGCCTAGTCTGTTGGAACAAGAACAGTATTATCTCCAGTTTTTCCTATTGCTGGTAAAGTCCGTCCCAGTGCAGGAGAAAGGACTGAATAGGCTTCTACAGTTGTACTAGTTGCTTCATGATTCCTCTTCTGTCTCAAAAGTTCACACACACACCCACAAAAACCCAAACCAAACCATCACAACAAAAACACCCCACAGTGTGCTATAATGACCACCGAGGGGGGAATGTTTTTGAGTCCTCTAATCCATAGACCATTCCCCCCCCCCTTTTTTTTTTTGCCTCTTGTAAAGGGAAAAGACCCACCTGAGGATACAGTGAGTGGCTGCTAGGACCCAGCCTGGAGCCACCAGGATTCCAGTGCAAACTCGGCTACCACTCACATGGACCTCTGCCAGCCAGGGCCATGGCACACCAGCTGCAATGGCCTTAGGCTGCAGGCCACAGGCTAGGGAAAGGAGGTGACCACTTCAGCAGGCTCTCCACCGCTGTCCCCTGAAAGCCCTTCCATGGATCTAAGTGTCGCCAGAAGCTTCTAAAGCCCCCAAGACCTCTGCTCACCACCATGCTCAGTGGGTGGGGGACAAGTCTGTGTCTCAGTTTCATCCCCCTCAGGGCCCCAGTCCCAAGTTAGCTGGTCCTCCAGGTAGGCTCCCTGAGTCACATGGCTGATCCAAGGGCCATGGGTCTGCAGTGGGGAGAAGGCTCGGGGGCGGAGACAGCCACTTGAGAAGTCTCTGATTCCAGCCAGGAACCACGTCCCTTCCTCGCGGCACAGAAGGCTCCAACTCGAACCATTCTGCAGCAAGAACAGTACGAACGTAAGCCCCGGCTACATCAGGGCTCCCGGGCCTTTCCTGAACTCCCAGATTCTCTTCTCGCTGACACGTCCCCCTCCTCCGAGCCAAGCTCCGCCACACTAATTTGTGTTCTCCTCTAACCGTCACTTTAGGGTTCTCCTTAAACCTAATGAAGAGAAGCCCTCACCCCTGCTCAGCATGGCCCTCCATCTAAAATTCCTCAGGGCCAGGCTCCGCCCCACGGAGCGCGCGGCTCCCGACCCCGGCGTCCCCGCCTCTCCCTGGGACCGAGCCGGACGCGGCTTCCACAGGCCCCGCCCCTGCCGCTCACCCAGCAGCGGCCCGCTTCCTCCTCCTCCCGGTAGGTGGGGCAGAGCGCGTGCGGCGGGTCTCCGGGCGGCGGCACCGACGCCCCCCGGCGGCCGTACAGACAGTGACACCACCAGCCACTCAGCAGCTCCGCCTCCAGCTGCGCGCTGGGACCAGGCGCGGGTTCTGCGCATGACACAGCGAGCTCAAGCTCGGTGGAGCCCTCCCCGCGCGCCCCCGCCGCCCCGCGCGCCCCCGCCACCCGCGCGCCCCCGCCGCCCCGCGCGCCCCCGCCGCCCCGCGCGCCCCCGCCGCCCCGCGCACCCCCGCCGCCCCAGCGAGCCAGGCGGCAGCGGCTCCCGGGCAGGAAGTAGTGGTCGGGGTGCGGCAGGCACACGGCGCGCGGGGCCGCGCTCAGGTTCACGGGCGCACTCAGCTGCAGCAGCACCAGGTCCGAGGCGTCGTCCCACGAGGCGTTCTCGTGCGCCACGAAGCGCGCCACGCGCTCCGGCCCGGGACGCGAGGGCAGGAACACCCTCCAGGCTTCGAGGTCGCGGGGTGGGCTGTCGGAGGTGATCCGGCTGTGGGATGGGGAAACTGGGGACGTGTGCTGCTGCAAACCCGGACCTCTGGTTTAGTCTGCACCTCCGGGGCGGAAACTTTCATCCTGGGCTGGATCCCGGGCCCCCCAGACTCCCCGCATTCCGGAGCGAACCTATATTACCCCTGTACTCGCCCTCCCCAGGGCCCTCATTTTGTACTGGTTCCAACAACCTTCGAACGCGGACCCCGCACTCCAGACTGGTACCTCCCCCAGCCTAGGGGAAGGGCTGAGTCAGGCAGGTAGTTTCTCAAGCTGATGCGAAGGGGGCCTACAATTTGCCTGAGACCTGGATTCTCACTCACTCCAGAAAGCAGCTGGCGGGTGCCAAGACCCAGCTTTCAGACACCAGTGCCCCATGGCAAGGTCTGGAGCCTGGCACCATCACCTGGGCTTCCCAGGGCCAGGTCCCGGGCCGTGGAGCCTTCCCACACTCTGAGAAAGGAGAGGCCTGGAGTCAGGAGGTCTGCAGTCTCTACAGTAAGAATCTAACGTGTCCACTTCATGTCCGGCGTTCCTGGCCTCACCTGGCAGGGCAATAGTGCAGTTCTCCCTGGGCTCCTGTGGGCCTGCCTGGGACTTCTGGGCCTGGCTCGGGAAGACAGGCCCAGGCTCTGAGCCCATCACTTGTTCCCGTATCCATGCCTCAAATGGAGCCACAGCAGTGAAGACCCCAGGGCGGTTCCTCCGTCCACAGCCAAAGCCAAAACTGGTGATTCCCACCTGGAACCAGCGGCCACCATCTTCACAGACCAGAGGTCCTCCAGAGTCACCCTAATGGTAGATGATTTGTGTCAGCATATCAGCCCACCAGTCCATATTGGCTTCCTCTAAAAGATTCTACACTTCGTTTTGGCCCAAAATACAGCCACCTTCTCGAAACCTTCCTTGGCTGGGCCTTGTCCTCAGTATTCCATACAGTTCTAGGTAAGAAAGCCTGGTAAAGGAGAACCACTGAGCAGCCAGGGTCAAGAGCAACCAGCCAATGCGTCAAAGACCTTTTAAGAGAACCCAACTGGTCTCGTTCAGAGCCAAATGATTCTTTCCCAGTAAATAGCTAAAATAAAATCTGTCTTCGGGGGCTGAGAGATGGCTTAATGGTTAAGGCGCTTGGCTACAAAGCCAAAAGTCCCACTTAAGCCAGATGCATAAGGTGGTGCAGGTATCTGGAATTTGTTTGCAGTGGCTAGAGGCCCTGGAATGGAGGGCCCATTCTTTCTATCGGCCTCTGTCTCTCTCAAATAAGTAACATTAAAAAACAAAAACAAAACAAACAAAAAACAAAAACACCAAGGCGTGCCTGTGAGTGGAAGCTAGAGTAGCGGTGACAGCAGAGGCAGTGGGTTTGTTTCTACAGGCACTCATGAGTAACTCCAAGGGTTAGCTTTCCTTCTTTAAGGCTCTGCTCTAAAAGTAGATAGCTCACTCATGGGCAAACAAATCTAAGAGTTAGTTTCTGTAATTCCAAGACCATGCCCCACAACGGGGCAAGACTCTGCTTTGAATTAAAAAAAATAGATAAAAAATAAAATCTGTCTTTGATTTTTAATGTTTTTTTTTTTTTGTTGTTGTTGTTGTTTTTTGAGGTAGGATCTTACTCTAGCTCAGGCTGACCTGGAATTCACTATGTAGTCTTAGGGTGGGCTCGAACTCACAGTGATCTGATCCTACTTCGGCCTCCCAAGTGCTGGGATTAAAGGTGTGTGCCACCATGCCTGCCAATTTCTAATGTTTCCAGATCATACCTCCAAATTTTTGTTTTCAGCTGGGCTTGAGCCCAGGTCCTTTACTCCGGATAAGCTTTCTGTTTGGTTTTGTCTTGTTTTGTGACAGGGTCTCATGTAGTCAAAGTTGGCATTGAATTCTTTTTTTTTTTTTTTTTTTTTGATTTTTCAAGGTAGGGTCTCACTAGCCCAGGCTGACCTAGAAGTCACTATGTAGTCTCAGGATGGCCTCGAACTCGCGGCGATTCCGAGTGCTGGGATTAAAGGCGTGTGCCCCCCCCCAAAAGGCGTGTGCCACCACGCCCAGCTCCCTACTTTCCCTTTCTTACCAGTGTCTCACATATCCTAGGGGGCCCTCACACCTGCTGTATGTAGCTGAGGACCATCTTGAGTTCCTGATCCTCCTGCCTCCATTTCTACAGTACTTAAATTCTAGGTGTGCACCACCACATCTGGTTTATGCAATGCTGGGGATCTTGAACCCAGGGCTTTTTTTTTTTTTTTTTTTTTTTGAGGTAGGGTCTCACTCTAGCCCAGGCTGACCTGTAATTCACTATGGAGTCTCAGGGTGGCCTCAAACTCACGGCGATCCTCCTACCTCTGCCTCCCGAGTGCTGGGATTAAAGGCGTGCGCCACCATGCCCGGCTAAACCCAGGGCTTTTTATTTTTATTTTTTAGTTTTTTGAAGTAAGGGTCTCACTCTAGCTCAGGCTAACCTGTAATTCACTATGTAGTCTCAGGGTGGCCTCAAACTCTCTGCCTCCTGAGTGCTGGGATTAAAGGCATGAGCCACCACACCCAGTTTCCAGCTTTCTTTTTATTAATCTGTGTGTGTGTGTGTGTGTGTGTGTGTGTGTATACATGCATGTGTATATGCACCCAGAAGACAACCTTAGGTGTCATCCTTAGGAATGTCATTCACCTTTTCTTTCTCTCTCTCTCTTTTTTTTTTTTTTTTGAGGTAGGGTCTTGCTCTGGCCTATGCTGATCTGGAATCGCTATGTAGTCTTCTCAGGGTGGCCTTTGAGAGAGAGGCAGATATATATAGAGTGAGCGTGCCAGGTCTTTCAGCCACTGAAAACAAACTCCAGATGCATGCACCACCTTGTGCTTCTGGCTTACATGGGTACTGGGGAATTGAACCTGTAGGCAAGCACCCTAACCACTAAGCCATCTGTCCAGCCCCTCATCCACCTTTGGAGACAGGGTCTGTCACTATACTGGAGTGCATCAATTAGGCTAGACAGTGAACTCCAGGGATCCTCTTGTCTCTACCTCCTGTACTGGGATTACAGGTATATGCCACTACACCTGGGTTCCGGGAGTTGAACTCAGGTCCTAATGCTTAAATAGCAAACACTTTACCTACTGACATGCCCCCCAGCTTGTTAGCTGTTTTTTTTTTTTCTCTCCCCCTCTTATTTTCTGCCTGTCTTTGATATTTTCTTTCCCTCTTTCTTTCTTTCTTTCTTTCTTTCTTTTTTTTTAAGTAGGGTCTTGATCTAGCCCAGACTGACCTGGAATTCACTATATAATCTCAGGGTGACCTCAAACTCACACCGATCCTCCAACCTCTGCCTTCCAAGTGCTAGGATTAAAGACATGCATCACCAAGCCTGGCTTGTCTTTGATATTTCTCTTTCTTTCATTCTTTTTTTTTTCAAGGTAGGCTTTCACTCTAGTCCAGGCTGACCTGGAACTCACTATGTAGTCTCAGGGTGGCCTCGAACTCATGGTGATCCTTCTGCCTCTACTTCCAAAGTGCTGGGATGAAAGGCATGCGCCACCATGCCCAGCTATTGTCTTTAATGTTGCTGAGGCAGGGTCTAACTCTTGTCCAGGCTGGCCTTGAACTTACAGGTGTCCTCCTATCTCAGCCTCCCAAGTTCTGGAATTAAAGGCATGCACCACTATGCCTGCTTTGCCTTCCTTCCTTCTTATTTTTTTTTAAATATTTCATTTATCTATTTATTTGAGAGAAAGAGAGAGAATGGCAAACCAGGGTCTCCAGCCGCTGCAAATGAACTCCAGACACATGTGTCACCTTGTGCATCTGGTTTTACATGGGTCCTAGGGAATCAAACCTAGTCTTTGGGCTTTGCAGGCAAGTACCTTAACCACTAAGCCATCTCTCCCAGCCCTGCTTTTTCTTTTTAACCCCAAGGTAGAGTCTCATTCTAGCGCAGACTGACCTGGAATTCATTCTGTACTTTCAGGCTGGCCTTAAACTCACAGCAGTCCTCCTACCTCTGCTTTCCGAGTGCTGGGATTAAAAGCATGCACCGATTGAATAAAGGAAAGGTGGAGGTAGGGCTAACCAAATCTAAGAGGATATAAATAAGTGATATGGAAACCTACTTTGCTGGACAATGGAACACACAGGAGCCATAGATTGTTACTAGAAAACTTTCAGTACCAGGGATGAGATACCTTCCAGTGGGTTGTTGGCCAGGGAGATTCCTGATGCTCCAAAACATTACAGGACATTGCCGAGGTCCTTGGCTTCCCACCAGGAATAGATGGTAAGGCCCTATCGCTGAAGACTCCACATACTTGGGCTGCAAGGTCACTGAGAAACCCTGCTGGAGCTGAGCAGAAAACCTCCTCCATGTAGACCAGCTGACAGAAAGCTGGAAAAAGCCATGCTGCATGGAGCTCAATGGGAGAGAGAGAAATCACCAGTGAAGATACCCAACACTGGACACTGCAAGTCTTATATTTGGCCAGCCAGGGCAAATGAACCAATGGGTGCAATAGTGGCATGTCTGTTGTGGGGGAAACCAACTGCCCTCTAATTGGACTGGAGGCACACTCCATGGGAGGGAATACATCCCCGATACTGAAACCCACAACAGGGGTAGTCATGATCCCTAGGGGTGTAATGTCTGCTGCTGTCTGGCTAAATGTATATACTATGCTCATCAAACTGCCCTATAAGTACTTCTCTTAATGTTCATACCCACATATTAATGCTACTCTCACTTTTGGTAGAGAATCTTCTCTTTTCAGATGGCAGTGACCTTGGGATGACTCAGAAGACACCATGGTGCTGAGAAGTGACAGAGGAGTGCTCAGCACTGAAACAGCTCTATCACACCTTCCAAGGCTCAGGGTCCATTGCAGAAGAGGTGGTGGAAAGAATGTAAGAGGCAAAGGAAGGGTAGGACTCCTTATAACATGCTCCTCTAGACACAGAATGGCCTGGATATCCATGACATCACAGTGCCTGACACTACCTACACAAGACCATCGTAATAGGAGGAAAAGATCATGGCATCAAAATAAAAGAGAGACTGATTGAGAGGGTGACAGGATATGATGGAGTGTCAAAGGGGAAAGTGGGCAGGGGGAGGGAATTACCATGGGATATTGTTTACAATTATGGAAGTTGTCAACAATAAATAAATAATTTTAAAAAACATGCACCACCACACCTGGCTTACCCCCCCCCTTTCTTTCTCCTTCCCTTCCACAAGAGTTTACTAAGTAGCCCAGGCTGGCCTTGAATTCATGATCCTCCTGCCTCAGCCTTCTGGATCCTGGTATTATAGGCACATGTCACCATGCCCAGCTTTACACATTATTCCCATTTATTTATTTATTTTATTTTTGAGAGAGAGAGATGGAGAGAGGGAGAAAGAGGCAGACAGGGAGAGAAAGAGATAAAGAGAATGGGGATGCCAGAACCTTTCAGCCATTGTGGATGAACTTCAGATGCGTGTGCCCCCTTGTACATATATACAACATTGCATGCTTGCATCACTTGCATCAGGCTATACATGGGAACTGGAGATTTGAACAAATGTTCTTAGGCTTTGCAGGCAAGTGCCTTAACTGCTAAGCCATCTCTCCAGCCCCACTTATTACCATTAACAAATATTCATGTAATTATTTATGTATTGAGGCAGAGTTTCATTCTATCCCAGACTGATCTGGAATTTACTCTGTAGCTCAAGCTAGCCTTAAATTGACAATGTTCTTCCTATCTCAGTCTCCTAGGTACTGGCATTATAGGCATGAGCCACCACACTTGGACTTTTAAAAAAATATTTTATGTTTGTTTATTTATTTATTTGACAGAGAAAGAGGGAGAGGGAGAGAATGGGCACACCAGGGCCTCCAGCCATTGCAAACAAACTCTAGATGTGTGTGCCCCCTTGTGCATCTGGCTAATGTGGGTCCTGGGGAATGGAACCTGGGTCCTTTGGCCCTGCAGGCAAATGCCTTAACTGCTAAGACATTCCACCAGCCTTTTTTTCTTTTTTAAATATTTGATTTTTATTTATTTATTTGAGACACAGAGAGAGAATGAGAAAGGGGGAGAGAGAGAATGGGCGCGCTAGGGAATCCAGCTGCTACAAACAAACTCCAGATGCATGTGCAACCTTGTGCATCTGGCTTACGTGGATTCTGGGGAATTGAAACTGCGTCCTTTAGCTTTGCAGGCAAACGTCTTAATCACTAAGCCATCTCTCTAGCCCGGCTTTGCTTTGTTTTAAAATACATATTTTTAGGGCTGGGGGGATGGCTTAGCAGTTAAGGTGTTTGCCTGCAAAGCCAAAGGACCCTGATTCAATTCCCCAGGACCCACGTTAGCCAGAGGCACAAGGGGGTGTACATGTCTGGAGTTCATTTGCAGTGGCTGGAGTCCCTGGTGTGCCCATTCTCTCTCTCCCTGTTTCTCTGTCAATCATATATATGTTAGTGGCTGAAGAGATGGCTTAGTGGTTAAGGCATTTGTCTGCAAAGCCAAAGGACCCAGGTTCAATTCCCCAGAACCCATGTAAGCCAGATGCACAAGGTGACACATGTGTCTGGAGTTCTTTTGCAGTAGCTAGAGGCCCTGGAGTGCCCATTCTCTCTATCTGTCTCTGCTTGCAAATAAATAAACAAATACAAAAATAAGTTGGTTTTTTTTTTTTTTTTTTTTTTGAGGTAGAGTCTCATTCTAGTCAGAATTCACTATGTAGTCTCAGGGTGGCCTCAAACTCATGGTGATCCTCCTACTTCTGCCTCCTAAGTGCTAGAATTAAAGGTGTGCACAACCATACCCTGCCCATAAGTTTTATTTATTTATTTGCAAGGATAGAGAGAGAAAGAGACAGACAGAATATGAATGGGCATGCCAGGCCCTCTAGCTGCTGCAAACAAACTCCAGATGCATAGATGCATGTTCCTCTTTGTACATCTGGCTTTATGTGGGTACTGAGGAATTGAACCTGGGCCATTAGGCTTTGCAAGCAAGCACTTAATCGCTGAGCTGAGCCATCTCTCCAGCCCTGCTTTTTTTTTATTTAAACATTGGCCATCATACTGGACAGCACAGATACAGAATATTTCTATCACTACAGGAAGTTCTATTGAATAGTATAGTCTGGAGGAAGAATATGTATGGCTTGCAATCCTATTTGAAAAAGTAGGGGATTTGGTAGGCTGTGATGGTAGTGTACGCCTTTAATCCCAGCACTCGGGAGGCTGAGTAGGAGAATCACAGTGAGTTTGAGGCCGTCCAGGGACTACAGAGTGAATTCCAGGTCAGCCTGGGCTAGAGTGAGACACTTCCTGCCTCAAACAAACAACAAAAAAGTAGGGGATTATGTTCATGGGTTCCTGGAACCTCAGAATTGGGAAGGACATTGAAGACCATCTACCTTAAATTCCACCAACTACCATGAATGCTAGGATGCTTTCAAAAATGTGTTGGCACATGCCTTTAATCCCAGCATTTGGGAGGCAGAGGTAGGAGGATCTCTGTGAGTTCGAGATCACCTTGAGACTACATAGTGAATCCCAGGTGAGCTTGGGCTAGAGTGAGACCCTACCTCGAAAAAAAAAAAAGTATGTTGGGGATGGCTCAGGGGTTAAATGTGCTTGTGTGCAAAGCCTTCAGGCCTGGGTTTGGTTCCCTAGCACCCATGTTAAGACAGATTAAGGCATTTGCTTGCAAACCCTGTTGACCTGGGCTCAACTCCCCTGCACCCATGTAAAGCCAAAAGCAAAGTGGTACATGCATCTGGAGTTTGTTTGCAGCAGCAAGGGACCCTGGTATATCTGTACACACATACAAAACCAGGCTGACCTTGAATTCACTATGTAGTCTCAGGGTGGCCTCAAACTCATTGTGGTCCTCCTACCTCTGCCTCCCAAGTGCTGGGATTAAAGGCCTGCACCATCATGCCCAGCTCTATAAAATTATTTTTCTAGGTGTATGTCATTAAAGGAGGGTTTCTGGACAAAATGCTTCAAATATACTGTGTTTTGACCTTCAACAAGCTATCTGGAAAATTCCCTCTGTGAAGGATTCATTCATTTTCCCAATAACTATTTGTTGAGTATCTATTAAGTAACAGGTGCTATGCTATGGGCCAATATTAATAATAGCAATACTTATTTAGCCCCCCCTTTTTTTCAAGGTAGGGTCTCACTCTGGCCCAAGCTGACCTGGAATTCACTGTGTAGTCTCAGGGTGGTCTCGAACTCCCCCCCTTTTTTTCCAAGAGGGTCTCACTCTAGCTCAGACTGACCTGGAATTCACTATGTACTCTCAGGGAGCCTTGAGCTCTTGGTGATTCTCCTATCTCTGCCTCCCAAGTGCTGAGATTAAAGTCATGTGCCATCATGCCTGGTTTATTAAGCTCTTACTAAGGACCAGGTATTATAGTAAATGTGATGATACCATGAAACAGATTCCACTATCAGCTCCATATTCCCAAATGAAGTGAGCACATGGAAGTTAAGTAACCTGGCTGAAGCCACATAGTTAATAGATGGTGGTACTGGTGTCCTGGGCCTATGACCTATACTCTGGTTCTTTGCTGCATTATGTGGCCATGAGTAGTAGTGTACATGTCTTCAGTCCCAGCTTTTATCTATATATATATAGTCCTTGTGTCAGTCCCACCCATTGACAATTTTTTGGGCTCTTTTTTTTTTTTTTTCTTTCAAGATAGGGTCTTATGTAGCTCAGGCTGATCTCAAACTTGCTATATAGTTGTGACTGGCTTTAAGTTCCTGATCTTCCTGCCTCCTTCTCCCAAGTGCTGGGATTATAGGTGCCACAGTACCAGGCTCCACTGACGATCTTTATTTATATATATTTTCTGTAGCACCAGAGATTGAATCCAGAGCCTCCTACATGCTAGGTGTGCAGTGGACTACTGAGCTACTATGCCCCTCCAACCATGGCTCTAGTCCTTTTTGCAGATGAGGCTCAGATGTTTGTCTGCTTCTTCCCTGCCTCCTATGGTTTAGGGACCTGCAAAATCCTCTCCTCACCTGGCAGGTGTCCTTGCGTCCCGCTGGATAGCCAGCACACAGCATTCCTGGCAATAGCTGGAAAGTCAGGTTGAAGGGTCCAGGCCGACTGTAAAGACACTGACAGGCAGCCTCTCCTAGAAGCCTTAATTCTACTTCCTGTAGCACCCAGGGGAGAGGCAGAGGGTCTGAGGAAAGAACCAGAGAGCAGATACTGTGAGGCAGGTATGGAATGCCCAATCTCTAGGGCTCAGCTTTGCCCCCTTCACCTGCCTCCTGTGTAGCTCCACACCCCCTATAGGAGCTGGGGATGGAGCTCTGTTGGTAATGTTTGCCTAGCATGCTGCATTTAATTCCCAGCCACACATGGTGACACAGTTCTATAATTCCAGAACTCTGGAGACATAAATAAGAGGATCAGTGATTCAAGGTAGGGACTTCCCTTGCATGCCCAAGACCCTGGGTTCAACCCCTGGTGCGCGCGCGCGCGCGCGCACACACACACACACACACACACACACAAGAAATTCAAGGTCAAACTCCACTCCATATGCCCCTTTGGCTTTGACCTACCATCTCATTCATCACATCTCCTCTTGCTCCTATCTGTTTTCTTTCTGTGTCCTCATCTCAGGTTTGGCCCCAGCAAGCAACCAATGAGGGCTGATCATACAGGTTGCGCACTGCATGAGAGTCCCCATCCAATAAAGATACATGTAGAAGCTAAAATCAGTAAGCTCTCAACCCTGCTATAGAGTTGTATTGGTCCACAGTGAGAATCCTTTCCACAAATGTGCCATATACAGCAGATAAACTATTATATCAAATTCAAGGCATTCAATCTGAGCTTTAGGATAAAAATCTGGCTCTCATTTCTGACTCCCTTCTCAACTTTCCTTCTCCAATTGTTTCCAAAGTCATGTGTGGCTTTTCAGTATTCTTATTACAATCCTCCTAGTACAGGCAGCATATTTTTGGATGCAGATAATTAACCCAGCCTCCTGAATGGTCTCTTGCCTAAGCCACATTGCACTTGCTATTTACTGCTAGCTCCTTCTAAAATCAGAGTTCAGCTCCGACTTTATGAAGAGCATCAAGTGGATTCTGCAGTCTTAGCCTCGGGCCTCTGTGCATTGGATCAAACTTTTCATCCTTTTGGGATTATAGGCATATGTCTGGTTACTATCCTATGTTAGAAGGAAACAAAGTCTATGCAGCCAGAAAGGGGTAGAAAAAGGCACAGAGGGCTGGAGAGACGACGGCTCAGCAGTTAAGGTGCTTGCCTGTAAAACTTAGTGAGCTGAGTTAGAGTCCCCAGCACCCACATAAAGCCAGATGCACAAAGTGGCACATGCATCTAGAGTTCATTTGCAGTGGCTAGAGGTCCTGGCACACCTGTTATCTCTCTGCTTAATATTAAAAAAAAAAAAAAAAAGGCTGAGTGTGGTGGCACATGCCTTTAATCCCAGCATTTGGGAGCAGAAGTAGGAGGATCGCTGTGAGTTCGAGGCCACCCTGAGACTACATAGTGAATTCCAAGTCAGCCTGGGCTAGAGGGAGGCCCTATCTCGAAAAAGAAAAAAAAAAAAAAAAAAAAAAAAAAAAAAAAAAAAAAGACCAGACAAAAGACACAAAGAGGTCCTTCCAGACCTACTCAGAATACTGAGAGGACAAACTGTGGCTGAACCTGTCCTTGGAACTCAGTCAGGAAAAGTTTGGGGGTTGTGCTGGGGCCCCTGAGCTAATGGGTGACTCTGTCCTTCATGTGACCTTAAGTCCTTCAAAGTCCAGCCTCAGTATCCTTGAGAGTGTATGCCCTAATGCTCCCACCTGGTATCTGGCCTTTCTCCAGGGCCTCAGGCTGGCCTTTGTCTTTCCCTCTTGTTGCACCACATCCTCTCTGCACAAAACCTCCCCAGATGGGCTGGAGAGATGGCTCAGGTGTTCAGGCACTTGCCTGCAAAGCCTACTGAGCCAGGTTCGATTCCCCAGTACTCACATAAAGCCAGATGCACAATGTGGCACATGCATCTGGAGTTTCTTAAAAAAACAAACAAACAATTTTAAAACCACCTTTCCAGAAATCTGTTCTAGGGGCCAGTGTCAGGATGCTCTGCCCCTCCATATACTTCCTATTTACTTACAACGACTCTTCTCTGCCACCTGCTAACCTGATGGAAGAGCAGGGCCTGTGGCATCTCCTTCACCAGACACCCTCCCAAAGCCCCCAATCCCAGAAGCTGATTGGAGCTTATGTAGAATATTTGTGGGTAATATTTACTAGCATGGCAAGGTAACACTAGGTGATAGGAGTAATGGAGAATGGAAAAATGGTTTGCTTTTCCTTATACCTTCTAACACAGTATTTACTGAGTTTATTGTTTGTCTGCCTAGTATGATGCGATCTCTGAGAATTTGGGCATTTTTTTCATTACATTCACTGCTGTATCTCTCGTGTCTAACACAGTGCCAGACACATATCCAGTGAAAGAATGACAATGAATGAGGTGAGTAGGAAGAGCAGAAGGAGATGAGGGGGATGGCTAGCATGGGAGGAGAGGGGATGGAAGAAAAAGAAGATGGGAACACATCAACACATACTATGCCAGGTGTTGGGTTAGTGGCCTCACACACATTGCTGAAGGTAAAAGTAACCTAGATGCAGTAATTATGGCTATGCTAGACACTGTCCCATAAGCTTGAGAGTTTTCTCATTTAATCCCCATGAAGTGGACATTATTATTTCCCTCATTTTACAGGAAAGGAAATGTAAGGGTGAAATGTTTGGTCTAAAATAGTATAGCTTAGGGCTTGCCTGTGAAACCTAAGGACCCCGGTTCAAGGATCGATTCCCCAGTACCCACGAAAGCCAGATGCACAAGGTGGCTCATGCATCTGGAGTTCGTTTGCAGTGGCTGGAGGCCCTAGTGAGCCCACATTCTCTCTCTCTCTTTCTTTCTGCCTCTTTCTCTGTCACTCTCAAATAAATAAATAAAAATAAAAATAGCATAGCTTGGAGGTGGGAGGCCGACCTAAATCCAGAAAAGAAAGAAGCTGGGAGGTTAGGTAAGGGGTGTGTGGCTGGAGGACCTCTGGGAGGAGGATAGCCGGAAGAAGATGCAGCATTTTCCAGTGGTCCATCAGAACTGAATTTCCCATGTTCTAACTGGTCCCCACCCCCTGCCCGCCCCCCAATCGGAGGCAAATGCAGAACTCCCTCCCGGTGACAGCTTACTGAGGGGCCCAGCCCTTAGGACTCATCCCCAAGGCTGCAACACCTCAACACCCCAGGAACCGTCCCGGGGTTGGTGCATGCCCAACTCACCCGCCTCTTGAACATCTCCCCAGCCGGTGGCCCGACAGGCAGTGCCGTGAGCGAATTGGTGCGAGGCGCGGGGAAGACAGACGGGCCTGACGCCTGGGCCCAGCCTGGCGGGCGAGGCCAGGCGCAGCAGGGCCAAGTCGGAGCCCAATTCCACTCTGCTGTAGTTATCGGGCACCAGGATGGCAGCCACAGCATGGACTTGCATGTTGTCCAGGGGCCCGTCATGGGAGTGCACCCCCAGGAAGACTGACCACTCGGCGGCAGCCTCCAAGGTCCCATTCCTGTGCCGGAACCAGGTCAGGGCGGGATGGGGACTAAGGTGGCTCAGCAGAGGGGCACACCCTCCCGGGAGTGTGGGATCAGAGCCAAGGGGAGAGGCGGGGTCAGTAAGAACCCAGGGTCCTTAATCAGTGAGGGTTGAGACTAAATCCCAAAGGGGAAGGGAAATCCGATTTGGAGATGGACGTGGAGATATTTAGCCTCAGGAGTGGTGGGAGGAAACCTCACCCAGAACCTAGCATGAACCCCGGCAGGAAGCCGAAGCCAGAGAGGCTCAGCTCCAAATTAGCTTGAGAAGGGACAGAGGCAGGAGTCAAACTGAGGGGTGGGTTGGCCTTTGAAGAAGGGTGGACAAGGGCTGTACTCACCTTATAAAACAGTGAGCTGCAGAGAGGACCCAGGAGGGGGCGATGAGGGAACCCCCACAAATGTGGCCTCCGCCTTGATGCAGGCTCACCTGCCAAGGCCAGCTGCCTGGCTGCGCATCTGAGCCCCCCACGATGCGGGAAGAGGGCTCAGGGAGGCCACATTCTGGAATGGAAGTCAGAGCTCTACTTGGGTTCCACAGGCCCAGGTAACTCAGGACAAAGCCCTTTCTCCACATGGCTTCAGTTTGTCCCTCTGAATATGACCTCGGCCCTGCTGAATTTCTGTGCACGTCCACCTCCCTCACGGCCCAGGCGGCCTGAACCTCCTTTAAAATCGCAGGTGGCCCATGCTTCTTCCTCACCTAGGTCTGCAGGATTTTCCTGGGTAGGGCTGACATCTGGGAGCCAGAGGGCCGGGAGAGAACAATGCTAGTCACTTTTGAGTCCTGACATTGTCCAGCTCCAACTTCCCTGCCCTTTACCCATCCCTGCCTTCCCAATTTCCTGTCCTTTCTGTTCTGCCAACCTGCCCACACCCAGGCTCTGGGCCCTAGCTCTCTTTATGCACATAACTTTCCCCCAGCCCAGCTGCCTACCTGAATCCTGGAAGCCTCCTGGGAGGGAGCGGATGGCTGGGAAGACAGAGAGAGGTGGGAAAAGGCACTTAGGTGTGGCCCTGACTCCCTCCTCTCAAGTTTACATTTATTCCGTCTCTCCATAGCACCTAGGCTCCCTTTTCCCTTCTTCTGATACATGAGTCCCCACTCTTCTGACACCCCTCCATTTCCTCCTCTGACACTCCACTTCCTTTTCCCCTCTGACATCCCATCCCTGCCCCCTCCTCTCCCCCTCCCCCAAAAAAAACTCCAGCAAAGGACTTAGGCATCCTGCTTGTCAGCTCACTAGAGACTGCCATCCAGTTTCCTTGCAGCTCTATCCCCTGAGGTTACCGACAATCACAAGTGACAGGAACAGGTGCTGGGACATGGCCCCCAAGCCAGCTGGAGACACAGAGGTGGGTGAAAGGCTGCTTCCTGCCACCACTCTGTCACTGTCCAGGTAGTAGCTAGTGACTCGTGATAGTCCCAAGAGCAGCCCCACCCTCCCTGGCTAGAGCCTATCTGTGGGAATCTGAGAGGATCTGGGGCTGGAAGGGGGAAGAAGGGAGCCGGAAGGCTCCACCCAGAGCCCCAATGCACCTCACATCTCTGGAGGTGCAGAGGGGAGGGGGGGCTGCGTGTTGGGGTGAGTAGGGAAGGTGTCTTAGCTCCAGGACACCTGTTGAATGTGGGATAGAAGAGTGGAGAACCCTGAGTGGGAAAGCCAAGAGAACAGCTGGGGCACTAGGAGTTTGTTCTTGGAAAAGCAAGGCTGGCCTGAGCAGCGACCTTTGGGGACAGGTGAAGTGGCCCCTCACTGGCATGACTCACCAGAGACCTCACCTCTGTTTGGGGTGTGGCTGCCCCAGTGGCTTGGCCTTTTCTTCTCACACAGCTCTGGTTACTGGAGTGGCTGGCCAGGGCTGGGACAGGCACTGTAGGGAATTCAATTCCATCCCAACAAAGGGATCACAGATTCCAGCTGGTTGGTCAAGGTCCCCAGGTGCTGGAGGTGGCTGGGCCGACTGGGAAGGCTGAAAAAAATTCTACTTTCCTCTGCCAGGGTGGAGGATTGTCAGGACTGTCATATGCTCTTTGTGTGAGTGGGAAAGTCTCTTGGTGTACTGCATATCATTAAGCCCATTAAAAAAAAACAGATCACAAGCCGGGGGTGGTGGCGCACGCCTTTAATCCCAGCACTCGGGAGGCAGAGGTAGGAGGATCGCCGTGAGTTCGAGGCCACCCTGAGACTCCGTAGTGAATTCCAGGTCAGCCTGGGCTAGAGTGAGACCCTACCTCGAAAAACCAAAAAATAAAAATAAAAAAACAGATCACCAGGTGTGGTGGTGCACATCTGTAGCCATAGTGCAAGGGATCCTATATTAGTACATTTTAGGTTGTTAGAACAAAATGCAGCAGAATAGGTTGTGTAGAAAGAAAGAAATTTACATCTTACAGCTCTGAGGCTGGGAGCCCGTTACCAAGGTGCCAGCAGCCGACGACCAGAAGGGGTGATTTTTTTTTTTTTTTTGAGGTAGGGTATCAGTCTAGCTCAGACTGACCTGGAATTCACTATGTGGTCTCAGGGTGGCCTCGAACTCATGGGAATCCTCCTACCTCTGCCTCCCAAGTGCTGGGATTAAAGGCGTGCACCCCCACATCCAGCTGATTTTTTTTTTTTTGAGCTAGGGTCTCATGTAGCCCAGGCTGGCCTTGAACTGGTTGAGGATGACCTTAAACATCTGATCCTTCACCTCCTGAGTGCTTGGATTATAGAAATGCACCACCATTCTTGATTTTAATATTTTTTAAAGTGAAAGTTCTTAAAAGTTTATTTATAAGCAGAGATAGAGAATGGGTGAGCCAGGGCCTTTAGCTATTGCAATTGAACAACAGATGCATGAGCCACTTTGTGCATCTGGTTTTACATGGGTACTGGGTAATTGAACCTGGGTTGTTAGGCTTTGCAGGCAAATGCCTTAACTGCCAAACCATCTCTCCAACCTATATATATATTTTAATAAGATCTTGCTGTATTATATAGGTCAAGCTAGCCTGAAGCTCCCTATATGGCCTAGGCTGGCCTTGAACTTAAGATCTTCCAGTCTCACTCAGCCTTCCAAGTGCTAGGATTAGAATCTTGTGCAACTACAGTCAGCTTCCCTCCACCCTCCTCCTTTTTCCTTCTTGGTGACCCCTTATGTTGCCCCATCACCATGGAGTAGAATGTAGGCTGGATTTGGACCCAAGTGATGATCACCCTGAGTAGCTGGCATTACAGGTGTGGGGGCTACTGCAACTAGCTCCACGTTTTCTTTTACTATTGGCAGGGTGGGGCAGGGCTCCACTGGGAACATATCTCAGTTGGTAAAGTGCCTGCCTTACTAGTATGAGGACCTGAGTTTGATCATCAGACCCCACGTAAAAATGCTGGTCATGGTGGTACATGCTTGTTATCCTAAGGGGTAGGGTGGAGATGGGAGAAACATTGGAGCTCACTGGCCAGCTAGTGTAGCCTAATTCATGAGCTCCAGGCCAGTGAGAGACCTTGTCTCAAAAAATTGTGGACTGTAGCCAGGCGTGGTGGTGCATGCCTTTAATCCCAGCATTTGGGAGGCAGAGGTAAAAGGATCGTGTAAAATCGAGGCCACCCTGAGATTACAGTAAATTCCAGGTCAGCCTGAGCTAGAGTGAAACCCTACCTCGAAAAACAAAACAAAACAAAACAAAACAAAACAAAACAAAACAAAACAAAACAAAAATAATAATTGTGGACTGCGTTTCTAAGGAACGACACTGGTGGTTGTCCTCCAGACTCTATACATACATGCACACATATGCACCTGCATACACATGAACATGCACACACATATATATACATAAAAAATGCTGAGGGGAGCAGGGCATGGTGGCACATGCCTTTAATCCTAACACCCAGGAAGCTGAGGCAGGAGGATCACTCTGAGTTTGAGGCCAGCTTGGAACTACAGCGAATTCCTAGGCTAGAGTGAGACCCTACCTTGAAAAAAAAAACAAAAATTGGAGGGGTGTGGTGGCGCACAAATTTAATCCCAGCAGTCGGAGGCAGAAGTAGGAGGATCACTGTGAGTTCAAGGCCAGCCTGAGACTATATAGTGAATTAATGAATTCCAGGTCAGCCTGGGCTAGAGGGAGATCCCACCTCAAAAAACAGACAAACAAGCCGGGCGTGGTGGCGCACGCCTTTAATCCCAGCACTGGGGAGGCAGAGGTAGGAGGATTGCCATGAGTTCGAGGACACCCTGAGATTCCATAGTGAATTCCAGGTCAGCCTGGGCTAGAGTGAGACTCTACCTCAAAAAAACAAAAAACAAACAAGCAAAAAAGTTGGTGGTTTGCTGGGTGTGGTGGCACACGCCTTTAATCCCACCCAGCATTTGGGAGGCAGAGGTAGGTGGATCCCTATGAGTTCAAGGCCACCTTGAGACTACATAGTGAATTCCAAGTCAACTAGAGTGAGACCCTACCTCAAAACCACCCCCACCAAAAAAAAAGTTGGTGGTGCTCTGTTGTCCAGGCTGACCCTAGATTCCTGGTCAAGTGATCCAGTGTCCTCAGCTTCCTGAGTAGCTGGGACTACACATATCTGCCACCTTGCCTAACTGGGTTCCACCTCATCACATTATTGTATCTGGGATTAAGTTTCCAATATATTAACTTTAAACAAGCACCTTTAAGTACTGAACCATCTCCCCAGCCCTGGGGGACACATTCAAACCATAGCAGATCCATGATGTGCTCTCTAGAGGGAAGGAATCAGATAGAAAAGGGTGGAGAGCCAGGCGTGGTGGCGCACGCCTTTAATCCCAGCACTCAGGAGGCAGAGGTAGGAGGACTGCCGTGAGTTTGAGGCTACCCTGAGACTCCACAGTGAATTCCAGGTCAGCCTGGGCTAGAGTGAGACCCTACCTCAAAAAACCAAAAAAAAAAAAAAAAAGAAAAAAGAAAAAAAGGGTGGAGAGTGGAAATGGAGTGTCAACCAAAAACTATCCACATGTGTATCTATCATATGTATGGATTATGGGTATGTGTGCCACTGAGCCCACCACCACAGTCAGTTCCTATTGTTTTTTCCTAGGTAGGGTGTCACTCTAGCCCAGGCTGGCCTGGAACTCACTCTATAGTCTCTAGCTCTCAGCTTCTATTTTTTTCCTTCTTTTTTTAAAAAAATATTTATTTATTTATTTAACAGAGAAAGGCAGATATATAGAGAGAATGGGTACCGCAGGGCGTTTAGCCACTGTAAACAAATTCCAGATGCATGTGCCACCTTGTGTAACTGGCTTATGTGGGTACTGGAGAATCGAGCCTGGGTCCTTAGGCTTTACAGGCAAGTGCCTTAACTGCTAAGCCATCACTCCAGTCCCCTATTTTCTTCTTTCTTTAGCTTCTACCTTCTTTTTATTTTTCAGGCAGGAACTCACTGTAGTCCAGGCTGACCTGGAACTTATTCTATAGCCCAGTGTGATCTTGTGCTCACAGTGATCCTCTTATGCCTTAGTTTCTATTATTTATTTATTTATTTTGGTTTTTCAAGGTAGGGTCTCACTCTAGCCTAGGCTGACCTGGAATTCACTATGTAGTCTCAGGTTGACCTTGAACTCATGGTGATCCTCCTACCTCTGCCTTCTGAGTGCTAGGATTAAAGGTGTGTGCCACCACACCCACTTCTAGTTTCTATGTTTTTTTTTTTTTGTTTGTTTATTTGTTTTTTTTTTTGTTTTTCGAGGTAGGGTCTCACTCTAGCCCAGGCTGACCTGGGATTCACTATGGAGTCTCAGGGTGGCTCGAACTCACGGTAATCCTCCTACCTCTGCCTCCCGAGTGCTGGGATTAAAGGTGTGTGCCACCATGCCCGGCTCTCTATTTTTTAAAATATTTTAGTTTTATTTTTTTATTTGAGAGAGAGAAAGAGCCAGATAGACAAAGAGAGAATAGGCATGCCAGGGCCTCTAGCCACTGCAAATGAATTCCAGACTGTGGTGTCCTGAATGCTAGGTTTCCAGCTGATGGATATTTGGAAATTAATGCCTCCTGGAGTGGGCTTATGAGTGTTATAGCCAGTTTCCCCTTGCCAGTGTTTGCCACACTCTCCTGTTGCTATTGACCACCTGATGATGGCCAGGGGGTGATGTCCACCCTCCGCTCATGCCATCATTTCCCCCTGCCATCATGGAGCTTCCCCTTGATTCTGTAAGCCAAAATAAACCTTTTCTCCCAAAGACTACTCTTGGTAGGGTGATTTCTGCCAGCAATGTGAACCTGACTGCAACATAGACACATACGCCACCTTGTGCATCACCAGATGTGGGTTCTGGGAAACTGAACCTGGGTCCTCTGGTTTTGCAGGCAAGTGCCTTAACTACTAAGCCATCTCTCCAGCTCCAGTTTCTACTTTTCAATGGATTTTTTTTTTCCTGTTTTGTGTTGAGGGGAGGATGTGATGCAGATGGAACACAAGTGGTAGGAACCATTGAGCTACATCCCCAGCCTTGTATATCTGTTTTCTTTCTTTCTTTTCTTTTTTGTTTTGTTTTTTCAAGGTAGGGTCTCACTCTAGCTCAGGATGACCTTAAATTCACTCTGTAGTCTCAGGGTGGCCTCGAACTCACAGCAATTCTCCTACCTCTACCTCCCGAGTGTCTTTTTTTTTTTTTTTTTTGAGGTAGGGTTTCACACTAGCCCAGGCTGAGCTGAAACTCAATGTGTAGTCTCAGGGTGGCCTTGAACTCACAGCAATCCTCCTATCTCTGCCTCCTGGATGCTGGGAATAAAGATGTGCATCACCACACCTGGCTGTTTTCTTTGGTTTTTAAATATAATTTATTTTTATTTTTAAATTTAATTTTTATTTATTTTTGGTTTTTCAAGATAGGGTCTCACTGTAGCTCAGGCTGACCTGGAATTTACTATGTAGTCTCAGGACGGCCTCAAACTCATGGTGATCCTCCTACCTCTGCCTCCAGAGTGCTGGGATTAAAGGCGTGAGCCACCATGTCTGGCTAATTTTATTTTTTAAATGTATTTATTTGAAAGGGAGAGAGAGAGGGAATGGGCACACACCAGGGCCTCCAGCTGCTGCAAATGAACTCCAGATGCATGTGTCACCTTGTGCATCTGGCTTACATGGGTTCTGGGGAATCAAACCTGAGTCCTTAGGCTTTTCAGGCAAACACCTTAACTTCTAAGCCATCTCTCCAGCCCATATGTCACTTTTCTTACCAATGATATAAACTGCTGTTTATCCAGGTATGGTGGTACATGCCTGCAGTTCCAGGACTTAGAATGCAGAGGCAGGAGGATTGCCACAAGTTTAAGGCCAATCTGGGCTATGTAATGAATTCCAGGACATCCAGGGTGTGGTGGTTTGAATAGATGGCCCCCAATATATTCAGTTTCTTACTGTTTGTAGTTTGCATCTGCAGCCACCTGGCTGGAGGCAGTGTCACTGGGTGGATCTTAAGGTGTGGTGGTGGGTTTCAGATTGCAGTCTAAAGATATGCAAAGTGTACCTAGCTGGAGTTCCTGAAGTGTGCTGTGGCTTTTGACCTTTAGGTTTGTACTTCTCTCTCTCTGCTTGGTCCTGTGAAGGCAGGCCAGCTTCTTCTGCCATTTATGGAACTTCCCCTGGATCTGTAGGCTTCAATAAATATCCCTTCCTCCATAACTGTGCCTCATCTCAGTGAACCTGAAGCTCTCTGCTACACAGGGATACATGGCAAGGCACTAGCTCAGAAAACCAACACACACACACCTATTAATATTACTCTATTAGTTTAGTTTCCCTAGAGAACATAGGTCTAGGCAAAGCCTGTGTGTGTGTGTGTGTGTGTGTGTGTGTGTGTGTTTGAGGGGCAATCCTAGGGCAAAAGAGTGAGAGAAAATGAGAAGGAACAGGGTGGCAGGAAGCACAAATCCAGTAACTGGATTTAATTGCTAATGTTGCTTCAGATGATCTGCAGCAAATGGAGAAGGAACTTGTAATAATTTCAGACCTGTTAACATAATCCTGGAATTCTTGGTCTCTTTAGACTCTCATTGAATTTAGCTTTCATAGGTAGGTGCCTCCAAGGATAAAGAACAAATCAATCAGCATTAATCACTTGGCTCTGTTTCCTCCTTGCTAATGTGACCATGTGAGGCAGACTCCTTCCTCCTGCCATAATGGACTTGCCCTTGGCACTGTAAACTGAAATAAACTTTTTCCCTCCCTAAAAAATAAGTAAATAAGATGGACGTCCTGGCACATGTCTTTAATCCCAGCACTTGGGAGGCAGAGCTAGGAGGATCCCTGTGAGTTTGAGGACAGTCTGAGACTACATAGTGAATTCCAGGTCAGCCTGGGCTAGAATGAGACCCTACCTTGAAAAACCAGAAAAAAAAAAAAAAGAAAAAAAGAAAAAAAAAAATTAAAGGCCAGGCGTGGTGGCACACGCCGTTAATCCCAGCACTCAGGAGGCAGAGGTAGGGGGGATTGCAATAAGTTTGAGAACACCCTGAGACTACATAGTGGGTTTCAGGCCAGCCTGGGCTAGAGCAAAACTCTACCATGAAAAACCAACAAAAAGAAAAAAACAATTAAGGAAGAAGAACCAATCACTCAACACTAAGAAAAATGGCAAAGCAAGGTAAGAAAGAAAAGTGTGGTTAATGAAAACGTGTATACCAGGAAGATCCCCTCCTGCAAGGTGCTCTGATTCAATGGTTCATAAATATTTTATGTCAAGACTCCCTTACACTCTGAATTTTTTAAATTGAGAGAAAGAGGGAGAGAGAAAGAGAGAGAATGGGCACACCAGGACCTCCAGCCACTGCAAACAAACTTCAGATGTATGTGCCACCTTGAGCATCTGGTTTACATGGATCCTGGGGAATTGAACCTTGGTCCTTTGGCTTTGCAGGCAAGTGCCTTAACCGCTAATCCATCTCTCCAGCCCTCTGAACATTTTTGAAAGGGCTGAGGGTATAACTCAGACCATTTACAACCATTCATGAGGCCTTGAAAAGTTCCATCCCCAGCACCTACATACATACCCACCTGCATACAGCATATATATATATATATATATATATATATATATATATATATATATATATATATATTGCTGGTCTATGAACATTGAGAAATTTTCCTGTCTCTGCCTTCCCTCTTGCTATCACTGTGCTAGGATTATAGAAGCCCACAAGGGCTTCCAGTGCTTCTGGCTTTATTTATTTTTGTTTTTTTCTTCCAGGTAGGGTCTCACTCTAGCCCAGGCTGACCTGTACTAATTCTGTAGTCCCAGGCTGGACTCCTACTCAGTCAATCCTCCTACCTCTGCCTGAGTGTATCACCACACCCAGCCCCCCCTCCTTTTAAAAAGCATTTATTTATTTTTTAAAAATATTTTATTTTTTTTTATTTATTTGAGAAAAAGAGAGAAAGAATGGGTATGCCAGGGCCTCTAGCCACTGCAAAGGAACTTCAGACGTATGTGCCACCTTGTGCATCTGTCTTTCATGGGTTCTGGGGAATTTAACCTGGGTCCTTTGACTTTACAGGCAAATGCCTTAACTGCTAAACCATCTCCAGCTCTTGCTCTCTCTCTCTCTCTCTCTCTCTCTCTCTGTGTGTGTGTGTGTGTGGGTGTGGGTGCTCTAGAGTTTCTTGCCACTACAAATGAATGCCAGATTCACCATTTTTACATCCAGCTTTATGTGGGTGATTGGGGAGTTGAATCTGGGCGTGCAGGCTTTGCATTTTGCAAGCAAGTCCCTTTAACCACTGAGCCATCTCCCCAGCCCTCCCTCTTTTTTTGGTTTTTCAAGGTAGGGTCTCACTCTAGCCCAGGTCCCAGCCCTCCCTCTTTTTTTGGTTTTTCAAGGTAGGGTCTCACTCTAGCCCAGGCTGACCTGCAATTCACTCTATATTCTCAGGGTGGCCTCGAACTCATGGCGATCCTCCTACCTCTGCCTCCCAAGTGGGATTAAGGGAGCGCGCCACCACGCCTGGTTTACTATCTTTCTTTCTTTTAATGAGGTAGGGTCTTGCTCTAACCCAGACTGACCTGGAACTTCCTCCTATCTCAGCCTCAGAGTGCTAGGACTAAAAGGCATGCTCCACCATGCCCAACAACCCCTCACTTTTTTTTTTGAGGTAGGGTCTCACTCTGGCCTAGGCTGACCTGGAATTCACTATGTAGTCTCAGGGTGACCTTGAACTCACAGCAATCCTTCTATCTCTGCCTCCTGGGTGCTGGGATTAAAGATGTACACCACCATGCCCTGCATTTTTTCCCCCTCACCTTTTAAAATTTTTTTTTTTTTTTGTTGAGGTAGGGTTTCACACTAGTTCAGGCTGACCTGGAATTCACTATGCAGTCTCAGGGTGGCCTCGAACTCACAGTGATTCTCCTACCTCTGCCTCCTGAGTGCTGGGATTAAAGGCGTGCACCACCATTCCAGGCTAAAATTTTTATTTGTTTACTTTATTTATTTGAGAGAGAGAGAGAGAGCGCTCCAGATGCATGTGCCACCTTGTGCATCTGGCTTACGTAGGTCCTGGGGAATAGAACCAAGGTCCTTTGGCTTTGCAGACAAGCACCTCAACCACCAAGCCATCTCTCCAGCCCATCCCTCACCTTTTTTAAAAGACAGGATCTTGTTTGTAGTCCAGGCTGTCCTCAAATATCTTCCTGTCCCCATCTAGTAACAATGATTATTAACCCTTTCCCTACCCCCAATAGACTTGGAGAGTAGTCCAATTCCTGTATCTTGCCAAGTCACTGGATCTGAATTGTTTTGCTTGTCTTCTTTTTAAAATTTTTGTTTATTTTGGGTTGGAGAGATGGCTTAGTGATTAAGTGCTTGCCTGTGAAGCCTAAGGACCCCGGTTCAAGGCTCAATTCCCCAGGACCCACATTAGCCAGATGCACAAGGGGGCTCATGCGTCTGGAGTTCATTTGCAGTGGCTGGAAGTAGCTAGATAGATAGAGAGATAGAGAGAGAGAGAGAGAATTACATGCCAGGGCCTAGCCACTGCAAACAAAATCCAGATGCATGCACCCTTATGTGTCTGGTTTACTTGGGTTCTGGGGAATTGAGCCTGGGTCCTTAGGCTTTGCAGGCAAGTACCTTAACTGCTAATCCATCTCTCCAGACCCTTGTTTGCCTTCTTTTTTTTTTTTTGGTTTTTCAAGGTAGGGTCTCACTCTAGTCCAGGCTGACCTGGAATTCAATATGGAGTCTCAGTGTGGCCTCGAACTCACAGTAATCCTCCTACCTCTGCCTCCTGAGTGCTGGGATTAAAGGCGTGTGCCCACACCAGGCTCTGTTTTGTCTTTTTTTTTTTTTTTTTTTTTTTTTTTTTTGGTTTTTTGAGGTAGGGTCTCACTCAAGCTCAGGCTGACCTGGAATTCACTATGGAGTCTCAGGGTGGCCTTGAACTCACGGCGATCCTCCTACCTCTGCCTCCCAAGTGCTGTTTTGTCTTTTTTTAAATTTAGTGTCATGTAGCCCAGGCTAGAACCTGCTATATAATCCAGGGCGACTTTGAAGTCCTTTTCCTCCTGCTTCTATCTCTCAAGTGCCAGGATTATCAGGCAATTTACTTAGTGTTAGGTCAGGACAAAATGGAGTCATCGAGGACAGCAAGAGGGCAACAGATACCAGGGAGTGGGCCACCCACTTTCTTCAAGGAACCACCCAGCCATCATCCCTTCCTTGCCTAACAATGCCCCAGGTCTAGGTTTCCTGCTCCCTTATCTCTCAGGACACCAGGTTACTGTTCTGGTGTCACACCCTGACTATCTTAGATCTCCCCTTCTTCCCTAAAGAAACCTTTTTTCTTTTTACTTCCCCCTTCCTCATCTTGCTCCAACTGATATAGCCCAATATCTGTAATCACAAATTGACTGCTCCGCTCTGCTCTTGAGAGTCAGTCCTGGCAGGTCCCCCCACCACCAATAAAAGCTTCCACCTTTGCCTCAGAGTGCTCTGCGTGGTCTTGGTCACTCCTGAACTTTACAATTAGAAAGATGTAAAATGAAAACTGACAGTGTGTATGTCATTGTTACAAAACCAGGAGCTGAGATTACAGGCATGAGCCACACTCCTCCCCCAAAGCCTGATTTTGTGGGAGGGAGTGGCACACATCCACCTCAGGAGACAGATTGGAAACCGAACTTCTGGAGTGTGGAAGTGCAGTTTGCAAGTGCTGCCCGGTGATTCTGATTTCTGTCACCCCGCACTGCTCTAGCTTGAGAGGCACTGCTGTAAGCTTCCTTCCAGATTGATTTTCATGGGCTGCTTAACGTCAACCAGCAACACCATAATCATACTACACACAAAATCAAACCAGGAGTGGTAGCACATGCCTTTAATTCCAGCACTTGGGAGCCTGAGGTAGGAGGACTGCTGTGAGTTTGGGGCCAGCGTGAGACTACAGGGTGAGTTCTGGGTCAGCCTGGACTAGAGTGAGACCCTACCTGGAAAATTCATGGTCTGGAGATGACTCAGCAGTTAAGTGTGTTTCCTGCGCTAGCATGAGGACCTGAGGGGCCAGAGCCCACCAGAGTTCTAGTCTCCAGATCCTTGTAAATATGTGGACATGGCCACAGGAACCTGCAACCTGTCCCACAGGGGAACAGAGATTCAAGAGTCCAGAGCTGTCAGAGCCCTGGAAGCTCTGAAATCAGTAAAGACACTCTGGCAAACAAGACCTCCTGCAAAAGTATGGCGAGAGGGCTGGAGAGATTGCTTAATGGTTAAGGCATTGCCTGCAAAGCCTAAGGACCCAGGTTCAATTGCCTAGTACCTACATAAACCAGATGCACAAAGTGGTGCATGTGTCTGGAGTTTGTTTGCAGTGGCTAGAGGATCTGGTGTGCCCATTCTCATTCTCATTTTTTCTCTCTGTCTCAAATAAATAAACAAACAAATAATTAATTAATTAATTAATTAAAAGTATGGAGTGAGGCACCAGTCATTCTGCTTCAGCCACTGTAGGCAAGACTCCCCCCCCTGCCCCAACACCCCGCAGGCAAAGATATAGGGCCATACCACACACTACATTATATACACACAAGTGAAAAATAAAACTAAATCATGGGGCTTGGGATTTATCTCAGTTAATAAAGTGCTTGCAAAACTCTGAGTTCCATCCCCAGCACCCCATAAGTGGGGCATGGTGGTATGGTAGAAAAGAAGCTAAAAGTTTAACTGATTCATTGAGTTACTTTAAGAATTAATTGCTGAGGAGCTAAAACTTATCTTTGTCAGCAGATGGAAAAATCCCAAAGAAGGAACTGTCCAGAAAGGGACCAAAGGGATGATAAAGAAAGACAGTTTAGACTAGAACAAAGTAAAATGGAGTTCATTGTTAGGGTGGCCTGACTACAGAAATGATTGATATGCAAATTGTCACATCTTGTTTGTTCACTTACCCCTCGGCTATGAAAACTATAAAATGGAAATAAAATCTTAGCTCCAGCCAGAGCTTCTTTGGTGGGCTACCTCAAGCTCCTCCCCGCCCCCCCCCCCCGTAATAAACTCCTCTACTTTCATTCATACTGGCATTGGAGTGATCTTTTCGGAGAATTTCTATGACAGCGGTGGCACATTTATACCCTCAACACTCATGAGGTGGAGGGCCATATGTGTAAGGTCTTTATGAACTACATTCCGAGTTTGAGGCTACATAGAAAGTACAAGGCCAGCTTGGGTTACATGAGAACCTTGGTCAAAATAATCATATATGCGCTGGGTGTGGCAGTGCATGCCTTTAATCCCAGCACTCGGGAGTCAGAGGTAGGAGGACTGCCATGAGTTCAAGGACACCCTGAGAGTACCCCCAAGCCTCACCGCCCCAAAAAAAGAAGGCAAAAAAAAAAAAAAAAAAAAAAAAAAAGAGAAAAGAGGAAGAAAGGAAGAAGGAGAAAGGAGAAGAAAATTGTGGGAGGTGCCTCTGGCTAAAAGAGGCTGTATACAGTTCTCTGCTGGCTTGATTAATGGAAGGGAAAAATATAAACCAGCTGATGTATGTATTTTCTAATGTAGATATAATACATTATCAAGTGGCCTAAAGTAACACAAATTTTTTATTTATTAATTTTTTTGTTGTTGTTTTTCCAAAGTAGGGTTACACTCTAGCCCAGGCTGACCTGGAATTCATTTTTTTTTTTTGTTCTTTGAGGTAAGGTCTCTCTCTAGCTCAGGCTAACCTAGAATTCACCATGTAGTCTCAGAGTGGCATCGAACTCTCAGTGATCCTCCTACCTCTGCCTCCCAAATGCTGGGATTAAAGGCGTGCACCACCACGCTTGGCTTCCCACACTACTTTAAAAAATTTTATTTTGGGGCTGGAGAGATGGCTTAGCGGTTAAGTGCTTGCCTGTGAAGCCTAAGGACCCCGGTTCGAGGCTCCATTCCCCAGCACCCACGTTAGCCAGATGCACAAGGGGGCGCACGTGTCTGGAGTTTGTTTGCAGTGGCTGGAGGCCCTGGTGCACCCATTCTCTCTCTCGCTCTCTGCCTCTTTCTCTCTCTCTGTCGCTCTCAAATAAATAAAAATAAACAAACAAACAAACAAAAATTTATTTTGGCTGGGCATGGTGGCGCACGCCTTTAATCCCAGCACTTGGGAGGCAGAGGTAGGAGGATCACTGAGAGTTCGAGGCCACCCTGAGACTACATAGAGAATTCCAGGTCAACCTGAGCTAAAGTGAGACCCTACCTTGAAAAACCAAAAAAAAAAAAAAAAAAAATTTTTTTATTTTGCATGCCTGTGTATGTGTTTGGATGCATGTTCACATGTGTGTGCATACATGTGGAGGCCACAGGTTGGTGTTGGATATCTTCCTCAGTTGCTTTGAGGAGGTGGAGGCAGGAGGATTAGGAGTCATCCTTGACTACTTAGTGAGTTTGAGACCAGCCTAGGCTATATGAGTTTTCTCAAAAAAGAAAAAAAAAAAAAATGGGCCTTTAATCCCAGCACTCGGGAGGCAGAGGGAGCAGAATTGCCTTGAGTTTGAAGCCACCCTGAGACTACATAGTGAACTCCAGGTCAGCCTAGGCTAGAATGAGACCCTACCTTGAAAAACCAAAAAAAAAAAAAATATTTTAGAGAAGGTATGGTGGTGCACTCATTTAATCCTAGCACTTCTGAGGCAGAGATAGGAGGATTGCTGAGTTAAGGCCACCCTGAGACTACATAGTAAATTCCAGGTCAACCTGGACTAGAGCAAGACACTACCTTGAAAAACAAAAAACAAAAAACAAAAAACAAAAAAGGCAAACCATTACATCAGATACACTGAGGAATTCCTGTTATGCAGCTTCTGAAATCTCAGCCAAAGTAATGATAACTTTTAACATGTGGAGAAACAAAAGCATACTTCAGCAAATTTTTTTGATATTGCATTTACTGATAAAAAGTAGTACAGATAGTTTCTTTTTTAAAAAATGTAATAGGTTACTTTTTTTTTCTGGATTAAACTTCCTAATAAAAACACTGATGATTATCACTGACCTAGAAAAAAGGTATTCTTAGCCAGGCATGGTGGCACGCCTTTAATGTCAGCACTCATGAGGCTGAAGTAGGAGGATCCTGTGAGTTTGAAGCAAAGCCAGAACACTCTGGTCTCTAAAACTGTTAAAGTCCCTAGAGGAGGTACCGTGTAAAGCAGTGGATACTCAGTTAAATTGGAAGTTTGTTTGATTTCATTTGTTTTGTTTTTTTGAGGTAAGTTCTGGGATTAAAGGTGTGTGCCACCACACCTGGTTTAATTTAATTTAATTTATTTACTTGAAAGAAAGAGGCAAATATATATAGAATGGGCACATCAGGCCTCTCTGTGGCACTGCAAATGAACTCCAGACACATGTGCCCCTTTGTGCATCTGGTTTATGTGGGTACTGAGTCCTTAGGCTTCACAGGCAAGCACCTTAACTGCTAAATCATCTTTGCAGCCCTTATTTTATTTTATTTTATTTTATTTTTTGGGAGGGGCAGGGTCTCACTGTAGCTCAGGCAATTCTCCTACTTCTGCCTCCCTAGTGCTGGGATTAACGCCCGGCAATTTTATTTTTTTGAGGCAAGCCCAACAGACTGGCTTTTTTTTTTTTTTTTTTTTTTAATGAAACAGAGTAAGAGAGAGAGAGAGAGAGAGAGAATTGGCACACCAGGGATTCAGCCAGTGCAATTGAACTCCAGACACGTGCACCCCCCTTGTGCACATGCGCTGTTGTCTGGTTTATGTGGAACCTGGAAAGTTGAACATGGGTCCTTAAGCTTCCCAGGCTGGCACCAGGTCTCCACCTGTACATCTTATGATCAGTGACCACCCACTGGAACCAGAAATTGTCCCAAGAGGGACAGTCTTCCTATAGCCCAGGCTGACCTGGAATTCACTATGTAGTCTCAGGGCCTTATTCTTATTATAAAAATGATTGTTAAAAAAGGTTTTTACATATAATAAAATTATATCCAAGTAAAAAATTCATATGGATTCTTCCACTGGTTGGTACTTTTCAACAAGCATGAAATTTCACCCCTTGTAGGCACTGGCAGGGTTGCACTTCCTGCCCCCTTGTGGTTGGAGAGAGCTATGAATTTGGGAGTATTTTGAATTGAATTTTCTTTGAAGCAGGTACTGACTAACCCAGGCTGACCTGGAACTCCACTCTGTAGCCCAGCGGGGCATCAAACTCATGGTGACCCTTTTATCTCAACCCCGAGTTCTGAAATTAAAGGTGTGAGCCACAAAGACCAGACTCCAGCATTTATGTTTTTCATTTTTTTTAAAAAAATATTTATTAGCTGGGCGTGGTTGTCCACGCCTTTAATCCCAGCACTCAGGCGGCAGAGGTAGGAGTTCGAGGCCACCCGGAGACTACATAGTGAATTCCAGGTCAGCCTGAGCTAGAGTGAGACCCTACCTTGAAACAGGAAAAAAAAGGGGGGGAGGTAATTTATTTATTTATTTGAGAAGGAGAGAGAGAGAGAGAAAGAATGGGTGCGCCAGGGCCTCCAGCCACTACAAACACACTCCAAACTCATGCGCCACGTTGTGCATCTGGCTCATGTGGGTCCTGGGGAGTTGAACCAGAGTCCTTTGGCTTTTCAGGCAAAGTCCTTAACCGCTAAACCATCCCTCTAGCCCTATGTTTTTCATTTTTTAAAAAAGACTTTATTGGCCGGGCGTGGTAGCCCACTCCTTTAATCCCAGCACTCAGGAGGCAGAGGGAGGAGGATCGCCATGAATTCGAGGCCACCCTGAGACTCCATAGTGAATTCCAGGTCAGCCTGAGCTAGAGTGAAACCATACCTCGGAAAAAAAAAAAAGATTTTATTTTTACTTATTTATTAGAATAAGGGGGAGAGAGAAAGGGAGAGAGAGAGAATGGACACACCAGGGCTTCCAGCCATGTATGTGCCACCATGTGCATCTGGCTTACGTGGGACCTGGAGAATCGAACCTGGGTCCTTAGGCTTGCAGGCATGTGCCTTAACCGCTAAGCCATCTCTCCAGCTCGTGTTTTACATTTTTTATTAAAAATAATAGCCGGAGCTGGGTGTGGTGGCGCATGCCTTTAGTCCCAGCACTCGGGAGGCAGAGGGAGGAGGATCGCCAAGAGTTGGAGGGCGCCATGAGACTTCATAGTGAATTCCAGGTCAGCCTGGGCTAGAGTGAGACCCTTCCTCGAAGAATAAACAAACAAAAAATAACAATAATAAATAAAATAAAATAAAATAAAATAAAATAAAATAAAATAAAAATAATAGCCGGAGCCGGGCGTGGTGGCGCATGCCTTTAATCCCAGCATTTGGGAGGCAGCAGTAGGAAGATCACCGTGAGTTCGAGGCCACCCTGAGACTACATAGTGAATCCAGGTCAGCCTGGGCTACAGTGAGACCCTACCTCGAAAAACAAAAACAAACAAACAAAACCCCCAAATAATAATAGTAGCCAGGACTTCCTTTTGGGGGTGGCAGCGAAGGGAGACAGCTCCATGAAGGCCTCGGGCTCACTGCAGGAGGACAAGGTAGTGGGGTGCTGCCTGCCCGCGCCCAAGTGCCGCACTCCGCCCGTCTACCGAATGCGCATCTTTGCGCCCAACCTTGTCGTGGACAAGTCCCGTTTCTGGTACTTCGTATAGCAGCTGACGAAGATGAAGAAGTCGTCGGGGGAGATTGTGTACGGCGGGCAGGTGTTTGAGAAGTCCCCTCTGCGGGTGAAGAACTTGGGGATCTGGCTGCGCTTTCACTGGCGCAGCGGCACCCAGTACAGGTACCGAGAGTACCGCGACCTCTCCACGGCCCGTCACCCATGCTACCCATTCGCGCGCACTCCATCCACGTCAGGAAGGTGAAGGAGAACGCAGCTAGCAAGTGCTGGCTGTCAAGCAGCTCCATGACTCCAAGATCAAGTTCGCTCTACCCCACCGCGTGCTGCGGCGCCAGCACAGGCTGCGCTTCACCACAAAGAGGCCCAACATCTTCTTCTAGAGTCAACTTTCCAGTGGACAGAAAACAAACAAACAAACAAAAAATAGCTGTGCGTGGTGGTGCACAGCTTTAATTCCAGCACTCTGGAGGCAGAGGTAGGAGAATCACTATGAATTCGAGGCCATTCTGAGACTACATAGTAAATTTCGGGTCACCCTGGACTAGAGTGAAACCCTACTTCCAAAAATAAAACAAAACAAAAAATATTATTATTGGCTGGGCGTGGTGGTGCACGTCTTTAATCCCAGCACTTGGGAGGCAGAGGTAGGAGGATTGCCATGAGTTCGAGGCCATCCTGAGACGGCATAGTGAATTCCAGGTCAGCCTGGTCTAGAGCAAGATCCTACCTCAGGCAACCCCCCCCCCAAATAATAGTATTATTATTATTGGGCTTCAGAGATGGCATAGCAGTTAAGGCACTTGCCTGTGAAGCCTAAGGACCTAAATTGAATTCCCCAGGACCTATGTAAACCAGATGCACAAGGTGGTGTGTACATATGGTGTTTGTTTGCAGAGGCTAGAGGACGTGGTACATCCATTCTCTCTCTTCTCTCAAATAAACAAAAATAAATAAAAACTTTTTTTTGGTTTCTCAAGGTAGTGTTTCACTCTAGCCCAGGGTGACCTGGAATTCACTATGTAGTCTCAGGGTGGTCTTGAACTCACAGCGATCCTCCTACCTCTGCCTCCTGAGTGCTGGGATTAAAGGCATGTGCCACCACGCCTGGATAAAAAATATTTTAAAAAATATTATTTATTATTTATTTATTTGAAAGTGAGAGTGTAGGTGCACCAGGACCTCTTGCCACTGCAAATGAACTCCAGATGCATGCACCACCACCACTTTGTTCAGCTGGCTTTATGTGGGTACTAGAGAATCAAAACTAGATGAGCAGGCTTTGCAACCAAGCACCTTTAATCTCTGAGCCCTCTCTCCAGCCTCACTATTTGTTTTATAAGTACAATTATAGAAAAATTTATTTATAAGCTAGGAGTGGTGGCTCACGTCTATAATTCCCACACTCAAGAAGCTGAGGCAGGAGTATTTTCCTGAGTACCAGACTGCCTGGGCTACACAGTAAGATCCTATCTAAAAGCCAAAACCATACCACCGGCATATTGGTGCAAATCTGTAATTTAGGAGGATGGGGCAGGAGGATCAGGAATTCAAGGTCATCCTTGGCTATAGAGTAAGTTCAAGAACAGCCTAGCCTAGGTAAGACTATTAATGAAGTGCTTGCCTTGCACATATGAAACCCTGGATTCTGTTCCTAGCATTGCATAAAACCAGGCATGCAATGCCTATAATTCCAGCACTAGGGAAGTTGAAATAGGAGTATGAGTTTCAGGCCATCCTTGGCTACATAGGGAGTCCCAGGCTAGCCTGGACCTCATCTAAAAGAAAAATCAATGTGTAATTGACAGTGCTATTCAAGATTTGTATGTTGGGCTGGAGAGATGGCTTAGCAGTTAAGGCACTTGCCTGTAAAGCCAATGGACCCAGGTTTGAGTCCCCAGGACTCACATGAGTCAGATGCACAAGGTGGCACATGCTTCTGGAGTTTGTTTGCAGTGACTGCGGGTCCTGGTGTGCCCACCCTTTTTTTGAGGTAGAGTCTCACTCTAGCCCCTGGATGACTTGGAATTCACTGTGTAGTCTCAGGGTGTCCTCGAACTCACAGCGATCATTTTCTCTCTGCCTCCCTAGTGCTGGCATTAAAGGCATGCACCACCACTCCTGGATCCTGGTGCGCCCATTCTCTCTCTCCCTTTCTCTCTCTCTCTCTGCTGCTTTCTGTCTCTCAAATAAAATAAATAAGGGCTGGAGAGATTGCTTAGTTGTTAAGGTGCTTGTCTGTAATGCCAAAGGACCCAGCTTTGATTCTCCAGGACCCACATAAGCCAGAGATACAAGACGACACAGTTTGTTGGCGGCTGGAGGTCCTGGCATGCCCATTCTCTGTCTCTAATTATCTATCTCTATCTGCCTCCCTGTCGCTCTCAAATAAATAAATTAAAATACAAAAAAATTTTTTAAAAGATTTATATCTTGGGGGCTGGAGTGATGGCTTAGCAGTTAATACATTTGCCTATGAAGCCTAAGGACCCGGGTTTGTTTCACCAGGACCCACATAAACCAGATGCACAAGGTGGCACATGCATCTGGAGTTTGTTTACAGTGGCTGAAGGCCTTAGTGTGCCCAGTCTCTCTCTCTCTCTCTCAAATAAGTAAATAAATAAAGTTTAACCAAAATTTTGTTTAAAAATTCTTTAAACAAAAAAAAAAAAAAAAAAAGGATTTAGGTTGCCAGGCTTGGTGGCACATGCCTTTAATCCCAGCACTCGGGAGGCAAAGGTAGGAGGATTGCCATGAGTTTGAGGCCATCCTGAGAATACAGGGTGAATTCCAGGTCAGCCTGAGCTACAGTGAGCCCCTACTTCAAAAAACCAGGAAAAAAAAAAAAAAGAGGACTGGAGAGAATGATTAGCAGTTAAGGCACTTGCCTGAAAAACTTAATGACCCAGCTTTGATTTCCCTGCGCCCACATAAAGTCAGATGCACAAAATGGTGGTGTATGTGTCTATAGTTTATTTGCAGTGGCTGGAGGCCCTGGCACACCCATTCTCTGTCTGTCTCTCTTCTTTCTATCTCCCTCTGCTTGCAAATAAATAAACTTTTTTTTTTTTTTTTAAGATTTAAAGATTTGAGCTGGGTGTGGTGGCACACGCCTTTAATCCCAGCACACAGAAGGCAGAGGTGGGAGGATCACTGTGAGTTCAAGGCCAACCGGAGACTACATAGTGAATTGCAGGTCAGCCTGGACTAGAGTGAAACAAACAAAAGAAAAAGATTTGAGTGAGGTGGGCGCATGCTTTTAATCCCGGTACTTGGGAGGTAGAGGTAGGGGGATCGCCACGAGTTCAAGACCACCCTGAGGGATGGCTAAATGGTTTAGGTGCTTGCTTGCAAAGCCTAATGGCCAGGGTTCAATTTTCAGTACTCATGAAAACCCAGGTGCACAAAGTGGTACATGTGTAGGTCATTTGCAGTGGCAAAAGGCCCTGGTGCACCTATTCTCATTCTCTCTTTGTGCTTGCAATACATATACATGTGTGTGTGTGTGTGTGTGTGTGTGTGTGTGTTTGTGTGATATATATATATATGTATAGTTTTTCGAGGTAAGGTCTCACTCTAGCCCAGGCTGACCTGGAATTCTCTATGTAGTCTCAGGGTGGCCTCGAACTCTTGGTGATCCCCCTACCTCTGCCTCCTGAGTGCTGGGATTAAAGGCATGTACCACTATGCCCAGCTGCAAATAGTCATTGTGGTGGTTTGAATAGAATAGATGGCCCCCAATATATTTCAGTTGTTTATTTGTTTGTAGTTTGCATCTACAGACCCCTGGCTGGAGGCAATGTCACTGGGTGGATCTTAAGGTGTGGTGGTGGGTTTCAGATTTCAATCTAAAGATATGCAAAGTGTGCCTATCAGGAGTTTCTGAAGTGTGCTATGCTGTGGGGCTTTTAGGCTTGTACTTCTCTCTCTCTGCTTGGTCCTGTGAAGGCAGGCCAGCTTCTTCTGCCATTATGGAACTTCCCCTGGATCTGTAAGCTTTAATAAATATCCCTTCCTCCATAACTGTCTCTGGTCTGGAAGTTCATCTCAGTGAACCTGAAGCTGTCTGCGACAGAACTGGGTACCGAGGAGTGGGCTGAGATGAACCTGACTATGTGGACGTTGATCTTTTCGAACCTTTGTTTTGGAGGGATGCCGGGCTCCGCCGGCGGGGGCAGGTAGTGCCGAGGGAAGGACCAGGCCCGCTGGTTCCTCCCGAGGGGCTGAGGAGGAGATGAGCGTCCGACGACTCAGACCTCTCCTGGCCACCGGAGAAAAACCACACTGAGTCGGGAGTCTTGTCGAAGCAGGAACTCGATTTATTGCTATGAACAGTTGCCTATATAATGTTGGGGGTGAAGGCGGGGATTGTAGGATGGTGGGGAAAGGTAAGGGCCAATAGTAAACTGTGACTATTGAAATGATAATTCTAACTCCCATGTGGAGGTAGCAGGTAAGAAGCCATTAGGCGTCTTGCTGAGTCACGTCTGGCCAGAGGCAGATCACCAAACTTTAGCTAGGCTCAGGAAGTTCCACTAGGCCTCACACCTGGGCCTTTAGAGGCCAGCATCTCCCCCTTTTGTTTTTGTAAGAGCATTAGTCACCATGGCCCCTGTCTTAGGTTGTCCCCCTCTGGGGGTCTTAACCGTCATTGGGTACCAGGTGTTTTGCTCAGAGCATTCATCATGGCCCCTGTCTTAGGTTGTCCCCCTCTGGGGATCTTACCCGTCACTGGGTACCATGTGTTTAGCTCGGTGAGAACCCACCCCATGGCCTGTCTTAGGTTGTCCCCCTATGGGGATCTTACCCGTCATTGGTCACATGGAGGGCAGAGGAGGTGGCAGTGGGTCACCTGAGGAACTTAATTCCTGAGTTTCCAGCCTGTATTTTGACCTGATGAGGTTTTATTGCCTCTAGCCATTGGTGAATAAATTGTGTAATCTTATTAATTGCACAAGGCCCGACAGTGAGGAGAAGGAGAAGGAGAAGGAGGGGGAGGGGCCCAAGTAGAGGCAGAAGGTAGGGTAAGAAGTCATGTAAGCCCGTCCACAGCAGGTTGTCCTGGAGATCCCGCTGCCACCTCTCCAAGTCTTCCTGGAGCCTCTTAATCTTGTCCTGGACGATTCCTGATTTATTGGCGTAAAAGCAGCATTTTTCCTGTAAAAACAAACATACGCCTCCTTTTTCGGCCGTTAGTAGGTTTAGTCCTCTCCTGTTTTGTGGGACTACCTCAGCCAGGGAATCTAGCTGTTGTTGAAGATAGGTCTCCCTCTGATACAGGGAGGGCCTCATTTCCAGGGATGATATCTACATCTGGGATTAAGGTGGCTGGGGCACAAAGGCCCGTCCAATTGGTGGGCAGAAAGTCATAGGCCATCCCGCCTCCACAAACATAAACCATTCCAGAAGGTGGGCAGCATTGAGCATTGGGATCAGCTGTGTTAAAAGTACAGAAGGAAGGATGAATGTATCCCACATCTATACTGGAATTATTAGGGGAAGGCGGGGCCCAAATGCAAGTTCCAGGGGAAACATTGGGAAAAGCTGGACGGGGATGGGGAAGGTGGCTGAGTAATGTTTTAAGGTCGTACAGGCAACTGTACTGCAAGCAGCCAGAGAGGCCCAGATTGGAGGCAAAGCCAGCAATCCTCCACAAGGGAGGGAATTGTTTAGTTTAGTAGGGTGAAGGACCATTTTAGGAACAGTCCTCAGGGGTGGGACACTCCCTAGAGAAGTGACTGTCAGTGTCCTCTTGTTGGGACAAATATTTTAGGTCTCTCGCTGGTACCCAAATGGGTCTTTTTTCATCTTGAGGGAAGACACATCCAAACCCTCTCCCTGCTGTGAGGAGCGGATCAGGCCCTCTCCAGGCCCCAGTCAATGGGTCCCTCCATCTTACCCAGATAGAACTGTAGGTAATGGATGAAGACCAATGTTTTTGAAAAGGGGAGAGTTGTTTATCTTCTTTAGAAAAGTTTAAAATATTTAGGGTAAATAATGCCTTTTTCAGTTGGTCGTGTGGGGGTAAGGATTCCCCCTTTTGTTTTTGTAATTGAGACTTGAGAGTCTGATTATATCTTTCAACGATAGCTTGGCCCCGGGGGTTGTATGGGATGCCTGTAGAATGTGAGATTTTCCAGTTCTGGAGAAAATCTACAAAGGCCTTGCTTACGAAGCAGGGGCCATTATCTGTTTTAATTTGATCAGGCAGCCCAAGAGTGGCAAAACATTGAAGCATATGACTAATGGCATGTTTAGATTTTTCCCCGGCATGTGCTGATGTCCAGCAGGCACGGGAAAAGGTATCAACTGAAAGAAAAATATATTTAAGTTTCCCAAATGGAGAATAGTGTGTGACATCAATTTGCCACAGATGATTAGGGCGTAGCCCTCTAGGATTGCTTCCTGTAGTTTGAAGGGGGGGTACTTGGAGGAAGGGCTGACAGGACTTACAAGTCCGGACAATTTTTTTAAGGTCCTTGACTGGTACCTGTGGAAACCTGTGCTTGAGACCTCTCCAGTTGACATGGGTCAATAAGTGGAAGCGTGTAGCTTCTGTAATAGTATTACACTGAGGCATAGAAGCCATTTTATCAGCCAAATTGTTTCCTCGAGAAAGAAATCCCGGTAAGTTTTGATGACCCCTGAGATGTTGAAGAAAAATGGGGTTAATTCTTTGTTTGAGTAGGGAATGAGCTTGAATCATCAGAGGAGATATAGGGTTGGAGTCCAGTCTAATATGGGCCTCAACCAGGTTGGGTAATAAATTAACAACATAAAGGCTGTCAGAAAATAAGTTAAATGGCTCTTGAATAGTGTCCAAAGCTAGAACGACAGCAAATAGTTCTTTGAATTGTGCTGACCCCTCAACCTCATGAGAGACTGACTTTATGGGCATAGGCTCTTTTTCCTGTTTTAAGGGAGGGTAAACGACTAGGGAAGCCCCCAGGTGCCCTCCATCAGTAAACACGGTAAGAAAGTCAGGGTTAGGTTGAGACAGAAAAAGCCTGGGGGGCTTTCATTTTAATCTGGAGAAAGAACTCATCCATTTGTGGGGGCCATAATGGCAATCAATTTTACCTAGAAACCCCTCGAGAGCCATAGCAACTCTATTATTATTTCTCTGAAGCCAGGTGAAATCTGTTATCTAAAAGGGGGTGACAATAAGGTGAGGTTCTGTGCCAAACAACCGGACAGAGGTGTCTCTGCCCTTGATAATGCAATCAGCAACCTGGTTGGTTATAGAATAAACTCTGGGGACCCCACCGATTGAGAGGTGGACCCATTGGATGGGTTCACCTTCCTGGGCCAACAGTGCAGTGCATAATGTTTCCCCAGAGAAAATGTAGAGGGAGATGGGCAAATCAGGATTGAACCTCTTTAGGGTCACAGTATTTATAGCCTGTTGTACCTTATGAAAAATTTGTTGATGACAAGGGGACAAAATTACCTGAGAGGAGAAGTTAAGGTCCTTCAGGAGGTCAAATAAAGGGGACAGCTCTTCAGTAGTTATGGGTATCCAAGGCCTCATCCAATTAATTTCTCCCAAAAGCTTCTGGAGTTGAGGCAAGGTGTAAGAATCCTGAATATAAAGTTGTGGTTTAACAGGTGAAACTGTATCTAGGGTAAGGATTGAGCCCAAGATCTTAAAGGGAGGCACAGTTTGAACTTTTTCTGGAGCTACTTTAAAGCCGTGAGTATGCAGGATAGTTAGACATTGGTGGGTAAGGTCCTGGAGTGTGGAGGAATCTAGGCACCCAAGAATAATATCATCCATGTAAATATAAAACAGAGTATCAGGGAGATTGATAAGAGAAGAGAAAATGGATGACAGGTAATATTGACAAATGGGTGGGCTATTTGCCATGCCCTGAGGTAAGACAGTCCATTCAAATCTCCTATCTGGGCCACAAAAATTAACAGCAGGTACAGAGAATGCAAATTTTTCCATGTCTCCTGGATGGAGAGAGATAGAGAAGAAGCAATCTTTAATGTCAATGATAGTAATATGGTATATATTGGGAATAGCTGGGATCCATGGGAGTCCCCTCTGGGGAGTTCCGAAGGGGATCATGCGTTCATTGATCTTTCTTAAATCATGTAAAAATCTCCAGGACCCATTAGGCTTTTTTATGACAAAGACAGGAGAGTTCCAGGGACTAGTGGAGGGACGAATATGTCCGGCCTCCAACTGTTGATCAATAAGTATGTGGAGTTGGTGTAACTTAGAAGAAGGGAGAGGCCACTGCTCAACCCATACAGGATCCCCCGGTCTCCACTGGATTTTAAATGGGGGGGGCTGGGCAGTGGCCCTTAGAATTGGGGGTGTTTATTGGAGTACTTTTGTCTGAGTTGCTCAAAGTAAGGGTCATCTCTATAATTGGGATGATATTCCCTCCCTTCCTCAGACTGTTGTTGATATTCTTTTTTATCTAACAAATCATTATAAAAGGCCTTATGGTCAGTAGTGATGAAAGCCTCAGCATCTCCAAGGATGTCTTGCCCCAGTAAGTTAGCAGTGAGCCCAGTCACCACGAGAGGGCGGACTTTTCCCCTGTCCCCACCTGGGTCAGTCCAAGGGAGCCACGTGGCAGTCTCCCAGGAGGTGGATTGCCCGCCAATTCCCAGTAGGGGAGGGCCAGGCACAAGCTGCCAGGAGGGGGGCACTTCCTCCTTTCTCAGGACCGTTCGGTCCGCTCCAGTGTCAATGAGAAGTTTGAATTTTTTATTGCCAATATTCAAAATAATTTTGGGTCTAAGGCCGGGGACCAGGGGGACGGTCCAATAGGCTTTGATGGTCTCTTTCCCCTTATTTAACGGGGCTGGGGGAAGCCCCTGGAGGAGTTTAAAGGCTTTCCCTGTATGTTAAACTTCCATTTACATTCCTTAGCCCAATGAAACCCTTTATTGCATTTAGGGCAAAGGGTGTGAGGGGCGTTGGTCGTCCCCCCAGAGCGCGGAGGAGGCTTTGTCCTGTTGGGGCACTCCTTTTTAAAGTGGCCCTCGTCCCCGCATCCAAAACATGACAAGTTTTTAGAATTTAACTGTAATGCACAGATCGTATTGGCCAAATCTCTCTGTTTATTTTCCTGAAGGGCGGCAGCCATGGCCCTAGCCTGATGGGAGATAGTGCCAACGTCCTTGGTGGCTACAATCCATCTACTCATGGAGTTGTCCTTGAGACCCGCACAGGCGAGGCGGTGATCGGCCGTCATCCCATCCCAGACCAACATTTTAGTAAACTGATCCCGTAATGCCCCTGGGGGAAATTTTCTTTGGAGACTTTTTTCCACCCTATCTATAAATGTAGCCAAATCCTCAGATGGTTTTTGAGTAATACTCATAAGGGGAGTTTCAGAGGGTCCCTCATCAAGCTTTTTCCATGCCGCCAAGCCCAGTGCCCTGACCTGGTCCCTATACGGGTCAGGTATAGCCGCCTGTTGAGTGCCTGTAGCATATTGATCAGAGATACCAGAGAGCATCCCAAAAGTTATCGGCACAGGGGGCTGTTGATTTTGGTTTCGTTCTGCCTGTGCATGGCATTCATCTCTAAAAAAGGCACACCACTTAATGTATAGGGGACCTGACAAGACAGCCCTGACTAGATTTTTCCAATCTTGGGTTGTACAAGGTTGATGGGCAAGGCCCTGTAACAGGGTCTCAGCCCAAGGAGAGTTGGGTCCATCCTCCGAGACCGCCTTTTTAAGCTCCTTAAGGTCCTGAGCTTCCCACGGATACCAGGCAGCAGGGCGATTGCCCCCAGGATTTAGATTGACGGGAAATAAAAAAGTAGCTTTATTTTCTGACGGCTTGGCTGCCGAATATGGAGGGGCTGAGGGGGTCTCGGCGGCCGAATATGAAGGAGGGGCCGAGGGGGTCCAGAAAGGGTTAGTTGATGGAGGAGGTGGAGGAGGTCCCCCGGAAGGCCAGGGAGCACTCTCAAAGGGATCGAGTGAGGAGCATAAAGATGCATCCTTTTGGGGTTTTTTTAAAGCTGTATCTCCAGGAGGAGTAGCTGGATTAGGCTGTATATTATCTTTTTCTTCTGTCTTTTGTTTATGTTTGGTTGGCCTTGGAGGGAAGCAGGCCTTGAGGGCTGAGATCATAGGGAGGACCCCTGAGGGGGGTATTTGACCCTTCTCCACATGTGCCCGACAAACAAGGGCCTCTACCCTATCCCACGTGTCCCAATCAAAGAGATTTCCTTCCGGCAGCCATGGCGCCAGTTTGAGAAGGCAATCCCAGGTCTGTTGAGCCTGATTATCAGTCAAATTAAGCCCTCTACTCTTTAGGAGTGCCCTGAGAGATTCTAAGGCAGGATTGGATTTACAGTTAGACTGTCCCACATTATAAAGTTGAGAGAAAAATGTCCATAAAATTAGGGCAATAGCAACCCACATACACATGAGTACAATACAACCACAAGGATCCAAAAGATATGTAAACATGCTGTACAAAAGCCGCAGATGTAGCTTGTCTGCAAACTAAAAGTGAAAGGAAAGAGAAAGAGAACAAAGAGATGTTGATCAACAAGTACAGGTTATAGAAGCAAAGTTTAGCGCATTAAATATAAAGACTACTTATGGGGGCACGCTCACCGCATATGTACACCGATTGACCTCCTCAACGAATGTCTCTGAGGGGGCACTAGTCTGCCGGATTCCAAGAGCCGCACGTTAGGCGCCAGATGCCGGGCTCCGCCGGCGGGGGCAGGTAGTGCCGAGGGAAGGACCAGGCCCGCTGGTTCCTCCCGAGGGGCTGAGGAGGAGATGAGCGTCCGACGACTCAGACCTCTCCTGGCCACCGGAGAAAAACCACACTGAGTCGGGAGTCTTGTCGAAGCAGGAACTCGATTTATTGCTATGAACAGTTGCCTATATAATGTTGGGGGTGAAGGCGGGGATTGTAGGATGGTGGGGAAAGGTAAGGGCCAATAGTAAACTGTGACTATTGAAATGATAATTCTAACTCCCATGTGGAGGTAGCAGGTAAGAAGCCATTAGGCGTCTTGCTGAGTCACGTCTGGCCAGAGGCAGATCACCAAACTTTAGCTAGGCTCAGGAAGTTCCACTAGGCCTCACACCTGGGCCTTTAGAGGCCAGCAAGGAATAGGCATGGACTTGGTGCTTGCAACTGAAGATGTCTTCTGGAGTGGTAAGCCAAGTTTTATGGACTATTCTGATAAGAGTCTGAGAATGCTAAGTGCAGACGGCATTGAACTTCAAGGCTTGGTTTATGAGCTTTCTAAGGGGAAGGAAAGACTGCAGAGGACTTTGTTGGAACTGGGCTACTGGCATAAGGGCTGGCTGCGTCCTGCTGCCCAGGCCCAGAGAGTTTGATCAAGGTTAAATTTGTAATGGACTGATGTGCTTGGCTAAAGATACTGGATTGAAAGATTTAAGATTTTAAGCTGGAAAATCTCAAGCAAGTTAAAATTACAGGCACTGAGACTGGTTTTAGGTTAATGAATCTGCTATTGTGAAACACATTAGCAATCTTAAAGGAAGATGGTCCAATTGCTTTACCATGGAAAGGATGCCTGAGGAAGGACTATCATAGAAATGTAAACACTTTTGGAAAGAGTTGACTGGAGAAGGAATCTGCTTTTCAAGGTTATGATTTATTTTGTCCCTGAATTAAGAATATGGCTGTGTCCTGCACAACTGGTATTTCAGAAGCATGAAAAATGCATGAAGTGGCCGTGAATTGCACATGTTTCCAGGAGCTACCGCTGAGATGCTGCATGAGGTAGGGCCTGATGCCCTGATAGGCTGAAAGAGCCTTTGGAAAATGTGAGGAGTGGTCATGAATTGCACCTGGTTCCAGGAGCTGTTGCTGAGACACAGCATGAGGCAGGGCATGATGCCCTGATAGGCTGAAAGAGCCTTTGGAAGATGGACTGTGGTTTGCATGAAGACCTGAAGATGTTTTGTATATACCAGGACTGTGCAAGGGCTACCATAGAGCGCATTGTTGGCCTGGGATGGAAGTGTTCCCCGGGTACTCTGCCCAGCTGGAGGGGTGGAATTGGAAAATCTGGAGCTGTCAGTCTCTAGTTGTAGTGGACTTAACTGCAGAAGCTTGAAAGCCGGGCGTGGTGGCACATGCCTTTAATCCCAGCACTTGGGAGGCAGAGGTTAGGAGGATTGCCGTGAGTTCGAGGCCACCCTGAGACTCCATAGTGAATTCCAGGCCAGCCTGGGCTAGAGTGAGACCCTACCTCGAAAAGCCAAAAAAAAAAAAAAAAGAAAAAAAGAAGCTTGATGTTTGTTTGATGGTGGTTGAGTTTGCATTGTTTTAGTCTCTCCTTGCTATGCCTTATACCAGTTGAAAATGTTTACTCTGTGCCTTTATATGTTAGAAGTGTTTAACTTGTTTGATTTTACAGGTGTTAATATCTTAAATTGGTCAAGACTGTGGGGACCTTTTGAAATTGAACTGAGTACAATTTATGTATGATAGTTACAAATCTATTGGGGGCCAGGGGCAGAATGTGGTGGTTTGAATAGAATAGATGGCCCCCAATATATTCAGTTGTTTATTTGTTTGTAGTTTGCATCTGCAGACCCCTGGCTGGAGGCAATGTCACTGGGTGGATCTTAAGGTGTGGTGGTGAGTTTGATTTCAATCTAAGGATATGCAAAGTGTGCCTAGCAGGAGTTCCTGAAGTGTGCTGTGCTGTGTGGCTTTTAGGCTTGTACTTCTCTCTCTCTGCTTGGTCCTGTGAAGGCAGGACAGCTTCTACTGCCATTATGGAACTTCTCCTGGATCTGTAAGCTTCATAAATATCCCTTCCTCCATAACTGTCTCTGGTCTGGAAGTTCATCTCAGTGAACCTGAAGCTGTCTGCGACAGTCATTTTTTAAATTTAAAAAATATTTTTAAAAAGATTTATATCTTATCCATAGAGCAGCATCCCTTCTCATCTCATTTTGGGCTGTAGGCATGTTGATATAATTTACAGAGCATAGGTGGCTTGTGTATTCACTAAAGCAAGGAGGCTGTTCTGCTTGCACTTTCCTCCCTGCACCTTTCCCCTTCCCCTCTTTCTGCAGCAGACACAACCAAAAATGGTCTCTGAAGTTTGCAGGTCCCAGTGGGGTCCCAGCCTTCACTAGTCTACACAGCTGGAATCTTGGCTGTTGGGACTTATTTTTGTATCATCACATTTATGAAGCTTAGAGTTAGCTTCCTTTATCTTTGTTAAGGGAGACCTCTCTCTCTCTCCCTCTCTCTCTATAATATTTGCTTTGTTTTGTTTTGTTTCTTTGAGGTAGGGTCTTACTCTAGCCCAGGCTGACCTGGCATTCAGTATGTAGTCTATGGGCAGCCTCAAACTCACAGAGCTCCTCCTACCTCTGCCTCCTGAGTGCTGGGATTAAAGGCATGTGCCACCACAACCAGCTTGAACATCTTTTTACACGATACAATGTTTAGGAGAATAAATGAGAGGGGGAGGAGGGAAAGGAAAGGGGAGAGAGGAAAAATGAAACAAAAGAAACCAAGAGAAAAAAAGATGATTGAGGCAAAGTAAAAATCTGGATAATAAGTGGAGGGGCTCATGAGGCCCAACCCCCCTCCAAGGGTCTATAGACAGTTCATGACTGCTGGGAGTGGAGAGACTTTTATTCAGTGGTGTGGCCACTGCCAAGTTGCCCATGATCCCATAAGAAACCCTAGGTAAGCATATTGGATCACTGTTCTAGCCAGTCTCAATTGTCAACTTGATTGTATTAGGATTCAACTAAGAAACACTGGGCCAGTCTGTGCCATCCTTTAGGACTAACTGAAGGATGAACACCTACTCCAGAGTGAGCAACCCTTTTGGCTGTAGCCGAGGTATCCAGAGGTCTGCGGGAAATTCAGGGCTGCTTTTGGCTGCCTGTCTGCTCCTTGCTGGTGTGTGCATGTCCCCCATTGGCACCATCCTTCACAGACACCCTAACACAGCTTCTTCAACCTCCCCATGTGGACCGAAGACCATGGGCTGTTCAGGAACCCACCAGGCCTTCACTGCTAGATTGGGAGTGCTAAAGCATCCAACCTGGTGGACTGAGAAACTCCTGGGTTCTCAGCCTCTCCACTGTGCAAACATCAAAGGACTACCCAGCTCATCTTGTGTCAGCCCATCTAATAAATTCATTTTGTAATGTGTACTCCTTCTCTTGATTCTGTTCCTCTAGAGAACCCTGACTTGTAAAGTCACCAGAGCCAAAACAAAAGAAAAACTAGTCATGAAGGTATTAGGTTGACTAGCTGGAAAGAAGGGGGTCAGTAGGAATGGAGGATAAGAGAGGGTAATGGGCTGTATAGATAATCACAACACATTATATACTTGTATGAAAATGTCATAGTGAAATAATAATTACAACTATTATCCTCTTTTGGCTTTTTTTCCCCTCAGAGGCTGACCTGGAATTCACTGTGTAATCTCAGGGTGGCCTTGAACTCATGGTGATCCTCCTACCTCTGCCTCCCGAGTGCTGGGATTAAAGGCATGTGCCACCACGTCTGGCCTTTTTTTGATTTTTTGAGTTAGAGTCTCACTCTAGCCCAGGCTGACCTGGCACTAATTCTATAGCTCCAGGCTGGCCTTGAATTTATGGTGGTCCTCCTACCCCTTCTTCCCAAGAGCTGGGATTAAAAGTGTGAGTGGAGAATCAGTTTATTTTCACACCAGTGTGGACTCAGGGTTATCTGTTCCAAAGCCTGGACCCTGATTCTTGGTGGATTATCTTGGGCTATTTTTATTATTGTTAATTTTTAGAGCTTAGAGTTCAGAGCTTGGGCCTAGTGGCAGAAACCTTGAGTATGTGATAGGCAAGTTTTACAGAAATAGGGTTGGGGTTAATTAGCAGACAGATGCCTGCACCTGTACTATGGAGATAAAAAGGAAACACAATAGCCGGGCGTGGTGGCGCACGCAATCCCAGCACTCGGGAGGCAGAGGTAGGAGGATCACCGTGAGTTCGAGGCCACCCTGAGACTCCATAGTGAATTCCAGGTCAGCCTGGGTGAGAGTGAGACCCTACCTCAAAAACCAAAAAAAAAAAAAAAAGGAAACACAAAACTGGGTGTGGTGGCCCACTAATCCCAGCACTAGGGAGGCAGAGGTAGGAGGAACACTGTGTGTTCAAGGCCATCCTGAGACTACATAGTGAAGCCCAGGTCAGCCTGGGCTATAGTAAGAACCTACCCCAAACCGTTCCCCCCCAACAAAAAAAAAGGAAACACAAAATGATTTACAATATGAGCAGCAATTCAGAAATAGTACCAAAACCACAGTGCCAGTACAAGACTATGCAGTACAAGACAAAATTTTGGGGGTAGGGACTTCTAAATTTCCTTTCCCCAACTTCTACCTCATGACCCCTGAGCCAGCTGTTCAGCCTGACCTGGAGCTTCTGATCCTCCTATGATTCCAGAGTGCTGGGATTGCAGGCATGAGTCACCATGCCTGTTTTAGGTGGTGTTGGGAATCAAACCCAGGACATTGTGCATGGTAGGCAAGTACTCTACCAATTGATCCACATCCTTAGACCCTGTTTTTGTTGTTTTGAGACAGTGTTTCCCTATGTACCCAGGCTGGCCTTGATCTTGCTGTGATCCTCCCCCTTCTGCCCCTGTCTCTAAGTGCAGGGATAATGGATGTTGTTATGCCCAGTTCTCGGCATCCCCAGTGACCGCCAAGGAGAACCAAACACGTATGCAAGGGCAAGGAGCTTTATTTCTTTCTTAAGCTCGGTCTCTTGACTTCACCAACGCAGTGGATCCATACAAGAGCCCCGAGTAGTGGGAGGGTAGGGTTTTTATAGGGATTTGAACATAGAAGAAGGGGAAGGGTACATGATTGGTTGATTTAAACAGTAACTGCACTTGTACTCTTCTGGTTGGCTTAGGATTTTGGGGGGCAAAATTGGCGGGCTGGGTCTAGGGGAATTGAACTTATCTGTGAGTACAGGAATGTATGGCGGAATCAGTTCCCAGTAACTGTTAAACCCACCCTTACCAGAAGATAAAAAACTTAGATCTTGCCGGGAAACAGAAACTTAGGCCTGCTGAGGACTCTGAAGCCTGTCAAGGTGTCCATTTGGTTCCTGAGTCCTTCATTCCTCCCTCTCTTTGTACCATGAGGAGCCAATCTTGGCTCCCAATTGAATTATACTGTGATATTAAAATCATAAGCTGTACTGTATTAATGTGTTCCCTAACAAAAGCAACTATCTATTAATAATGTAAGGTCCTATTGCGATTAGCAACAAAAATAAAAGCAATGGCCCTGCTAAAGCAGACAGCAGAGTTAACTATGGGGAATGACTGAACCATGACTCAAATCATCCTCTATTAGCTTCTCTTTCTTTTCCAAATTCTCTTGTACCTTCACCATTGAGTCTCTATTCCTGAATGGTTGATATAAAAACAACATTCTTCCCTTAAGGCCACACATAGTCCCCCTTGCTGGAGGAATAATAAGTCCAACCCCCATCTATTCCATAATACAACCTCAGCTAAGGATTCCACATTTTTCTCTAAGTGAGTAATGGACGTTTTCAGCCTCTGAATGGCTAAGTCTATACTTGATGTTTTCCTTGAAGGGTGAGTGCTGCAATGCCTGTTCTTACCCCTACCAGGCCTGCATTGGGAAATATTGTCACCAACCAGACAGTAAATAAGGCACCGGGATCATACCCAGTAATATGCAGTCTTATTCCCCAGGTCTTTCCATTATCCCAGGACACCTGTCTCCCTTTTTCTGTAAACTTGAAAGGAATGAAATTACAGGTCTCATTTCCTTTCAAGGGAGGGAGGTAACATGGTCCATTTTGGTCCCTGGTTTGGTTCAGTGTCATGGTGATAAGGTCCCCCTTAGTAGGTGGGTTCCAATATACCCTTCCAGTAGACACACATTGCCAGCCAGCACAGCAGAAGGCTTCAGATCCTCCACAGCCCCCTTTGATTCTTGCTTTCCCTAAGTGCCCAGGCCATACATAGAAATAAGAAATTTCCTGATTCGCCACAGAGTCCCATGAGTCACCTACTAGTTGATGGAGGTCGAAGATCAAATCAGGAAACCAGGTTCCCCGTGGGGCAAGATGTGATTTGGAGTAAGCAATTTCCCCTGTGGCAGTGTTGGTTATTATCCAGGTCAGATTATAAACTTGGTGGGGGGTAGCTGCCACAATACATACAGTTAGGAGCACAGTCAGGATCAGGAGCATTTGAGTTGAAGCTTGAGTGGGGTGCTGCATTTCCATTGTGGCTGATAGTCCTCAGGCTCAGCCAGTGGATCTACCAGTTGGATGTGAGTGTGATGAATCCAAGTGGCAATTCCATCCATCTCCACGGCAGTAGGTGTGGTCAGGATGAAGACATAGGGTCCCTTCCAGCGGGGTTCCTGTGTCTGGCGGTGATGGCGACACCCAGTCTCCTGGATTATTTACATATTTTAGATGTGAAAATAACCCTTTGAACATCTATACTTGTTTTTCTTTATTATAGAGTTAAAACTATGGGGAAAAGATGTCTTAATGTTTGTTTCCCCTCTTGGAAAGCTCTTGTGTTGCTTAATAGGCCATTCATATATGTAAGGTATTTTTTATCTTTGGTTATGCATTTCTCTCTGAGTGTTTAAGACCATGCAGATAGCCACATTTAATTAAGGATTAGTTTTGGAGATCACTAATCGCTCTCCAAAGAGACTTTAGGGACACAGGAGTAACCCCATAGCTTACTGGTGTCTTCTGTCTGTTAGGATGAGTCAGGGCCATGCTGGCCAAGTAGTTTTCCGTTCTTTGGGAAGTCAGGAGGACTGATTGCTCCTCAATTGTGACTCTCCTGTTTCACAATGTACACTAATTTTGTTTGGGTCTCCATATCCTCCCTGCTCAGGAAGACAGGTGACTTACCAGGGGGCCAGTGTAGAAGTGTCCCATCATCTCCAGTGGCCTCATGACCTGGGAGCACAGGCCAAAATATTGGCACCTCTTGCTCTGATGATTCCAATTGGCATTGGCTTCTACGTAGGTAATTAACACACTTAGAAAGGAAGTTAACCAGCCTGGATGTTTGTACATATAGAGCACATTTGATTACTGAAATAGACTTAGTTAAAGAATGGCACAAGGCTTCTAAAATCATTTTGTCCTATCTATAAATTTTTAGTTGTACTGTGGCAGCATAAGCCTTATATAAGAGGTATAGAAAGTAGGCACATCTCACATTTTAAATATCTAACATTTATAAATATAGGCAGAACCTGCTACCAGTCTTGAAAACAGTACCAACAGATTTACAGACTAATTTAACCTAGAAATTGTCAGAAAAGGACAAGCAAGACAGTATAAAGTCTTAGCATCTGTGTTTGAAAAACATCTTTGATTAGTTCAGATACCTGTGTGGGTACAAACTACCCAGAGAACATTGGAAACAGAACCACAGAGCTTGAATTTTTTTTAAAACCAAAACAGCTAGCTAAATTCTAATATAACCCTTGATAAATCTTTCTGAAAGAAAAAAACATTATTTGACAACCAATGATTTTGGCTTAAACTTGATAGCTATTGATTTTATGTACCACAGAAATTTTTATTAACATAAAACAATTTTATGTTTTACCCATGACTTAAATTTGATAAAGCTTAAGCAAGCTATCCCAACAAATCCCAGGAAGATGAAAGTTATCATTACTGAAATTAAATCACTTAAACCTAAGTGATTAAACCTAGTTATGACCATTCAATAGAATTAGCATAAATAAGACAGAAGCTATCTTTAAAGTCACAATGTCTTTAGGTATGAGTACTTCACCTTTGGAAATTAACCATTTCTATGTGAGCCTTTATCTTAAGAATAGTTAAAACCAGCTGGGCGTGGTGGCGCACGCCTTTAATCCCAGCACTCGGGAGGCAGAGGTAGGAGGATCCCCGTGAGTTCGAGGCCACCCTGAGAATACATCGTGAATTCCAGGTCAGCCTGGACTAGAGTGAGACCCTACCTCAAAAAACAACAAAAAAAAAAAAAACAAAAAACAAAAACCAAAACAAAGAATAGTTAAAACCTTGATGAAAAGAGGAACCTAATTTACTTTACTGAGAGAGTCTTAAAGCCAGTTTTATAACCCTTAAATCATAACAAATTAGCATCAGTGACCTGTTAATGAGTGAGGCCTTATCATATGACTCATTTTCTCCACTGATTAAAACCTTGGCATCAGGTAAACATTAGATTTAATCCAATTAAATATTTCAATGAAGGGGCCCTTACCCTGATATACACATTAGGTAAGTCTGATGCTTATCTTGTGTAAGGAGTTTGTAACCTGATCAAATACTTTGACTCAGTTGACCTATTTAACATTTTGTCTAGTGAGAAATTTTATCTAACAGATGTGTCTTTAGGTGTTCAAAAGAGAAAAACTGAAGAGAACCACAGTTATATGCTGTACTCCTTTTTTCTTATTGGAGACAATTGGCCATTTTGTCTCTAGTCAGAGTCTGGGGGACACATGGCTTAAACTTGCATGGGGTCTGAGATAGAGGGGGTTCCATCTGTTTTTTCAGAGTCCAGCTTTCCATGAATTTAAGTAGCATATGTTGGAAAGCAAGAGCAAAATGAAATTACAGACCAGAGAGATAAGCATCCTGACATTCCTTTCCTATTCTGAAGTTGTTTGTTTTTACATAGCAAATTTACCCATTTGCAAAACACAAGGTGATAGACTCTTGTCTATGTTTAACCTGGTTAAACCTCCAATTACATCTGTACTTATGACTTTGTGACCCACCTAGCATAGGCATCACCTGTATCTAATGTAAGATGAATTTCGATTAAGACTGTGTCCCTATACATCCTTAAGAGTCTGTGAACAGTTGAAAAATCTAACTTTAGGCATGGCGTTTAGGTTTAGCCTGAAAATTCTTTCCTACATACGCACATCTTTTTTTTTTAAATTTTTTTTTTTGTTCATTTTTATTTATTTATTTGAGTGTGACACAGAGAGAGAGAGGCAGATAGAGAGAGAGAGAGAATGGGCATGCCAGGGCTTCCAGCCACTGCAAACGAACTCCAGATGCATGTGCCCCCTTGTGCATCTGGCTAACGTGGGTCCTGGGGAATCGAGCCTTGAACCGGGGTCCTTAGGCTTCACAGGCAAGCACTTAACCGCTAAGCCATCTCTCCAGCCCCATACGCACATCTTTATCCACATACTTTAACATTCTCATCTAAGTACCAGTCAAAAAGCATTTTTCACAAGCATTCTATGTCCCAACATTGAAAAATGCCTTCCCAGTTCCTTCAATCAATTCATCTCATCCCATTATTAACCACCTTTGTTATAAGGCTATTATGAAAAACTACACCAAATTAATTAATCCTATTACTCACTAACAAGTGAGTAGTCTAAAGACAATTTTATGTCATTAATACCAATAAGACACTAAGCTAAGGCAAATATCGTTGCTATCTTGAGGCAGGCTGGCCTAGAAGTCAGGTCAGTTGCCACCTCCTTTTAAGTACAATTTTTTTTAATACCTGACAAATTATAAGTTACCACTTTAGAGAGAATTCTGTTGTTTTTAATAATCCTCTATGAAAGTTGAAGTTGACCTAGAACATAAATTCATTTATGATATCATGTAACAAGGTTGACACATTTTTTACATAAAACTTTAGTTCTTTTTTTTAAATTTTTTTTTTTTTTTTTGGTTTTTCGAGGTAGGGTCTCACTCTAGCTCAGGCTAACCTGGAATTCACTATGGAGTCTCAGGGTGGCCTCAAACTCATGGCGATCCTCCTACTTCTGCCTGCTGAGTGTTGGGATTAAAGACATGCGCCACCATGCCCAGCTTTTTTTAAAAATATTTTTTAATTTTTTTGTTCATTATTTATTTATTTATTTGAGAGCAACAGACAGAGAGAAAGGCAGATAGAGAGAGAGAGAATGGGCACGCCAGGGCCTCCAGCCACTGCAAACAAACTCCATACGCGTGCGCCCCCTTGTGCATCTGGCTAATGTGGGTCCTGGAGAATTGAGCCTCGAACTGGGGTCCTTAGGCTTCACAGGCAAGCACCTAACTGCTAAGCCATCACCTTTTTTTTTTTCTGTTTCTTGCTGCTCTTTGCAGCTGGGCGGGGCTTGTATACACCTTAGATCAGCCTTGCCCTACTTCTGGCACTCACCAGAGGTCCGGTCTAGTGCAGTGGAGGTAATGGCCAAGAAGACTGCCGGGAGGCCAAGGATTCTGACTACCTGAAGGGGAAAAGGGGGGGGGGGGCTCCAGGACTGCCAGGAGGCCTCTGAAGAAGGTGGCCCACTGGGAGGCCGCTGAAGAAGGAGTGGGCCCCTCGGGGACCACTGGGAGGGGAGGTGGAGACATGGCACCTGCATGGGCAGAAGCACCATTGTCTGTCTGCCACCCGACTCTGACCCAAGCTGCTTTGGAGCGCTTGCAAAGCTGGCTTGTAGTTTTGCTGCTTAAAGGGAGTGAGGGGAAATTTTCTTTCTGAGCTTTTCATTTCCTAGCCAGATGAGCTATGCAGGTCCACATGGATGCCCAGAAATACAGAAATGACCTGGAGGACTTCTTCCCAAAAAGAGCCTGCCTCCCTCTGGGAGAAATAATTCCCTTAACTTTCAGAAGAGCTCTTATTCCATGGATCTGAGATATATATCTATGTATATATATATTGGCGGGAGGCAATGTTACCCATGACAGAGAAAGATTAGAAACACCAAGACCAGAGGGCAATGTTCCCGAGGGTTGATTAGCACATGGGGGATTCCCCAAAGATCCGGGCGTGAGCCTGTCCACAAGTTTAAGAGGCCGGAGACCTGCCCTACAGGCTTTTAAGAGGTCGATGTGTTACCGTTTTTTTTTTTTTTTTTTTTTTGTATGTGTGTGGGTGTGTGTGTGTGTGTGTCAGAGAGAAATAGATAGAGGGTTTTTGTCAACACCCAACGGGCTGTCGGGGTCCAGGCGGAGGACGGCTGGCCTTCAGTCAATACCGAAGAGTGGCCTCGGCCAAGAGACACCAGTTGCCAGTTCGTCGTGTCTGGTCCCGTGCGATGGCGTGAACCGAAAATAAAGGAGGAGAAAGAGAAACTTGACAGCCCTTAAAACGTGGAGGCAAGGCTGCATGGGCCGATGTCTCCCAGTCCCTCTGGGAGAGCACTCACTGACCCTGTCCATCTCATAAGGTCCCTGTTCAGGCACCAGCTGTGGGTTTTTGGATTTTTGCTCAGGGGGCTGCTGCAGTTCACCCCAAAGGCATCCAGGCAAGCAGGGGTGGGTGAGCGTGTGAAGAGAGAAAGACACTCCCAGGAGAAAGTGGAGCAGCTCTCTCCTTACCTGCTGCCATGTTGAAATCCCAGTCTGGTCTAGTCAAAGGGAAGAAGTTATCAATGATAGCTTCCTTATTGGTGGGATTCCCATCAGTGCCCAGAACCAATTTCCGGGCTTCAGTCTGCCTTCTCTCTTTCCTCTGTAGTAAAGAGAATCTGTAGCAATTGTTGACAATCATCCCAAGTTGATTACCATCTTGGTCTGGGGGCCCCATAACTGGAAGAGGGAATACTGTGACTCTGAGGGGCCCTAATTTTAATGTCCTGAAAGTGGTCCGTCAGTAAAGAAAGTGGGGTAGTCTGCATCTGTCCCATCTGACCAAGCACACAAATAGTAATTCCAACAAAGAAAAGAGAGACAACAAAAAGCACACAAATAGTAATTCCAACAAAGAAAAGAGAGACAACAAAAAGCACACAAATAGTCATTCCAACAAAGAAAAGGAAAAAAGAGACAGCAAAAAAAGTTCAGCAGGCCAGTGACTAAAAAATGAGACAACATGCCAGGCGTGGTGGTGCACGCCTTTAATCCTAGCACTCGGGAGGCAGAGGTAGGAGGATCACCGTGAGTTCAAGGCCACCCTGAGACTACATGGAGAATTCCAGGTCAGCCTGAGCTAAAGTGAGACCCTACCTCGAAAACCAAAAAAGAAAAAAAAAAAAAAATGAGACAACAGCCTCTCCCATTGTCTCTACAGATAGGGGAATGAAATCCCCTCCAGGCGGGCCTTGGGCACCCAGGACCCGCCTTCTGAACAGAGTGGCCTCCAGGGGTGCGTCCGCCCCGGCCACAATTTTCTAAAGAACGGAAGAATGAAGGACAGGTTTTCAGGAAAGACAAAACACAGAAGCACAACACAGAAGCACACTTACCAGCCGGCGACCTGAGCTCCACGTGTTGGTGGTCCTCAGGGGTCTCTGAGGAGATCCAGGATGATATCCCAAATGCTATGCCCAGTTCTTGTCATCCCCAGTGACCACCAAGGAGAACCGAACACGTATGCAAGGGCAAGGAGCTTTATTTCTTTCTTAAGCTCGGTCTCTTGACTTCACCAACGCAGTGGATCAGTACAAGAGCCCCGAGTAGTGGGAGGGTAGGGTTTTTATAGGGATTTGAACATAGAAGAAGGGGAAGGGTACATGATTGGTTGATTTAAACAGTAACTGCACTTGTACTCTTCTGGTTGGCTTAGGATTTTGGTGGGCAAAGTTGGCGGGCTGGGTCTAGGGGAATTGAACTTATCTGTGAGTACAGGAATGTATGGCGGAATCAGTTCCCAGTAACTGTTAAACCCACCCTTAACCAGAAGATAAAAAAAAAAACTTAGATCTTGCCAGGAAACAGAAACTTAGGCCTACTGAGGACTCTGAAGCCTGTCATGGCGTCCATCTGGTTCCTGAGTCGTTCAGATATGTGCCTCCATCTCAGGCCACACTGGATTATTTGAACCATTTCAATGTCAGTATGATTTCTTTTCGGCCAGAAAAGGGAAATTCTGAACTACAACCCCCATGAGTCACAACTCCATAATTTCTCTGCATATATATATATATATATATATAGAGAGAGAGAGAGAGAGAGAGAGAGATAGACATAGAGAACATATGGTTATTAACAAATTTTATATTCAGACTATTTTGAGATTGTTTAATAGGATTTTGCATATTGTCAAATAATTTTATTTTACTTTTTTAGGCTTATTTTTCACTTTTTATTTATTTATTTATTTTGGGTTTTTTGAGGTTTTCTGGCCCAGGCTGACCTGGAATTCACTCTGTAGTCTCAGGGTGGCCTCAAATTCATACCGATCCTCCTACCTCAGCCTCCTGAGTGCTGTGATTAAAGGTGTGAGTAACCATGCCTGGCCGATTTTTGGCTTTTGAGGCAGGGTCTCATTCTAGCTAAGGCTGACCTGAAACTAAGTCTGTAACCAAGGCTGGACTCAAATTTATGGCAATCTTCCTACCTCAGCCTCCCAAGGGCTTGGATTAAAGGTGTGCCTGGCCAGTTAATAATTTTAAAGTTTTTTTCTCTCCTTTTTGTGGTATTATGGAAAGTCTGAGGGCCCTGTGGATGCTAGGCAAGTGCTCTAACACTATGCTACAACTTTCGTCCCCCTTTTTATTTTATTTTATTTTATTTTAATTAATTAATTAATTAATTAGACAGAGAAAGAAGGGGAGAGTGATGAGAAAGACAGAGAGAGAATGGGCACACTAGGGCCTCCAGCCATTGCAAACGAACCACAGATGCTTCACCCCTATGTGCATCTGGCTAATGTGGGTCCTGGAGTATTGAACCTGGGTTTTTTGGCTTTGCAGGTAAATGCCCTAACCACTAAGCCATCCCTTCAGCCCTCATTCCCCCCCCCTTTTTTTTGTTTTGATTTTTCGAGATAGGGTTTGACTCTAGTCCAGACTGACCTGGATTTCACTATGTAATCTCAGGGTGGCCTCAAACTCACGGCAATCTTCCTACCTCTGCCTCCCAAGTGCTGGGATTAAAGGCATGCACCACCACACCTGGCTATCTCATCCTTTTTTAAAAAAAATATTTTTTATTTTTCTTATTTCCTCTGTGGAATTGGGAACTTCTAAAAAGATCTAGATCTTTTGTGATTAATCAGTGTGTCTTGTCCTGTCTGTCTAGCAACAATATAACATAGCCAGTCATGCAGTAAATAGTTTGCTGGTTGCCTGCACCATGATAAAAATTTTGAAGCTTTTTCTCTCTGAGGTAGACACTCTTATTTTCCAAGAGAAGAAACTGAGATTCAAAGCAAAATAACTTGAATCAATTACATGCAGCTAGAAAATAGGGAGCCAAAATTATACATAAATGTCTATTGCCTTGTCCCCCAAATGAATGGATGAATAAAGTGAGCATTAAATTTGGAGTCAGGCTTACACTCAGTTAAATATTAGCTTTTTATTGCTTTCAGCCCTGTGATCCTCTGTAAGCCTCATAAATTTTTTTCATCTGTAAAATAGTAACTTCCAACCTGGCCTACCTCACTGGGTTGTGGCAGTGAATTAGTGCAATGGTAGATGTGGACACATGAATCTGGAAATTACCCCTCAGTCATATCCCACCTTTTTATTTTGAGGAAGGGTCAGAGTTCTAGCCCATTAGCCGAGGCTGGCCTTGAAATCATGATGATTCTCCTTCCTCAGCCTCCTGAATGACCTCCCTCCCCCCACTTTCCCTTTGACACTCCATTCTCCATCATATCCTCTCCCCCTCTCAATCACTCTCTCTTTTATTTTGATGTCATGATCTTTTCTTCCTATTATGATGGTCTTGTGTAGGTAGTGTCAGTTACTGTGAGGTCATGGATATCCAGGCCATTTTGTGTCTGGAGGAGCACGTTGTAAGGAGTCCTACCCCTCCTTTGGCTCTTACATTCTTTCTGCCACCTCTTCCACAATGGACCCTGAGCCTTGGAAGGCATGATAGAGATATTTCAGTGCTGAGCACTCCTCTGTCACTTCTCAGCACCATGGTGCCTTCTGAGTCATCTCAAGGTCACTGCCATCTGAAAAGAGAAGGTTCTCTAACCAAAAGTGAGAGTAGCATTAGTATATAGGTATGAACATTAAGAGAAGTTCTTATTGGGCAGTTTGGTGAGCATAGTATATACATTTAGCCAGACAGCAGCAGATGTTAAACCCCTAGGGCTCTTGACTACCCCTGTTGTAGGTTTTCAGTATCAGGGATGTATTCCCTGCCATGGAGTGGGCCTCCAGTCAAATTAGAGGGTGGTTGGTTTCCACCATGACAGACGTGCCACTATTGAACCCATTGGCACATTTGGCCTGGTTGACCAGTCTTAAGGCTTGCAATGTCCATTGCTGTTTACCACCACTGATGACTTCTCTCTCCCATAGGGCTTCATGCAGTACAGCTTTTTCCAGCTTTCTGTCGTGTATTGATTTGCATATGATGAACCATCCTTGCATCTCTAGGATAAAACCTACTTAGTAAGGGTGAATGATCTTTTTTTTTTTAATTTTTATTTTTTTTACTATGTAATCTCAGGGTAGCCTCAAGCTCACAGTGATCCTCCTACCTCTGCCTCCCAAGTGCTGGGATTAAAGGCGTGTGCCACCACACCCAGCTTCTTTCTTTCTTTTCTTTTCTAATTTTGGTTTTTCAAGGTAGGGTCTTGCTCTAGAGCAGGCTAACCTAGAATTCACTATATAGTCTCAGGCTGGCCTTTAAGTCACAATTGCTAGGTCAGAACAAAATGGAGTCACCCAGGACAGCAGGATGGTGACAGAGGCGTCATCCACATTCCTCAAGAAATTGCCCAGCCATTATCTCTTCCCAGCCTAACAAGGCTCCAGGTCTAGATTTACTGCCCCCTTATCTCTCACCGGGTCACTTCTGGTCTCATCATATGGCTAATGTAAAGAACAGAGATTCCTTGCCCCAACATAAAAATTCCTTCCTCTCCTCACCTTCCCCAACTGAAGAGCCTATAAAGCCCAGTGTTGCAGTCAGGTTTGCATTGCTGGTAGAAATCACTCAACCAAGAGCAGCTTCTGGGAAAAAGAGCTTTATTTTGGCTTTCAGGCTTGAGGGGAAGCTCCACGATGGCAGGGGAAAACTATGGCATGAGCAGAGGGTGGACATCACCCCCTGGCCAACATAAGGTGGACAATAGCAACAGGAGAGTGTGCCAAGCACTGGCAAGGGGAAATTGGCTGTAATACCCATAAGCCTGCCCCCAACAATACATTGCCTCCAGGAGGCGTTAATTCCCATATCTCCATCAGCTGGGAACCTGGCATTCCGAACACCTAAGTTTATGGGGGACACCTGAATCAAACCACCACATGCAGTATCTGTAACCCCAAGCTGACTGCTCTGCTCTTGAGAGTCAGTCCTGGCAGCTTGTGTCCCGTCGCCCCCCGTCCCCTGGCCCCGAGTAAAATCTTCCATCTTTGCCTCAGAGTGGTCTCTGTGGTCCTTGGTCACTCCTGAACCTCACAACAATTGTCCTCCTACCTTGGCCTCCCAAAATTAAAGGCATGCGCCACCATGCCCAGCTCTTTTCTTTCTTTCTTTTATTTATTTATTTTTTTTAATTAATTAATTTATGTTTTGAGGTAGGGTCTTCTAGCCCAGGCTGACCTGGAATTCACTATGTAGTCTCAGGGTGGCCTTGAACTCATGGCCATCCTCCTACCTCTGCCTCCAGAGTGCTGGGATTAAAGGTGTGCACCACTGTGCCAGCTCTTTTCTGTTTTAAATTTATTTTTTGGTATTTATTTGTTCATTTATTTATTTGAGAGAGAGAAAGATAGAGGTACAGAGAGACTGTGAGAGAGAATGGGCATACCAGGGCCTCTAGCTACTGCAAACAAACTCCAGATGCATGCTCCACCTTGTATATCTGGCTTTACATGGGCACTGGGGAATCGAACCTGTGTCCTTTGGTTTTGCAAGCAAGTGCTTTAACTTCTAAGCCATCTCTCCAGCTCGCTCGCTCTCTCTCTCTCTCTCTCTCTCTCTCTCTCTCTCTCTCTCCATATATATATATATATATATCTTTCCAGAGAAAGAAAGAGAGGCAGAATAGGTGTGCCAGGGCCTCTAGCTGCTGCAAACGAACTCCAGATATATGTGCCACCATGTGCATCTGGCTTATGTGGGTCCTGAGAATCAAATCTATGTTCTTTGGCTTTGCAGGCAAGCACCATAACCGCTAAGGAATTTCTCCAGCCCCACCCCTTTATTTCTTTCTGTCTTTCTTTCTTTCTTTTTTTTTTTTTTTTAGTTTTTTGAGGTAAGGTTGCACTGTAGTCCAGGCTGACCTGGAATTCACTATGTAGTCTCAGGGTGGCCTTGAACTCATGGCGATCCTCCTACCTCTGCCTCCCGAGTGTTGGGATTAAAGGCATGCACCACCACCCCTGGCTAATTTATTTTTTATTGACAACTTCCCTAACTGTAGACAATAACCTATGGTAATTCCCTCCCTTCCCCCACTTTCCCCTTTGAAACTCCACTCTCCATCATATCCCCTCCTCCTCTAATCAGTCTTTCTTTTATTTTGATGTCATGATCTTTCCCTCCTACTATGATGGTCTTGTGTAGGTAGTGTCAGGCACTGCAAGGTCATGGATATCCAGGCATTTTGTGTCTGGAGGAGCACACTGTAAGGATTCCTGCCCTTCCTTTGGCTCTTACATTCTTTCCACCAACTCTTCCGCAATGGACCTTGATACTTGGAAGGTGTGACTGAGATATTCCAGTGTTGAGCACTCTTCTGTCACTTCTTCTCAGCACCATGGTGCCTTCTGAGTCATCCCAAGGTCACTGCCATCTGAAAAGAGAAGGTTCTCTAACCAAAAGTGAGAGTAGCATTAGCATATGGGTATGAACATTAAGAGAAGTGCTTACTGGGCAGTTTGATGAGCATAGTGTGTACATTTAGCCAGAGAGCAGCAAACATTACACCCCTAGGGTTCACAACTACCCCTGTTGCAGGTTTTCAGTATCAGGGATGTATTCCCTCCCATGGAATGGGCCTCCAGTCCAATTAGAGGGCAGTTGGTTTCCACCATGACAGACGTGCCACTATTGCACCCATTGGCTCATTTGGCCTGGCTGGCCAATTATAAGGCTTGCAGTGTCCACTGTTGATTATCTTCACTGGTGATTTCTCTCTCTACCATTGAACTGCATGCACCATGTTTTTTTCCAGCTTTCTGTCAGCTGGTCTACATGGAGAAGGTTTTCAGCTCAGTTCCAGCAGGATTTCTCAGTGACCTTGCAGCCCAATATGTGGAGTCTTCATCGATAGGGTCTTACCATCTATTCCTGGTGGAAAACCAAGAGCCTTGGCAATGGCCTGTAATGTTTTGGGGACATCAGGACCTCCTTGGCCAACAAATCACTGGAAGGTATCCCATCCTTGGCACTGAAATTTTTCTAGTAACAATCTATGGCTCCTGAGTGTTCCATTGTCCAAAAAAGTAGGTTTCCATATGACTTATTTATGTCCTCTTAGATTTTGATTTGCCTTCCCTCCACCTTTCCTTTACTCAATCTCTTCCCCTGACTTCACTTAGGCCTTTTCACCCCCCCCCATTAATCTATTCTTTTACTTACATATATACAATACCATCCTATTAAGGCCCCCTTCCTTCCCTTTCTATTCCATTTATATCCCCTTTCTAACTTACTGGCCTCTGCTACTAAGTTTCTTTTTCTTTTTTTTTATTGACAGCCTCCATACTTACACACAATAAACCATCATAATTCCCTCCCCCCACTTTCCCATTCACGAATTCACACTCCATCATATCATCTCCCTCTCTCCATTAGTCTCTTTTTTTTTTATTTTGATGTCATCATCTTTTCCTCCTATTGATAGTCTTGTGAAGGTAGCGCTAAGCACTGCAAGGTCATGGATATCGAGGCCAATTTCTGCCTGCACGATTGTATTGTAAGGAGTCCTACCCTTCCTTTAGCTTTTACATTCTTTCTGCCACCTCTTCCGCAATGGATCCTGAGCCTTGGAAGGTGTGATGGAGATGTTTCAATGATGAACACTCCTCTGTCACTTCTTTTCAGCACTATGGTGGTCATCCCAGTAGTCACTGCCATCTGAAAAGAGAAGCTTCTCTAAACAAAAATTAGAGTATTATTAATATATGGATATGAACAATAAAGAAAGTGCTTACATAGCAATTTGGTTGTCATAATATACACATTTAGCCAGGCAAAAGCAGGTGTTAGACTCCTAAGTCTCATGACCTCCCCCACTATAAGCTTTTAATTAGGTTTTCAATACCAGGCATGTATTTCCTTCCATAGAGCTTCCCTCCAGTCCAATTAGAGAGCAGTTGGTTTTGCAACAGACATGCCACTATTGCACCCACTGATTCATTTAGCCTGGGTGGCCAAATTTGAGGCTTGTAGTGTCCACTGTTTTCAGCACTGATGGCTTCTGTCTTCCATAGGGCTGCACATAGTGCAGCTTTTTCCAGCTTTTTGTCACCTAGTCTACAGGGAGGAGATTTTCAGCTCAGCCCAAGTTTGATTACTCAGTGATCTTGCATCTCAGGAATGTGGAGTCTTTGGCAATAGGGTCTTATCATCTATTCCTGGTGGGAAATCGAGGGCCTTGGCAATGGCATTTAATGCTTTAGGGGCATCAGGGACCTCCTTGGCTGACAACTCACTGGAAGATATCCCATCCCTGGTACTGAAAATTTTCTAGTAACAATCTATGGCTTCTGGGTGTGCCATTAGCCAAAATTTAGGTTGTTATATGGTTTATTCACAATAACCTGAATTTTGATTAACCATTTCCCCACCCTTCTTTTACTCAGTCTGTTTCGCTGACATTGCTTAGGCCATTCCACCCACAGTAATCTGTTATAAAATACCACCCGCTTAAGTCCACACCTCTCCTCCCTCCCTCCCTTATAGACCTTTTCTAGCTTACTGGCCTCTGCTACCAATTTTTACTGCAACTCACACACAAGTCTGAACATTTGTAACTAGGATTCACATATGAGAGAAAACATGCAACGTTTGACTTTCTGGGCCTGGGTTATTTCACTTAGTATAATCCTTTCCAGATCCATCCATTTCTCTGCAAATATAATAATTTCATTTCTCTTTTTAAAAATATATTTTATTTATTTATTTATTTGTTTATGAGAGAGAGAGAGAGAGAGAGAGAGAGAGAGAGAGAGAGAGAGAGAGAATGGGCATGCTAGGGCCTCTAGCAAATGAATTCCAGATGCATACACCTCCTTGTGCATCTGGCTTACATGGGTCCTGGGGAATCGTACAAGGGTCCTTTGGCTTTGCAGGCAAATGCCTTAACTGCTAAGCCACCTTCTCCAGCCATTAAAAATTTCATCTTTTCTTATTGCTGAATAGCATTCCATTGTATAAATGCACCACATCTTTATTATCCATTCATCAGTTGAGGGGCATCTAGGCTGGTTCCATTTCCTAGCTACTGTGAATAGAGTGACAATAAACATGGTTGTGTAAGTATCTCTAAGGCAGTGCGAAAAGTCCTTGGGGTATATTTCTAGGAGTGGTATAGTTGGATCATAGGTTAAATCTATTTTTAGCTGTCTCAGGAACCTCTACACTGATTTCCACAATGGCTGTACCAGAGTACATTTCCATCAATAGTGTAGAAAGGGCCCTCTTTATCTGCATCCTTGCAAACGTTTATTTTCATTTGTTTTCTTGATGATAGCCATTCTGACAATAGTGAGATGAAATCTCAAACAGTTTTGTGTGGTTTTTTTCTTTTTTTTTTTTTTTTTTGGTTGTTTTTTGAGGTAGGGTTTCACTCTAGCCCAGATTGACCTGGAATTCACCATGTAGTCTCAGGGTAGCCTTGAACTCACAGCGATCCTCCTACTTCTGCCTCCAAAGTGCTGGGATTAAAGGCATGTACCACCATGCCCGGCCTCAAACAGTTTTTAAAAAATATTTAATTAATTTATGTATTTGAGAGAAAGAGAGAGAGAGAGAGACAGAGACAGAGAGAGAGAGAGAGAGAGAGAGAGAGAGAGAGAGAATGGGGGCACCAGGGCCTGCAGTCCCTGCATTTTTGTCAAAAAATCAAATGGATGTAGCAGCCTGGATTTACATCTGGGTCCTCTATTCTGCTCCATTGATCTATGTGTCTGTCTTCATGCCAGTACCATGCTGTTTTTGCTACTATAACTTTGTAATATAGCTTAAAATTGGGTTATGGTGATAATGTCAGCCTTATTTTTGTTGCTCAAAATTGTTTTGGATATTTGAGGTTTTTTTTGTGTTTCCATATGAATTTTAGAATTCTTCTTTCTATTTCTATGAAGAATGCCATTGGAATTTTAATGGGATTGCATTAAATGCATAGATTGCTTTTGGTAAGATTGGCATTTTCACAATATTGGTTCTCCCAATCCAATAACATAGGATGTTTTTCCATTTGAGGCAGTTGTGAGTGGGAGTGATTCCCTGATGTCATTGTCTGCAGGTTTGTTATATATAATATAAATAATATAAATAAATATAATATATAATATATACAATATAATATAAATAAATATAATATAAATAAAATACTTATTTCTGTTTATTTATTTATTTTGGCTTTTCGATTTTTCAAGGTAGGGTCTCACTCTTGCCCAGGCTGACCTGGAATTCACTATGTAGTCTCAGGGTGGCCTTGAACTCATGGCAATCCCACTACCTCTGCATCCCAAGTACTGGGATTAAAGTCACGCACCACCATGCCTGGCTCAGTATATTTATTTATTTATTTTATTTTCAAATTTTTTTAATTAACAACTTCCATGATTATAAAAAATATCCCATGGTAATACCCTCCCTGCCCCCCACTTTCCCCTTTGAAATTCCATTCTCCATCATATCCCCTCCCCATCTCAATCAGTATCTCTTTTATTTTGATGTCATGATCTTTTCTTCCTCTTATGGTGGTCTTGTGTAGGTAGTGTCAGACACTGTGAGGTCATGGATATCCAGGCCATTTTGTGTCTGGGGGAGCACGTTGTAAGGAGTCCTACCCTTCCTTTGGCTCTTACATTCTTTCCGCCACCTCTTCCGCATTAGACCCTGAGCCTTGGAAGGTGTGATAGAGTTGTTACAGTACTGAGCATTGCGGTCACTTCTTTCCAGCACCATGGTGTCTTCTGAGTCATCCCAAGGTCACTGCCATCTGAAAAGAGAAGATTCTCTACCAAAAGTGAGAGTAGCATTAATATAAGGGTATGAACATTAAGAGAAGTGCTTACTGGGCAGTTTGATAAGCATAGTATATACATTTTAGCCAGATAGCAGCAGACCCCTAGGGCTCATGACTACCCCTGTTTTAAGTTTTCAGTATTAGGGATGTATTCCCTCCCATGGAGCGGGCCTCCAGTCCAATTAGAGGACAGTTGGTTTCCACCATGACAGACATGTCACTATTGCACCCATTGGCTCATTTGGCCTGGCTGGCCAATTATAAGGCTTGCAGTGTCCACTGGTGATTTCTCTCTCTCCCATTGAACTGCATGCAGAATGGCTTCTTCCAGCTTTCTGTCAGCTGGTCTACATGGAGGAGGTTTTCAGCTCAGTTCCAGCAGGATTTCTCAGTGGCCTTGCAGCCAAAGTATATGGAGCCTTCAGCAGTAGGACCTTACCATCTATTCCTGGTGGAAAACCAAGGGCCTTGGCAATGGCCTATAATGTTTTGGGGGCATAGGAACCTCCCTGGCCAACAACTCACTGGAAGGTATCCCATCCCTGGCACTGAAAATTTTCTAGCAACAATCTATGGCTCCTGAGTGTTCCATTGTCTTACATCCTCTTAGATTTTGATTAGCCCTCCCTCCACCTTTCCTTTACTCAATCTCTTCCCCTGACCTCACTTTATACCCTGAAATCTTATGTTTGATCTCTTCAAAGTGTCCCAAATATTTTGAAATTCCCAATAATACCTTCCTATCAGCTTGTGTTTTTCTTTGTTGGACTGTATTAGATCTGCCACCTGGTCTTCTAGTTTAGATATTCTGTTCTCTCCATCTATTCTACTGGTGAGACTTTCTTTCCTTTTTATTTTGGTTTTTACAAGGTAGGGTTTCACTCTATCCCATACTGACCTGGAATTCACTATGTTGTCTCAGAGTGGCTTTGAAGTCATGGTGATCCTCCTTCCTCTGCCTCCAGAGTGCTGGGATTAAAGGCGTGCACCACCACACCCAGCTATACTGGTGAGACTTTCTGCAGAGTTTTTTCTTTGACTTACTGTATTTTTCAGTGCTAGTATTTCTGCCTGGTTTTTCTTCAGTATTTCTATTTCCTTACTTATGTCTTGTATTGACGTTCTTATTTCATTAAGTTGGTTTCCTGTGTTCTCCTTCAAGTATTTGTTTTCTTGATTCATTTTTTTTTCTTTGATTCCCTTGTTTTCTTCTTTGATTTCTTTGAGTATAGATAAAGTCTTTTTTTCTGGGGAGGGGGGGGGCATTGAGCTAGGGTCTCACTCTAGCCCAGGCTGACTTGGAATTCACTCTGTATTCTCAGGATGGTCTTGAACTCATGGAGATCCTTTTCTACCTCCTGAGTGCTGAGATTAAAGGCGTGTGCCACCATGCCCAACAAAATCATTTTTAAAAAAAATGTTTGTCAGGCATTTCATCTAAAACAGTCTCACTAGGGGTCATTTCTGATGGCTTTATAATTTTTGGTGTGATTGAATTGTCTTGATTGTTTGTGTTTCTCTTATTATAATTGTATTAGTCAGGGTTCTCAACAGAACTGCTAGAATGAATTATTTTAAAAAGGGAATCTATTGGATTAGCTTGGTAGTCCAATAGCAGTTGCAGGCCGGAGAATCACGGAACCTGGTAGCTGCTCAGTCCACGTGGGCAGATGCCTCAGCAGTTCCGACCTGATACTGAAGATGGCACCGGAAAGCCTGGAGGCTTCCTGAGGAGCCGCTGGGTTTTGATCCACGGGTCTTCAGTTGATGCTGGTCTTCAGTCCGTGCTGGTCTTCAATCCATGCTAGAAGGCAGAGAGCAGCTCTGGGAGCCAAGTGGAAGGAAGGAAGGGGCTCTTACAGGAAGTCCCCCTCTGAGAGGGGCCGCCCGCTCTGGGGGAAGGGCTCACTCTGGGGGAAGGACCCTCCTTTAGGTGATCCTTCCTGGAAGCAACCTCCAAGACCCACCCAAAAGGGATTTCTGTGGATTACTAAACAGATCAAGTTGACAACACCTTACCTATCACAATAATGTAGAGATTTTTGTATCTTGAGTTAATTTGATGCTTAGGTTTTCTAATTATCTACAGTGATCTTAGTCATGTAAATCCAACTTTATATACATTCAAGGCAGAAGTGCCAAGTGTAGCTCTTGTACTCCAAGAAAACAGAAGAGAGCCGGGTGTGGTGGCACACGCCTTTAATCCCAGCACTTGGAAGGCAGAGGTAGAAGTACTGCCATGAGTTTGAGGCCACCCTGATACTACATAGTGAATTTCATTACAGTCTGAGCTACAGTCAGACCCTACCTCAAACAAACAAACATAACAAAAGTAACCCTAAGTGTTGAGTTTGTCCCTGCTATTCAAGTATTCTAGTAGGCTGGGTGGAGCAATTTACTGGTAAACTCTAAAATTCGACTGAACAATACAGATATTCAATCAAAATCAGCCCAGAGTATTTATGCAACAGTGGGGCTGGAGGGCTGGAGAAATGGCTTAGCCATTGAGGTGCTTGCCTGGGAAGCCAAAGGACCCAGGTTCCATTCCCCAGGACCCATGTAAGCCAGATGCACAAGGGGCACATACATCTGGCATTTGTTTGCAGTGGCTAGAGGCCCTGGCGTGCCCATTCTCTCTCTCTCTCTCTCTCTCTCTGTCTGATTGCAAATAAATAAATAAAAAATTTTAAAAAAGAGTGGGGATGGAAACAGTTAACTGTATAAAGCCTAAGTCCCTAAGGGTGTGTACTGTTCTACACCTGTAATCTTGTCAACTGGGAGGTTGATATTTCTGTTCTGAAATGGGTTCTGGTCAGCCTGGGTCTGAATCAGACCCTGCTCCCGGTAATGACAGAAGCAGAAGACAAATCATATAAATCATGAAGCATCAAAGGCAACAATAGACAACTCCAAAACACAGCTTTCTTGAGAATGGTAAAGCCAAGCACGAACATAATCTGTTTTGACATGGAAAGAGAGATTAGCACTTCCAGTGCAGGCCTACTTTTTTGTCAGTTGGCACTATTACCTTTCGGGATGGCTTCCAATTTCACCAATGCTTTGTGCCCACCTCTATGTGTTGTGTTGTGGATCTGGTGTTCTGATCAGCTGTGCTGGATGCCCTGTTGCTGGGTGCTGAATGAGTTTCCTGGTGGTTCAATGTGGCACTTATGGGAGGTGGATGAGTTCTCAGGTGGTTTGCAGCACTGGAAGTTCGGGGATGGGAGGCTGTGCAAGATGCCTAGATTTGTACTGGAGCTACTCAGCTTGGCTCTGTTTGTGTTCTCCTTAAGCAGCTGCTCAGCTGGTTCCTGTTGTCTTCTCTTTCAGGTTTCTTGACTTTGTGAGGAGGCTGATGTGAGTGGAAAGTCCCCTCACTTGGTTTTTGCTCCTGCAGCTTGGCACGGGACAGGTGGGTGTGGTAGTGCTCAGACCAGGGCTGCTGGCACATTGGCAGGATTCTGGCTAGTTTCCTCCTTTCTGGAAGATCTTAGTCTCTCTTGCTTCTCTGCTGTGGTTGATAACTTATACACCTTCACTTTTCAGCAGAAGAGTGTATGTATTTTGCTGTGTTTTTGCTTAGTTCCTTCCCTAGGCTGGTTTGGCTTGGTTCCTGTGCTGCCATCTTACCTGGAAGTCCTAAAAAAAAAAAAAAATAAGAAGATATATAGCCGGGCGTGGTGGCGCACGCCTTTAATCCCAGCACTCGGGAGGCAGAGGTAGGAGGATTGCCGTGAGTTCGAGGCCACCCTGAGACTCCATAGTGAGTTCCAGGTCAGCCTGGGCTAGAGTGAGACCCCATCTTGAAAAACAAACAAACAAACAAACAAAAAAGATATATATATATATATATATACACACATACTGGGGGAGGGGGAGAGAATGCGCATGCCAAGACCTATAGCCATTGCAAATGAACTCTAGATGCATGTGCTATGATGTACATCTGGTTTATGTAGGCTTTGGAGAGTTGAACCTGGGTTCTTAAGCTTCACGGCTAAATAATCTTTCCAGTCCTCCTCCTTCTTTTAAAAATATTTTTATTTATTTATTTATTAGAGAGAGAGAAAGAAAAACAGAAAGAGAGAGAATGGGCACACCAGAGTCTCTTGCTACTGCAAATGAACTCCAGGCACATGTTCTACCTTGTTCATCTGGCTTATGTGGGTCTTGGGGAATTGAACTTGGGTCCTTAGGTTGTACAGGCAAGTGCCTTAACCACTAAGTCATCTCTCCAGCTCTCTTTTGTTTATTTTTATTTTTTGTTTTTTTTTCGAGGTAGGGTCTCACTCTAGCCCAGGCTGACCTGGAATTCACTATGTAGTCTCATGGTGGCCTCAAACTCATGGTGATCCTCCTACCTCTGTTTCCCAAGCGCTGGGATTGAAGGCGTGTGCCAACACACCTGGCTTTTTTTTTTTTAATTTATTTTTATTTATTTATTTGAGAGAGAAAGAGAGAGAGAGAAGGAATGGACATGTCAGCAAAGGAACTCCAGACACATATGCCATCTTGTGCATCTGGCTTATGTGGGTCCTGGGGAATTGAACCTGGGTCCTTTGGCTTTGTAGGCAAGCACCTTAACTGCTAAGCCATCTCTCCAGCCCCTCTTTTTCTAAATTTTTTGTATTTTATTTTTATTTATTTGAGAGAGCCTGACAGATAGAGATAGAGAATGGGTGCACCAGGGCCACCAGCCACTGCATCAAGCTCTAGACACATGTGCCACCTTGTGCATCTGGGTAACATGGTGTAGTGGTTTGATTCATGTCCCCCATAAACTTAGGTGTTCTGAATACTAGGTTCCCAGGAAATGGAAATTCAGGAATTAATATCTCTTGGAGGCAGTGTATTATTGGGGGTGGGCTTATGGGTATTATAACCAGTGTCCCCTTGTCAGTGTTTGGCATACTCTACTGTTCCTGTTGTCCACCTCATGTTGGCCAGGAAGCGATGTCTACCTTCTGCTCATTCCATTGTTTTCCCCTGCCATCATGGAGCTTCCCCTTGAGTCTGTAAGCCAAAATAAATCCTTTTTTCTCAAAAGCTGCTCTTTGTAGGTGATTTCTGTCAGCAATGTGAACCTGACTGAAACACATGGGTCCTGGGGTATTGAGCCTGGGTTCTTTGGCTTTACAGGCAAGTGCTTTACCCTCTAAGCCATCTCTCCAACCCTAGGCCCTCTTTTCTTTTCTGTTTTTGTTTTTTTGAGGTAGGGTCTCACTCTGGCCCAGGCTGACCTGGAATTCACTATGTAGTCTCAGGGTGGCCTTGAACTCAAGGAGATCCTCCTACCTCCCAAGTGCTGGGAGTAAAGGTGTGTGCCACCACACCCGGATCCTCTTTTCTTTTTTAAAATTATATTTATTTGCTTGTGTGTAAGGGGTTTGCCAGGGACACATGCACTACTTTTTATCTGGCTTTATAAGTATACTGGGAAATCAAACCTGTGCTGACAGGCTTGTAGCTCCTTTAACTGTTGCGCTATTTTCCTAGCTTACTGTTTTACTTTTATTAAGATACATGTAATTAGTTGGGCCTGGTGGCACACACCTTTAATCCCAGCACTCAGGAGGCTGAGGATTGATATTTTTGAGGACAGCTTGGAGTGACAGAGTGAGTCCAGTGTTGGCCTGGGCTAGAATGATAAAACAAAACAGGGTGGGGGAGGGGGGCTGGAAAGATGGCTCAGCGTTTAAAGGCATTTGCTTGCAAAGGATAATGATGGAGTTTGATTCCCCAGTACTCACGTAAAGCCAGATGCACAAAGTGGCACAAGTGTCCTGAGTTCATTTGGAGTGTCAGGCAGCCCTGGTGCACCTATTCTCCTCCTTCTCAAATAAATAAATTTTTAAAAATAAAATTTTTGTAACTTTGACTAGCTTTCTTATTGTTTATCCTATAAGATTAGTGAATCAATTAAAGTTTGATAATTAAAATAAAAATTTTAAAGCCGGGTGTGGTGGTGCACGTCTTTAATCCCAGCACTTGAGAGGTAGAGGCAGGAGGATTGCTGTGAGTTTGAAGTTGCCCTGAGACTACACAGTGAATTCCAGGTCAGCCTGGGCTAGAGTGAGACCCTACCTCGAGAATCCCCCCAAATTTTTTAAAAAAGATATATATATAATCATGGGCTGGAGAAGTGGTTTAGTGGTTAAGGCACTTGCTTGCAAAGCCAAAGGACCCAGGTTCAATTCTCCAGGACCCACATAAACCAGATGTACTAGGTAGCACATGCATGTGGAGTTTGTTTGCCGTGCCTAGAGGCATTAGTGGGCCCATTTTTTTTTTCTCTCTCTCTATCTGCCTCTTTCTCTCCCTCTCAAATAAATAAATAAAAAAAATAAAAATTAAAGTAGATTTTTAGGGCTGGAGAGACGGCTTAGCGGTCAGGATGCTGCAAAACCAAAGGACCCAGGTTCTATACCCTAGGACCCACGTCAGTCACATGCATCTGGAGTTCATTTGAAGTGGCTGAATGCCCTGGTATGTCCATTCTCTCTGTGTGCATCTCTTTTGTTCTCTCAAATAAATAAGTAAATGAAATAAAATTTTAAAAAGTACAGTTCTTGTGCCAGCATGAGGGCTTGAGACTCTGAGATCAAATCTCCAGATACCTTATCAATAGCTGGACATGACCATGCATGCCTTGTAACCCAGTCCCAAGGGGAACAGAGACTCAAGAATCGACATAGCCTTGAAAGATCTGGAAACAGTAAAAAGAGAGACTCTGACTCCAATTAAGAGCAGGGGGCTGAAGAGATAGCTGTGGTTAAAGCACTTGCTTGCAATGCCTAACGACCTATGTTTGATTTCCCAGTACCCATATAAAGCTTGATGCATACATATAGAGTTTGGTTGCCGCAACATGATGCACCCATTCTTTCTCTCTGCTTATAAATAAATAAAATATTTTAAAAAAGAGAGCAGGGCTGGGTGTGGTGGCACACACCTTTAATCCCAGCACTTGGGAGGCAGAGGTAGGAGGATTGCCGTGAGGCCACCCTGAGACTGCATAGTGAATACCAGGTCAGCAGCCTGGAGTAGAGTGAGACCTTACCTTGAAAAACAAAACAAAAAACAAAACAACAAATTAATGAAAAAATAAAAATTAAAAACAAAACAAAACAAAAAAAAACAGGTCAGCCTGGGTTAGTGTGAGACCCTATCTCAAAAAACCAAAAAAGATTAAAAAATTTTTTTTCTTAATTTTTATTAACATTTTCCATGGTTATAAAAAATATCCCATGGTGCTACCCTCCCTCCCCCAACTTTCCCCTTTGAAATTCCATTCTCCATCATATCCCCTCCCCATCTCAATCAGTATCTCTTTCATTTTGATGTCATGAACTTTTCCTCCTCTTATGATGGTCTTGTGTAGGTAGTGTCAGGCACTATGAGGTCATGGATATCCAGGTCATTTTATGTCTGGAGGGAGGACGTTGTAAGGAGTCCTACCCTTCTGTTGGCTCTTACATTCTTTCCGCCACCTCTCCCGCATTAGACCCTGAGCCTTGGAAGGTGTGATCGAGATGTTACTCAGTACTCCAGTCACTTCTTTCCAGCACTATGATACCTTCTGAGTCATTCCAAGGTCACTGCCATCTGAAAAGAGAAGATTCTCTACCCAAAGTGACAGTAGCGTTAATATAAGGGTATAAATATTAAGAGAAGTGCTTACTGGGCAGTTTGATAAGCATAGTATATACATTTTTCCAGACATTAGCAGATGTTACACTCCTAGGGCTCCTGACTACCCCTGTTTTAAGTTTTCAGTATCAGAGATGTATTCTCTCCCATGGAGCGGGCCTCCAGTCCAATTAGAGGGCAGTTGGTTTTCACCATGACAGACGTGCCACTATTGCACCCGTTGGCTCATTTGGCCTGGCTGGCCAATTATAAGGCTTTCAGTGTCCACTATTGAGTATCTTCACTGGTGATATCTCTCTCCCATTGAACTAAACGTAGAATGGCTTCTTCCAGCTTTCTCTCAGCTGGTCTACATGGAAGAGGTTATCAGCTCAGTCCCAGCAGAATTTCTCAGTGGCCTTGTGTATTAGTCAGGGTTCTCTAGAGGAACAGAACTGCTAGAATGAATTATTTTAAAAGGGGATTTATTGGATCAGCTTACAGTAGTCCAATAGCAGTTGCAGGCCCGAGAATCACCGAACCTAGTAGTTGCTCAGTCCTCGTGGCCAGATGCCTCAGCAGTCCCGACCCGGCACTGCAGATGGTACGGGAAAGCCTGGAGGCTTCCTGAGGAGCCGCTGGGCTTCAATCCACGGGGGTCTTCAGTTGATGCTGGTCTTTCGTCCTCACTGGTCTTCAATCCACGCTGGAAGGTAGCAAGCAGCTCCGGCAGCCAAAATGGAAGGAAGGCAGGAAGGAAGGAAGGGACTCTTTTTTTCCCAGAGCTCCCTTGTATCAAGTCCCCCTCTGGGCGGGACCACCCATTCTGGGGGAAGGGCTCAACCTTGGGGAAAGACTTCCTCCTTTAGTTGATCCTTCCTAGAAGCAACCTATGGATTACTAAACAGATCAAGTTGACAACACCTTAACTATCACACCTTGCCACCCAAGTATGTGGAGTCTTCAGCAATAGGGTCTTACCATCTATTCCTGGTGGGAAACCAAGGGCCTCGGCAATGGCCTATAATGTTTTGGGGCATCAGGAACCTCCCTGGCCAACAACTCACTGGAGGTATCCCATCCCTGGCACTGAAAATTTTCTAACAATGATCTATGGCTCCTGAGTGTTCCATTGTCCAAAACCAGGGGATTCCATATGATTTATTTGCATCCTCTTAGATTTTGATTAGCCCTCCCTCCACCTTTCCTTTACTCAATCTCTTCCCCTAACCTCACTTTGGGCCTTTTCACCCCAATTTTTTTTTTTTTTTTTTTGAGACAGGGTCTCGCTCTGGCCCAGACTGTGCGGGAACTCATTTAGTAGTCCAGGCTGGTCTCAAACTCACAGTAATCCTCCTACCTTAGCCTCTTGAATGCTGGGATTACAGATGTGCACTACCATGCCTGGCTCAAAAGTGCCATGACTTTATGGTGCCTTAGTTGCCTGTTTGCTTTGGAAGTTTGAACTCACAGCAATCCTTCTACCACTGCCTCCCAAGTGCTGGGATTAAAGGCATGTGCCACCGCACCAGGTTTAGTTGCCCTTTCCCCCTTTGTTTTTCAAGGTAGGTTTGTGTTTTAGCCCAGGTTGATCTTGGATTCAGTATGTAGTCTCAGGCTGGCCATGAACTTGCAGTGATCCTTCTACCTCTGCCTCTGCTGGGATTAAAGGTGTGCACCACCATGCCAGGATGTGGCTTAATTGCTTTTTAAAAAAAATTTATATATATATTTTTATTTGAGAGAGAGAGAGAGAGAGAGAGAGAGAGCATGAGAGAGAAAGAGTAGAACATGTGTCCTTAGGCTTTGCAGGCAAGTGCCTTAACAGCTAAACCATGTCCCCAGCTCTGATTTTTTTTTTTTTTTTTTTTTTGGTTTTCCGAGGTAGGGTCTCACTCTAGCTCAGACTGACCTGGAATTCACTATGGAGTCTCAGGGTGGCCTCGAACTCACAGTGATCCTCCTACCTCTGCCTCTCGAGTGCTGGGATTAAAGGTGTGCGCCACTACGCCCGGCTCCCAGCTCTGATTTTTTAAAAAATATTTTTATTTATTTGAGAGGGTGAAAGAAGCAGAGAGAAGGAGAGAATGGCCTGCAGCCACTGCAAACGAACTCCAGATGCATGCGCCCCCTTGTGCATCTGCTTACATAGGTCCTGGAGAGTCGAACCGGCATTCTCTGGCTTTGCAGGCAAATGCCTTAATCCATCTTTCCAGGCCTGATTTTTTTTTTTTTTTTTTAATGAGAGAGAAATGAATTGGTGGCCACTGCACTCAAACTCTAGATGCGTGCACCACCTTGTGCACATGCATGACTTTTCTCATGCATCACCTTGTGTGTCTGGTTTATTTAAATATATTAGCAAAGGATTATTGCTAGGGCAGTTAACATGTTTGGCTTGTACTTACAATTGTTATGGCTTAAAGTGTCATGCCACTCAGTTAACTAGATCTGTTTTGCTAAAAGCAACGGTGACCAGATGTGCTCCGTATCCATCCTTTACTTGAAGACTTGTAACTGTCCTTCTGGGTGTTCATATTGGCTTCTTCTGGAAAAGCAGATTTGCCGAAAGTTCATTTGAATTTCACTTTTTGTCACTGCTCTCACAGAAAGTAGACAGGCTTTAACACTGTAAAGCCATCATATAACCAACAAAAGACGAATTTTGCACTCTCATTGACCTGGACTTGAGATAACAGCCTTCTTATGATCATACATCCTTACTTTGGGTCTTTTCTTATTTCTAAAAATGTTGACTTCACCACCCGCTGCAGACTGACTGAGGCCTCTTGGTCCCCACAATAAATACCAATAATCCCAGTGAAGAAGACCCTCAGCAGAATTGGGGTGTGGGAGAGAGGTGTCCAAGAGTACATTTTATAAAAATCAATAAATATTAAAATTAACAATAAATAAAATATGTAAAAAATGTTTCCATCATTTTTTTTTTCTTTGGTGGTACGGGGGATAGAACTCAGGACCTTAACAAGCTAGGTAAGGGTTTCATCACTAAGCTCTTATCCTCAGCTGTTATAAAATGGAGATACTCTTCCCTTCTTCACAACACTATGATGGGAAAAGTGGGCTGCCTGTCATCCAGGAATGTGCAGGCTGAGGACAGGAGGATCAGGAATTCGAGGTCAGCCTGAGCTACACAAAAGCACTGTCGTCTCAAAAAAGAAAAAAAAAAAAGGTCCAAGCAATCAATTGTCAGCCCTTTTTGGGGCCCAACACGGGGCTGAACTAGTGAGGGCTTGGCGGAGACCAGTGCTGGACCACACTCCGGCCCAAGGAAAAGCCCATCCATTCCTTCTGGTCAGGTCAGAATGCACACGCCCCGGCCACCTCTAACCCTAACCCTCCAAGGGCAGTGACCTTAACGCTGCCAGGAAAACCCAGCCGAAGGGCGGTGGTGGGATGTCTGCCGTCCTAGCGTCAGACCGCGGGCGGGCGGGCGGGAAGGAAGGAGCACCGAGCGCGCCCTCGCGCGGGAGTGAAAGTGGAAATTCCGGTTCCCACACCAGGACTCCCGACCTCACACAAATTCCGCCTGGGAACACTCGGCCGCCACGTCCCGCCCTCGGCGGGTACTTCGACTATACCATTATGTCTCCAATGGGGTGAATGTGAGCCGACGCCTAGTTTTATAGAACGAATGGGGATTATTTATAGAAGAATGACCATATATTATGTACTATTGTGTCTGTTAGTACTTACTTTTTGCTTGTTGTCAGCTTGGAATTTTATGTTCTTTGGAAATCTTATCACTCTGGATCTGCCTCCCCCTTTTCTTTTCCCAGGTGGTCCGTCCCGAGTGCTGACGTAGCGGGGAGGCGTCCATAAACCTGGACGCAGGAGGCGGAGCTGCTCACTTCTCGCCGCGTCCGTGCCTGCTCGCTGCGACTCTTCTTGCTGGGTGGCCTGTGCGCGCGTGCGCGGACATGGCTTCAAACGGTATGTAAAGGCGCGCGGCGGCGAGGGCCTGCCGATCCGATGCCTCTTTTTCTCGTCCTAGGAGCTTTGATTTTCCGTGGGTCTTTGTCTGGGGCCGGGACGGGCTCTGGCGGGAAGCTGCGGGGAGGAAAGCAAGGGGCAGCGATGTCGCCATTTTGTTTCGTTCCCCTGGCACCTTTGGCGCGGAGCCCGAGGTCCTTCTTTGACAGTGCATATACTTGTGAGTGTTCAGGGCGAAGCTTCGTGGTCGTTAGAAGTGTGAGGGAGCGTGGAAACGCTCGGTCCCCTCCGCCCAGCCCCCTCTCAGCCCCACGCTCAGGCCCGCTTTGTCGCAGTGCTGCATCCGGGCACTCGGCGCGCGCACGCGCGCTGTAGGCCCCTCCCCCTCCCCGGCGCGGATCCCCAGGCCCGCCTCGTGTTGCCTTGGCTTTTTGTCGCGAGACCCTCTGTGGAAGGCTCGGTTAGAGCTCCTGTGGTTGTGGCCACCTCCGCCCTCCCTATTCCCTCGGGAAGGGGCGGGATGGTGATGTTCCCGCCTCCGTTTCCACGAGGCCGTGGGCTGAGGCTCCTGCTCGGGTTCGGGTGCAGCGGCATGGTATCGGAGATGGGGGCAGGAGGATTGACCTGGAGACTTAGCTTGTGCGTTTACCACTTAAATCTTACTTTTGTGGGTAGAAATTGAAAGGAATGGCCGCCGGAGGCCACACCTTCTCGATGTCCTTTTGCTTTATGCGGGTGTAGTGCCTCCGCTTCCTGTTGTAAGATGAGATGATCTTTTCCCAGTGCGACTTTAAAGTGTGTTCTGAGCCGGGTGTGGTGGCGCACGCCTTTAATCCCAGCACTTCGGAGGTAGAGGTAGGAGTATTGCCGTGAGTTCGAGGCCACCCTGTGACTACATAGTGAATTCCAGGTCAGCCTGAGCTAGAGTGAGACCCTCCCTCGGGGAAACAACAACAACAACAACAAAAAACCATAAAACAAGAAAAAAACCCACAATTATTTGAAGCCACAGGTCTGGAGATTTGAATGGCAAGTTGAATATAACCTCCTGAGGCCAGTACCTTTTGGTGCCGAAAGGCTTCAACTCTGCTTTAAGCAGCTCCACGGTTAGCTGCTGGGTGGATAATGGCTTTTTAAAGGAATATTTTTATTTATTTGACAGGGAAGGGGAGGGGGAGAGAGAATGAATGGGCGCGCCAGGGCCTCTAGCCACTGCAAACGAACTCCAGACCCATGTTCCCTCCTGTGTATCTGGCTAACGTGGGTCCTGGCAAATCGAACGTGGGTTCTTTAGCTCTGCAAACACCTTAACCATTAAGCCATCCCTCCAGCTTTATTTATTAGAGAGAGAGAGAGAATGGGCGCGCCAGGTCCACTAGCCTCTGTAAACTCCAGATGCATGCGTCACCTTGTGCAGCAGGTTTACATGGGACCTGGATCCTTAGGCTTTGCAGGCCTTAGCCGCTGAGCCATCTCTCCAGCCTGGATAATGGCTTTCTTAGGGATAGGGAGTTTGGTGTTGAAAGTGTAATATTCTGAACACTGCTGCCTTTAGGTACCTCTAACTTTGAGGTACCTAAATAAGTACCCTTATTCCTGGTAATGACTTTCCTATAGAGCAGGTGTGAAATGAAATGTGTAAGCCAGAGTGTGGTGTTGCAGGCCTGAGTCTTTGAGCTTTCCTGTCCCCCCCCCCTCCATTTTTTTGAGATGGTCTTTACTAGTCCAAGACAGGGTCTTAGCCTAGGCTAAGTAGCTAAGGATGGCTTTGTACTTTTGAGACTCCTGAGAGCTGCGATGACTGCGTGGCACCACGACTATCAGTTCATGCATGTCTTGGCAACTGAGGTAATTCCTTGTCCCCGTTTTTTTGTAGTGAAGTTTTGTTCCTAGGTTTTATTTGATCTGAAGGCCCCCAGTATGAAAGTTGATGGACTTAGCTTTATTCTGTTAAGTATCAGCTACAGTTAATTCTTTGTATTTTCCTTTTTCAGACTATACTCAACAAGCAACCCAAAGGTAAGTTCCCCGTTTCCGGGCTTCTCAGACTTTGTAGAGGGCAAGAGTGGTCGCTAAACTTTGAGTCTGTCTCTCTCTGTCTCTCTCTCTCTATTTGGTTTTCCGAGGTAGGATCTTGCTCTAGCTCAGATCTGACCTGGAATTCACTCTGTAGTCTTAGGGTGGTCTCGAACTCAAGCCATGGAGTGCTGGGATTAAAGGCGTGTGTCACCACGTCTGGATTCTGTTTAATATATGCTTTTGTTTTTTTCTTTTTCTTATTACCCTGTTTTCTCTCCTAGCTATGGGGCCTATCCCACACAGCCTGGGCAGGGCTACTCTCAGCAGAGCAATCAGCCTTATGGACAGCAGAGTTACAGTGGTTATGGCCAGTCAGCAGATACTTCAGGATATGGCCAGAGCAGCTATGGTTCTTCTTATGGACAGACCCAGAACAGTAAGTCCCTATTAGTGGATCATGCTATTTCTACTTTCTCTTTCTAAATATATTTTGTTTATTTTATTTGAGAGAGAATGAGAATGGATATGTTAGGGCCTCTAGCTGCCTCTAGCTGAACTCCAGATGCATGCATGTACACCACCTTGTGCCTCTGGTTTCATGTGGGTACTGGAGAATCGAACCTAGGTCCTTTAGCTTTTCAGTGCCATTTTTTCCATCATTTTATTCTCCCTTGCTTAATCTGTAACTTTCAAAACTCTTTTTTTCCTAGGTAGGGTCTCATTCTAGATCAGGCTGACTTGGAATTCACTATGTAGTCTCAGGGTGGCCTCAAACTCATGTCAGTCCTCCTACCTCTGCCTCCCAAGTACTGGAATTAAAGGTGTGTGCCACCATGCCCTGCTTACTCTTTTTTAAAAAATATTTTATTTATTTATTTAAGAAAGAGGCAGAGAGAGGGAGAGAATGGGCTTGCCAGGGCCTCCAGCCACTGCAAACAAACTCCGGATGCATGCGCCTCCCATGTGCATCTGGTTTACGTGGGTCCTGGGGAATCAAACCGGTATCCTTTGGCTTTGCATGCAAATGCCTTAACTGCTAAGCCATCCCTCCAGCCCCCTGCTTAGTCTTTAAACTCTTTTGAAGTCAGGGTGTCCCCCACTCCAGGGTCTCACTCACAGTGATCCTCCTACCTCTGTCTCTTGGAGTGCTGGAGTTAACAGTGTGTTCCACCATACCCAGCTTTGTTTGACTTTACTTTTCACACTGGACTTTTTCCTATTCTGCCTCCCCAACTCCTTATTTTCAAGGTAGGGTCTCTCTTTATCCCAGGCTGACCTGGAATTCACTATGTAGTCTCAGGGTGTCCTTGAACTCAGGTTGATCCTCCTAACTGCCTCCCATGTGCCACTATGCCTGACCTTATTTTTCTTTTTGGTGGGAAAGACTATATAATTCTTAAAGGGAGAACTAGTTTTAGAATGATTGTTACATGGAGGAATATTTGCTTGAAATGCTTCAAGTCAGGCTTTAAAATGTCTTTAGGGCCACAGGTACAAATAATTGGATTGTAACTCATTGCAAACATATGGTAGCATGATAGAATGTAGTTAGTAAATGGTGATTTTTTGAGTTACTAGCAATTCTGGAGACTCGCTGTGGGATAAACTGGAACAAAGCTGGCAAGAGTGTCCAGCACATGGTATTGCACTTCTGTAATGATATGGAGGCAGGAGGATCAGGAGGTCCAGGTCATCCTTACCTACTGCTTTGGTAGTTGAGGCTGGCCAGCCTGCGCTGCATGAGACTGTCTCAACCCTACCCTCTCAAAAGGGAATAAGAAAGTAGTTAGAGCATTAACCTTATGGTTTAAGAGAAGGGTACTTCGGGGGCTGTAAGGTGGGTTTTTTTTTTCCAGAGTTCATTAATTTTAGTTTTTTGTTAATTTATTTTTTTGATTAAGGTAGGGTTCTCTAGCCCAGGCTGACGTGAAATTCACTCTGTAGTCTCAGGGTGGCCTCCATGTAACTCACTAAGACCCTCCTACCTCTGCCTCCCAAGTGCTGCGATTGATTAAAGGCTAGAGTTTTCTTTTTGTTTGTTTTTTGAGGTAGGGTTTCACTCCTAGCACATGTTGACCTGGAATTCAGTATGTAATCTCAGTGTGGCCTTGAACTGATGTTGATCCTCCTACCTCTGCCTCCCGAGTGCTGGGATTAGAGGCGAGCACCTGGCTTAGAAATTTTTAGAAATTTTGCTCTTTAAGGGAAAGGACATTCTATTTATGAGCAACAGATAGTGAAAGGCAGATAGAGAATGGGCGTCCCAGGGCCTCCAGCCACTGCAAAGGAACTCCAGATTCATGCACTACCTTGTGCATCTGGCTTATGTGGGTACTGGGGAATGGCCTCAAACTGGGGTCCTTAGGTGGCCTTGAACTACTTCTGCCACCTGAGTGCTGGGATTAAAGGCATGCACCACCATGCCCAGCCCGGCTTAAAAATTTTTCTAAAAAAAAATTATTTAAGGTTGGGAAAACAATGCTTGCTTACAAGCCTGCCAGCTTGGTTTGATTCTCCAGGACCCACATAAATCCAGGCACACAATGTATGCATCTGGAGTTTGTTTGAAGGGGCAAGTTGCCCTGGTGCACCCATTCTATCCTCTCTTTCCCTCTGCAAATAAATAAATATAATATTAAAAATCCTGACTGAAATATTTTTTTCCTTTTTTGTTGACAATTTCCATAATTACAGACAATAAACCATGGTAATTCCCTCCCTCCCCCCACTTGCCCTTTGAAACTCCATTCTCCATCATATCCCCTCCCTCTCTTAATCATCTTTTCCTCCTATTATGATGGTCTTGTGTAGGTAGTGTCAGGCACTGCAAGGTCATTTTGTATCTGGAGGAGCACATTGTAAGGAGTCCCACTCTTCCTTTGGCTCTTAAATTTTTTCTGCCACCTCTTCCACAATGGACTCTCAGACTTGGAAGGTGTAATAGAGATGTTTCATTGCTGAGCACACCTCTGCCATGGTGCCTTTTGAGTTATCCCAAGCTCATTGCAATCTGAAAAGAGAAACTCCTCTAAATAAAAATGAGAGTAGCATTAATATATGGGTATGAACATTAAGAGAAGTGCTTACCAGGCAATTTGGTGAGTATACTATATTGCCCAAACTCCAGCAGATGTTACTCCTCCTAGGGCTCATGACCACCCGCTGTAGATTTTCAGCATCAGGGAGTATGTATTCCCTCCCATGGAGTTGGCCAATTAGCAGTTGGTTTCCCCCATAACCGACATGCCACTATCACACCCGTTGACTCATTAAATTTAAGGCTTGCTGTGTCCCCTGTTGAGTATCTCCACTGGTGAGTTCTCTCCCATTGAACTGCATGCAGTGTAGCTTTTTCAAGCTTTCTGTCAGCTGGTCTACATGTAGGAAGATTTCAGCTCAGTTCCGGCAGGATTTCTCAGTGACATTGCAGTTCAAGTATATGGTGTGTTCAGCAGTAGGGTCTTACCATCTATTCTTGGTGGGAAACCAAGAGCCTCAGCTATACCCTATAATGTTTTGGGGGGTATCAGGGACCTCCCTGGCCAACAACTCACTGGAAGGTATCCCATCCATGGCACTGAAAATTTTCTAGTAACAATCTTATGGGATGTAGGTGGGCCATTGTCCAAGAACAGTAGGTTTCCATTTTACTCAGTCATACTCACAGATTGTCATTAGTCTTCCCTCCACCTTTCCTTCACTTAGTCTGTTAAATATTTATTTGAGGCGGAAGTGGTGGAATATGCCTTGAATCGCAGCACTCAGGAGGCAGATCAGTAGGATCTCTGTTTGAGGCTAGCCTGAGACTACATAGTGAATTTGGTCAGCCTGGGCTAGATTGAGGCCATACCTCAAAAAAATATTTGAGAGGAAGACCGAGGCATGCCAGGACCTCAGGGCACTGCAAACAAACTGCAGATGAATGTACCACTTTGTGCATTTTGCTTTATGTGGGTGCTGGGGAAATTGAACCTGGGGCATTGGGCTTTGCAAGCGTCTGTTATTTTTTTTGTAAAATTTATTTATTTTAAAGGCATGCACCACCATGCTTGACTTCTACCAGCAACTATCTTTAACTGCTAAACATCTCTTCAGTCTCCAGGGTATCTTGTGTTGTGTTGTGTTGTGTTGTGTTGTCTTGGGAATCAAACCCAGGTTGTTAGGCTTTGGCAGGCAAGCGCCTTAACCGCTGAGCCATCTCTCCAGCCCGTTTTTTGACTTTTATGTGGCATTTGAGATCTGAACTTTTTGTCCACTGGGCCATCTTCCCTAGTCCTAAGGCCCAAACTTGTAGTACTTCTAAGTTGATTTTTCAAATATGAGTGAACAATGAGAAATGTTTTCTTCATTCCCTACTATTTGTCTTTCCTTAAAACTTTTGTGATTCTTGATTTCTCTGTAGCAGGTTATGGCACTCAGTCAGCCCCCCAGGGATATGGTTCCACTGGTGGATATGGCAGTAGCCAGAGTTCCCAATCTTATGGACAGCAGTCCTCATACCCTGGCTATGGCCAGCAGCCAGCTCCTAGCAGCACCTCAGGAAGGTAAGGTGTTAGGGGTGAAATAACTGTTGTAAAGAGATTGGATGGACTAAAAGTGAGAGTGCCTGGGCATTTAGGGTTCTGATTCTGAATTTCTTTTCTCTCTCCTTAGTTATGGTGGCAGTTCTCAGAGCAGCAGCTATGGGCAGCCTCAGAGTGGGGGCTATGGCCAACAGTCTGGGTATGGCGGACAGCAACAAAGCTACGGACAGCAGCAAAGTTCCTATAACCCCCCCCAGGGCTATGGACAGCAGAACCAGTACAACAGTAGCAGTGGAGGTGGTGGAGGGGGTGGTGGAGGTAAGAAAGTCTCTTCAGCTTATTTCCTGTAAAGGTTTGCATTCTATTTGGCCATTATCCTAAAGTTGTGGCTTTATTTACTAGATCTCTTTCTGTATTCTTTTTATTTTCTGACATTGTTGAGCCTTTTAAAACCTACCCTCCTAGTCCTTTATTGCTGAGAATTGAACCTAGCAATTTGTGTATGCTAAGAATGATACATTTTTATTTTTTGGTTTTTCGAGGTGGTGTGTCTTGCTGTAGCCCAGGCTGACCTTGAATTCACTGTGTAGTCCCAGGGTAGCATGAAGAATTCAAGGTGATCCTCCTACCTCTGCCTCCCAAGTGCTAGGATTAAAGGCATGTACCATCACAACTGGCCATTACTAAGCATTTTTTAAAAAAGCATTCTTGGGCCGGGCATTGTGGTGCATGCCTTTAATCCCCGCACACAGGAGGCACAGGTAGGAGGATCACCGTGAGTTCGAGGCCACCCTGAGACTACATAGTGACTGCCAGGTCAACCTGGGTCAGAGTGAGCCGCAACCTTGAAAAACAAAACAAAACAAAACAAAACAAAATCCCATTCTTGTTTTCTTCACAGGCAACTATGGTCAAGATCAGTCCTCCATGAGTGGTGGCAGTGGTGGTTATGGCAATCAAGACCAGAGTGGTGGCAGCAGTGGTGGCTACGGGGGAGGCCAACAGGACCGTGGGGGTCGTGGCAGGGGCGGTGGAGGTGGTTACAACCGCAGCACTGGTGGCTATGAACCCAGAGGTCGTGGAGGTGGCCGTGGAGGCAGAGGCGGCATGGGGTAGGTGTCTCGTGTGCCAGGGAGTACCTCTGGGTAGTGTGGAGGGTTGCATGAATCTCCCAAGTCAGTCCCTAGTGCATGGTTTATATTGTTCTTTGGGTTTATGTAAGGGCTTCAGTTTGTGGGCAGTGACTGTTTCTTTGTACATCCCCATTATACCTTTTGTGAGAACTTGGAAGCCTAACTTACCATCTACACCTTGAGTAGAGATTTGAGTATTGGTGCTTCTGTTTCTAATGGAGTCATTGATAATTATAGGCAAGAAACATGGACATAAAGACATCTCTGCAAGGGAAGCTGATGATCCCACTTCTGGGATAAATGTTAGGGAAACTTGTTTTGTGTATTTATATGTGTCCTCAGGGGAGTTGGTAATGATTAACCTGACTTTAGCTTCTAGGCTGTATTCTGTAGTCATTTGAATCCACGAGTTTGATTTGCACTAATTTGACTGACTGTGTGTGATTTGAATTATGGAGTCCTCTGACTGAACGGTGCACTCTGACTGTATGGTGTAGACCTTTGGGGCAAAGACATTTGACAGTGGTATCCATGTATTTGTTCCACTGTTTGCCTTTCCTTGGTTAGTTAAAAACATAGCTTGTCCAGCTGGATCTTTCTTTCTCATTGAAGTAAAACCTTAGATTTGATGTTAAAGCATTGTCAAATCTGTTGGTATACAAAATTTAAAGGGCCCTACCTACTCTTGTCTCCCTTGAAAAGGGGAGGAATGTAGTTGATGCTCCTTTTCTTTGGAGAAAGGTTTTTAAAGAATTTGTACATGGTAAGTATTTGGAAGTGGGTGGGGGCAGTCTCAAGAAAACACAAAAATAAGGTAAACTGTGTGTGTGTTTAATGCAAAACTTTAAAAAAAGAAAAACAACTGTTATGTGACTGTTAACTTGCTCTGCATTTTATGTGCCACAGGTATGAAAGGTGACATTGCAAAATACTCGGCTCTTCTCACAGTGTAGAAGGGGTGACCCCAGGGGGTATAGGGTGATCAAAACCAGCTCAGTAGTTAGGATAGGGCTTAGCTAAGTTTGTCTTGCTTTAAGGGGAAATTGCCTTTGGTTATGACTTTTTATGGAATGGGGTTGGGTCCGCTTGCTGCTTTCAAAGCAAAAACCACAAAAAATGTGTTCAGGGCTACCCCAGTCTGGTGTGAAAATGTCTTCTGGGTAAATTGGGGGTAGAGGTACTGGGTTGTCCACTACTTGCAACAAGAGGAAAAAAACATCTGCTACGCTGGAAGAACAACCAAGGAAAATGGGTCATTTTTTTTCCAGAGGATATAGATAATATAACTTTTAAAGCAAAATCCTTAATTGTGTCTGAGAAATTGCACACGTGTGTGTGATACACTCAAAGGTCAGACCAAGGGGTGGTCAGGTAGGGATGTATTTTAGTAGCCACTTGTATCTTTCCCAAAACACCTACCCATGTTTGGGGATTGTTAAAACAAAACAAAACAAAAAAAACAACAAAAAAACAAAAACAAAAACACCCTTTCGTAGCCGTTGGAAGCTTCATGTCCTTTCTTCTAACTTGTCTTCTCCAGCGGAAGTGACCGAGGTGGCTTCAATAAATTTGGTGGTAAGTGAACAGAGTTTCCAAAATTCCCAACTCTCAGCAATGCTTTGTCTGATTGTTCATTTGCAGATGTCTTAGCTTGTTAGCTTTAAGTGTCAAAAGGTTTTTGAAGTGTTCTGAAGTGTCCATAACCACCTCCAGAAGGGGATGGGGTGGGTAGTATACCAACTGCTGCCAGAAGTGTGCTAACCTGGGGGCACCCAGGGTTAAGCTTCGTAGTCATCTACCAAATTGGTTTGACTTAGGTGAATAGAAGTATCTACCTTGTCTGCATCTTGACCGGTGTTGCCTTGCTTGGCACTTAGTGACCACCATCATTAGCCAATTGGAGAAGAGTGTGTTGGAATATGTGGTTCCAACTTGGCTTTAGGATCCTTTTGATAAGTGTGTCCAAGGCTAGTGTGAATGTGTGTGTGTGTGTGTGTGTGTGTGTGTGTTAACAACCTTCAAGTATTTTCATTCTGGGAGAGGGATACGAAATGCCCTTCCCTGAGGATGGTGAAGATGGTATAAAGTATTGAGTGTTGTCAATGCAATTCTACATACGTACTCAGATGGGCAAGTAGAAACTAGATCTGGGAAGGAAGGTGTGGACTACTTCAAAAAAGATTGGGAGCATGTGTGGCTCATGGGAAATAACCAGGTCTTATACAGCATAAACTGTATTCATGGAAAAATTAGAATTTGAGAAGTCTCCCAGTAAGCTGGAACTTTTCTGGTTTGGTTAACAAAAAGGTTTCTTGATTTGTTCAACATTTAAAGCCAAAGGCTTGGGTTCATGACTTAGGTGCCATTGTGTACAAGTATAATATTTATATATGATGAATTTAGTTAAACATTGGTTAAAGATGGTCTCTGGAAAAAAAATAGAGGCTGCATTGTGGAAATAAGATTTCTGGTCTGTTCCCTGGGACATGCTTTAAAAATACAATAGCTATTATGTGTCTTATTTTCTTGTGGCTTTGGGAAAACTTAACATGGTTTTAAGAATGGTTTCTAAAGATGACATTAAAAATTGTTATACAAGGGTTAAGTGTCTTTGGTATTAAAAGTTTGGAGAAACTGGATGAATGCACATCACATTGCTGGTGGTGAGCCCATGTCTCTCAGGTGAGAGAAGAGGGACAATCTATAAAGTAGGCTGGTTAACTTAAATGGGTCATTATTACAGATCCCCTCCAATCTGTGCTGAGGACATTTCCCAGCCTGAACTGGGGGAGACAGTCTTCTGAACTGGAGTTGTCCCTTTGGGGACTCAAAATAACAGATCTTAGGTCTTGTTTCTCCCCTATACCTGCCTAGGCTGTTCTCTTCTGGGCAGGTCCCAGGATAGGGTTTGGAGTAAGGCTGGGAACACTTAAATCTGGTATATTGTAAGAATTTGAATTTGGTATTAATTTGTTTGGTTTTCTTTTCCTGTTGGCTAACAGCTCCTTTTCCTTGTTTTTGTTTTTTGTTCTTTTTTTTTTATGTCACTAAGGCCCTCGGGATCAAGGATCACGTCATGATTCTGGTGAGTCCACTGTTGGCATGAAAGAGTGGGTAAAATCGTATCTAGACTAGCTGTTGAAACTAAAAAGGAACTGAAAGAGAGCAGAGTAGAAAAGGAAAGGGAAAGCTGGGCGTGGTGGCGCATGCCTTTATTCCCAGCACCCGGGAGGCAGAGGTAGGAGGATCGCGGTAAGTACAAGGCCACCCTGAGACCACATAGTGAATTCCAGGTCAGCCTGGACTAGTGTGAGACCCTACCTCAAAAAAAGGGAAGCATTTAATGTTATGGTTGTGTTTGTACTTATATGCTTTTTTATTTTAAGTTTTTAAAAAACTTTTTTATTTGAGAGAAATGGCCGGGTGGGGGAGAATGGGCATGCCAGGGCCTCCAGTCACTGCAGATGAACCCCAGAAACATGCCACCTTGTCCATCTGGCTTGTGTGGGTACTGGAGAATTGAACCTGGGTCCTTAGGTTTCACAGGCAAGTGCCTTAACTGCTAAGCCATTTCTCCAGCCCAATATATACTCCCCCCCCCCCAAGGTAGTGCCTCACTATAGCCCAGGGTAACCTTGAATTCACTGTAGTTCCAGGCTGGCCTTGAACTCAGCAATCTTCATAACTCTGCCTACCAAGGGATGGGATTAAAGGTGTTTGCCATCACACCTGGCCATGGGTGCACTGTTCTTAACTAGTGTCTTGAGTGAAAGTTACAAGACCAAGTGCTGGTGGTCTTGAGGAACTTACTCCTGAGCATTTGGTTTCTTTATTAGTTTGAAAGGATAGTTGTAAGGCTAAATATAAAATATGTGGCTGTAAATGAAGACACAGGCATTAAAAATTTTGTGGGGGAGGTTGTCTAACCAAAATATTAACTGCATGGCTTACCCTGAATCTCTTAAAATGTCCCTTGTAAACTTTAATATCAAGTACTTGAAGTGAGATAATTGAGTCAATTTGGTATTTATCTTTTTCAACCTTTGTTTTTCCTTCTAACCCTTTCTTCTTGTGTTAAATAAACAGAACAGGATAATTCAGACAACAACACCATCTTTGTGCAAGGCCTGGGAGAGAATGTTACAATTGAATCCGTAGCTGATTACTTCAAGCAGATTGGAATTATTAAGGTACTTGTGGTGTAGACCATTTACTTTAAAATGCATGGGAGATAGGAAGAAGTCACCAGGAAGAGGGAAGCTGAGAGTTGGGAATGGTAAGCCTCAGGATTGTGGAGACTGCACAGGTTCTGCATTGGTAAATTGTGAAACAATCTGACACCAAATATTTTGGGGGGGAAAAATGCATCTGTGCTGAACTGGTCTAGATTCATATATTATTTCAGAGAGGGAAATTTCAGAGGGTAGAGAGGGAGAGGAAGGAAGAGAATGGGCACGCCTGGGCCTCCAGCCACTGCAAACGAACTCCAGATGCAAGTGCACCCCCATGTATGCATCTGACGTACGTGGGTCCTGGACAATTGTACCGGGATCCTTTGGCTTTGCAGACAAACGCCTGAACCATTAAGCCATCTCTCCAGCACCCTCCCCCCGCCCACCCTTTTTTTCTGCCTCCTGAGTGCTGGGATTAAACCTTAGACTCATTCTTTTTTTTTCTTTTTTCTTTTTTTTGGTTTTTCGAGGTAGGGTCTCTGGTCCAGGCTGACCTGGAATTAACTATGTAGTCTCAGGCTGTCCTCGAACTCCCAGTGATCCTCCTACCTCTGCCTCCCAAGTGCTGGGATTAAAGGTGTGCGCCACCACACCCGGCTCTCATTCTTTTTTTTTTTTTTTTTAAATTTATTTATTTTATTAGCAAGAGAGAGAGCGAGTGAGCGAGCACGTGCCAGGGCCTCCAGCTGCTGTAAACGAACTCCAGATGCGTGCACCCCCTTGTGCGTCTGGCTTACATGGGTCCTGGGGAATTGAACCTGGGTTCTTTGGCTTTGTAGGCAAGAGCCTTAACCGCTAAGCTATTTTTCTAGTCCCTTAGACTCATTTTTTTTTTTTTCTCGAGGCAGGCTCTCACTCTAGATCAGGGTGGTCTGGAACTCAAGCAATCCTCCTACCTCTGCCTCCCAAGTGCTGGGATTAAAGGTGTGTGCCACCACACCCAGCTCCCCTTAGACTCATTCTCAGGATAACAACTACATAGAATTTATATCAAATATTACAAGCAATTTGCAAAACTTTCCTCTGATTGGAGGTTGACCCCCCCCCCCCGTGACCTTGTAATTGTTGGGAAAGCTGTTTACTATTGCACTACACTTCTAGCCTTTAGGGATTACTTAAGAGTGTATACAGGAGGTTGTATGTAGGTTATGTGCAAATACTAAATCAACTTCATTTTGCTTTATTCAGACAAATAAGAAAACTGGACAGCCCATGATTAATTTGTACACAGACAGGGAAACTGGCAAACTGAAGGGAGAAGCAACAGTTTCATTTGATGACCCACCTTCTGCTAAAGCAGCTATTGACTGGTTTGATGGTAAGTCTGTAAAAGCTGGTGGTGGGGGATAAGGGTAACTAGCAGACTCCATTTTGCGAGATTCTTTTGAATCTTGTAGTATTCGTTTTATATGTAATTTTTGTATAATCTTTTGCATACATTCTTTTTCAGGAAGAAAGTCCTATTATAGCAAGTGATTTTTATGTCTACAGTTCTTGAGTCAAAATTATTGTTTTTGGGGGGGGGGAGGTTGGAGTAGGGTCTCACTCTAGCTGACCTGGAATTTACTATGTAGTATCAGGGTGGCCTCAAACCCCTCAATTGTAACTCTGCTTCCCAAGTGTTGGGATTAAAGTCATGCGCCACCATGCCCGGCTACATTAAATGTGTATGGGCATCAAACCTTAGGTCTCAAAAATCTTAGGTTTTCTACTACTGAGCCACCATTTCCAGCTCAAAAAATCTTTATTAGTGTTTTTGAGGTAAGAATTCATTGGTGCAGGCTGACCTGGAACTCACTAGCCCCAGTCCTGCCTCCCGAGTGTTGGGATTAAAGGGATTCACTGCCATGCCTATCAAAAATCTTTTATACTTCATTTCTCCAGGTAAAGAATTTTCTGGGAATCCTATCAAGGTCTCATTTGCTACTCGACGGGCAGATTTTAATCGGGGTGGTGGAAATGGTCGTGGAGGCCGAGGGCGTGGAGGTGAGCTACTTATATCTGCTGATATTAAGAGGTGATGGGACAGAGATGGAAAGGGTAGGCTAGTCACACTATGGGAAATAAGATTCATATTTGTATTTGTCTTAGGACCCATGGGCCGTGGAGGTTATGGAGGAGGTGGCAGTGGTGGCGGTGGTCGAGGAGGATTTCCCAGTGGAGGTGGTGGCGGAGGAGGACAGCAACGAGCTGGGGACTGGAAGTGTCCTAATCCGTGAGTGAAACTTTTTTATAACTGTGCTTTTTGATTATAGGGTAGACCTAATGTGGCTGTTATCTAAACTAATGAATATCAAAGCCACACTGTTGATGGATATTGAGTTCATAGTTTTCTTAGGTAAGGTTGGTTTTTATGTAGTCCCCTCTCCTGGGGTGTGCTGTCTATCCAAGACACCCAGTGAGTGTCCGGAACCTTGGATAGTGCAGAGCCAACCCTGTGTGTTTGAATAAGCACTGTGACACTGAGATAGTAGGTCTGCAGCAGAGACACCAAGTAATATGTGTAGCAATGGATTCATGTTGTGGACATGATGGAGTGGGGACTACTGTGAAATTTAAAACCAATGAGTTTTTTCTAGTTTTATGTTTGTAAACTGGTTGAACTGTGGGAAACAAGCCATGGAAAGGGAGGAGGACTACTGTAGTGGGGAAAGGTAATGGATAGGTTCAGTAATCATTAGTTGTTCGGGGAAGTAAGCCTTTGGAGTCTGTTGTGAATCCTAGGTCTTAACTACTTATTGCATCAAACTAATTGCCTTCTTTCCTTAGTACATGTGAGAACATGAATTTCTCTTGGAGAAATGAATGCAACCAGTGTAAGGCCCCTAAACCAGATGGCCCAGGAGGGGGACCAGGAGGCTCTCATATGGGTAAGAAAAGAGGCAGACATGGTATTAAGGACCAATAAAAAACCTTTGTTTTCAGTTTGTGAGATTAGGAGGTAGGTAGGTATGTGGATAAAGATATAATCATATTTCTTTTGTTTTAGGGGGTAGCTATGGAGATGACCGACGTGGTGGCAGAGGAGGCTACGATCGGGGCGGCTACCGGGGCCGCGGCGGGGACCGTGGGGGCTTCAGAGGGGGCCGGGGTGGTGGGGACAGAGGTGGCTTTGGCCCTGGCAAGATGGATTCTAGGTGAGTAAGTCCCTGATTCAAACTAAAAATAGAGAAATTGGACAGAGGTCAGGAAAGTTCTTTTTTTTTGGTTTTCCGAGGTAGGGTCTTACTCTATAGCCCAGGCTGACTTGGAATTCATTATGTAGTCTCAGGGTGGTCCTCCTACCTCTGCCTCCTGAGTGCTGGGATTATAAAGACATGTGCCACCATGCCTGGCAAAAAAAGTTTAAAAAAAATTTTTATTTGAGTGAGAATGAATGAATGAATGAATAAGAATGCACGCACGGGGCCTCTAGCCATGGTGAACTCTGGATGCATATACCGCCTTGTGCATCTGACCAACTTAAGTTGGTCCTTGGGAGTCAAACCTTGGTCCTTTGGCTTTATAGGCAATTGCCTTAATCGCTAAGTCATTTCTTCAGCCCCTCATGAAAGGTTTTATTGAGAATGTGGTTCCTTTTGGAAAAGACTTGAGATTGTAACTTTGAGAAAGGAGGGAAGGAAGAAAATTAGGGGGGTACTAGTCTTTTAAACGTGTCCCATTTAGTTTTGTTTGGTAGGAGGAACAAGTAGGATAATTTGGGGTTGTGAGTGGATATGCTGGAGACAGGAAATCTAATCAATCCTTTTGTTTTCCTCATGCAGGGGTGAGCACAGACAGGATCGCAGGGAGAGGCCATATTAGCCTGGCTCCTGAAGTTCTGAACAGCTTTTCCTTTTCCCAGTGTTACCCTTGTTGTTTTGTAACCTTCCAACTCTTGTTCACCCATGGATTTTTTTTGTGTGTGTGTGTGTGCGCGCGTGCGTGTTGGACTACCGCAATTGTAACCATACCTCTGGTTCTCATTAAAAACCATCATTTTAGTTAAAATTTTGTTTCTTCCCCACTCTTCACTTTCTGAAGGATGTGTGTGTTTATATCAGGAATGGAGGGAATATCAAGAAGTAGAGTAACCTGGTTTTGCCCAGCAGGGACTAGAAAAAAGTGATCTATTATTATAGAAGGGAAAGAAGGACATGTATTCTTGAGTAGGTTGCTGGGCAGAAGGTGAGTGACATTTGTTTTGAAGGAAAGGAGCTTAGGTGCATACAAAGACACAGTGATTAGTTTGATAACATTCAAATACTGCCTGAATCCAGAGATCTTGAGGGTATTGTTATTATGAGGTGTTTTTGTTTTGTTTTTTAAATCTTAAAAAAAAAAAAAAGGGCTGGAGGGATAACTTCACAGTTAAGGCATTTGCCTGCAAAGCCAAAGGACCCAGGTTCGATTCCCTGGGACCCATGTTAGACAGGGAGTGCACACGTCTGGAGCTCATTTGCAGTGGCTGGAGGCTGTGGCGTGCCCATTCTCTTACTCTCTCCCTCTTTCTCTGTCAAATAAATAAAAATATTTTTTTAAAATTAAAAAGGTTAAGAGAGATTGGGTACACTAGGGTCACCTGTCATTGCAAGCAAATTCCAGACACATGCAGCTGGCTTTACATGGGTACTAATCAAACCTTGTCTGGCACTCTTTGCAGGCAAGTGCTTTTAACCTTTGAGCCATTTTCTCCAGCTTTCCCCTACCCTTTTTGCTTTGAGATGGTGTTTTTATTCTTGGCTGTCTGCTTCAGTTTCCTGAGTGTTAGGATTACAGGTATGAGCCACTAACCTGGTTGGTATCTTAAGACATCATGTGTTATTCCCTCTTACAGTTCTGAGATTTCTTGCTATGTATTCCAGGCTACTTTGTTTTTCGTGGTAGGTCTCACTCTACTTCAGGCTGACCTGGAATTTGCTACGTAGTCTCAGGGTGGCCTCAAACTCATGGTGATCCTCCTACCTCTGCCTCCCAGTGCTGGAATTAAAGGTGTGTGCTACCACACCCGGCTTCCAGGCTACTTTTAACTTGTAGCATATAGCACAAAGCAAATGTGCTTCAGTCTCCTGAGGGCTGGGGTTATGTAGAGGTCTCTGCCATGATGCCTGGTAAAGGATGTCTTTTCAAGGAGAGTGTTGAATGGTAAAGAAGGAAAGGTAGGTAGGGTCATTGAGTTTAAAAAGTGTCCTCAAAATTCTGCATCTGTAATGTTTAGTAAATGTTCTTGCCAATCATATGTTGAATACTCATTTAGAATATAAAACCGAAAATTAGCCAGATATACTGCTTTATGTTGTTACCAGCACTGAGGGGTAGATGGATTATGAGTTAAAGCCCAGCCTGGGCTGTATAGTGAAACCCTGTCTCAGAATAAGCCAAAACAAGCAAAAGAAACCCAAACCAGACATAGTGACAAATGCCTTTAGTGCGTAAATTCAAGTCCAGCCTGGGACTACAGAATGAGTTCTAGATCAACCTGAGGGAGAGTGAAACCCTACCTAGAAAACAGCAGCAACAAAAAATGTTGTTGGGCGGGGTTGGAGAGATGGCTTAGCGGTTAAGCGGTTGCCTGTGAAGCCTGAGAGATGACTTAGCACTTAAGGTGCTTGGCTGGAAAGCCTAAGGACCCAGGTTTGATTCGCCAGGACCCACGTAAGCCAGATGCACAAGGTGGCACATGCATCTGGAGTTCGTTTGCAGTGGCTGGAGGCCCTAGCACACCCATTCTCTATCTGACTCTTGTCACTCTCAAATAAATAATAATAAAAAATTAAAAGATTTATAAGTTTAAAAATTGTTGGGCATGATGTGTGTCTGTAATGCCAGCATTTAGGATTCATGACAGGAAAATCAGGAGTTAAAGGTCATCTCAGTCAGCTGGGAATTGGGACATGTCTTTAAAGAAGACAATTATATCCGAGAGCAGACATCCAGTTTTTTTTCCCCCATGTAGGATCTCGGTCTAGTCCAGGTGGGCTGCAAACTCGGTGATTTACCTCAGCCTCCTGAGTGCCATCTTGGCCACCCTTAACCCATAGTCTTTTTTTTTTTTTTTAAATTTATTTAAAGGTAGGGTTTCCCTCCAGCCCAGACTGACCTGGAATTCACTCTGATCTCAGTGATCCTTTTTTTTTTTGAGGTAGGGTCTCACTCTAGCTCAGGCTGGCCTGGAATACACTATGTAGTCTCAGGGTGGCCTCGAACTCATGGTGATCCTACCTCTGCCTCCCAAGTGCTGGGATTAAAGGTGTGTACCACTACGCCCTGCTATTATTCTTTCTTTTTTCTTTTTTTAAATTGTACAAGAGTCTATGCCCCTCCCAAGTCTCTAACTTATCAGTGCCTGGTTTTGGTACTGTAGTATTTAAAAGGCTTCCTTGCCCACATTTTTTTCTGAGTTATGTAGCTCACACTGGTCTTGAGCCCAGCTATGTAGTGAATTTCTGATCCTCCACTTCTCAAGTTCTTGGGTTACAGGCATTACAAGCACATTTTTTTTAAGTTTATTTTTATTTTATTACAGGCAGAGAGAGAATGGGCATGTCAGGGCCTCTAGTCACTGCAAATGAACTCCACATGCATTGTCACCTTGTGCATCTGGCTTATGTGGGTCCTGTGGAATTGAACCTGGGTCATTTGAAAGCAGGGAGAATGAGTGCATCAGGGCGTTTTTGCCACTGTTATCAAACTCCAGATGCGTGCACCACTTTTTCATTTGGCTTTACCATGGGTGCTGGGGCTCTAAGCCCCAGGCTTTGGCTTTAACTTTAACTTTAAACTTTAACTGCTGAGTTATCTTCAGCTGTCATGGTGGATTTTGTAGCAGACCTTAGGCTTTTTGGTGGTTAGCAGCTAGAGGGTTAGACGATATGTGAAGTTGCTAGTATTTGGGATAGACTTGCTAGCAGGATAGACTTGGGAGAAAGGTAGTTTTGTTGAGAAGGGTAACGAATGTGTTGTCTGCTTAGATTGTAGTGTTAGCATTAACTTTGGATCTTAGAACTTTGTCAGGAGGAAGGGCTTCTTTAACTGGAAATAATTGAGGGCCTTTTGTCTGGCTAAGCACAATGAAGGAATGTGAACTATTATTGGAATGGTATGGAGCTTGGCATCTTTTTTTTTTTAAACGAATTTTTTTTTTTTTTTAAACAAAGGTTATAGCCTTACATCCCCTCTACCCAGTCCCATTTTCCCTGAGGGCTGTCCTCTGGTGGTATTGTTTACTGTTAGGTAATTAAGGTCTCAGTCAGTCACTTTGTTGTAGAGGGTATGTCTTTCAGGCAGGGTTTCTAATTAGCGCAGGTTGACCTGGAACATTAGCCCAGGCTGGCCTCAATGAGATAATGCAGCTGGTAATGGCCTTGGATTTCCTGTCCACCCTTTGCCCTCCCCCAAGGTAGGTTCTCTAGCCCAAGCTGACCTCAAATTCATGGTTTTCCTACCTCAGCCTCTGCTGAAATTTAGGTGTAAGCCACCATGCTTAGGTGGAGAACAGAGTTCAAGGGCTGGGTTTGGGGGTGTTAGAAGATGATTTGAAGGTTGCTGAGATGGCTTAGTGGTTAAGGAGGTTGCTTGCAAAGGACCCAGGTTTGATTCCTCAGGACGCACATAAGCCAGATGCACAAGGTGTTATATGCCTCTGGAGTTAAGTTTCAGCAGCTAGAGGCCTTGGTATACCCATTCTCTTTTACTCTTTTACCCAAAATAGGATAAGATGAAACGGTTTCTAGATGGCAGTCTGTCCATATAAACCTCCAAGGGGTGGCAGTGTTGCACAAGTAGAAGTGCTGTTGCTCCTTTGGAGTCTCTTAGGGCTTTACTGAAACTTACCTGTTTGTCAGCTTAATGGGGCTTTTTTGTTTAGCTTTGGTTTTTCTGGACTTTGAGGAAAATCTGGTCCATTTTAGATATTTCCTGCAAATCTGTGTCAGAAATGGCCCGAACCAAATCCTTTCTAGATTGACTATTCAGGTTGAGTATCTTTTAAATTACTAATTATTGATTTAAGGAGGATTTTGTGAATGGTGAGGATTATTTAGGGGAAATTGATATATAGACATAGCAGCTCTTAAAATAAGAGACCAGAGAGGATTAAGAAATAGTGAAGGACCTTGAGATCAAAGACAAATCATACATGCAGTCAAGGTGAGAAGGTATCTCAAAACATTAATCAGAAGGCAAACAGTAAAATGCCCAGGCCAATATAAGTCATCTCCCTTTCCCAGCTAGGCTGGGAAGGAGAGACAGACAGTGGGTATTCAGGCCAGGTCACAGGGTAAAAACTACAATTGAGTATCTTATCCAGAATACTTGGCAATGCACTTTTTTTGTTTTGTTCTTGAGGTAGGGAGGGTCTCTAGACCAACCTGACCTGGAACTCATTCTAGTTCCAGTCTAGTCTTGAATCCACAGCGAGCCTCTCTTGACTGCTTTGTCTTTGTCTCTGACCTGCTGGGATTAAAGGTTTGTGCCACTATGGTTGGCTCAAAATAAATGCATTTTTAATGTGTGTCTGTATATATCTGCATAAAAATGTATATTTGTCTTAATTTGAATCATGTGACAGTCCTATTAAACAGGAGTGCAATTCAGGTCTAGGTGAGGCCCAAGCTGTCATTCTAATAGATGTTCTGATGGTGCTGATGGAGTAGCTCAGAGCGACACTGCAGAGTTGGCAGCTTAGTTCCTGCTCAGTTCTCCTCATTTGCTGAAAAGGAGGGGAATAAACCATGCTGTCTAGGAGCTAAGGAAGGAAGGCTGGGTCTTAAATATGGGTTCTTCAAATTGGCACAAGCCTAACCAGTACTGGCTTAATTCTGCTTGTCCAAATACTTCGGAAACTTAAATGGAAGGTTTGAGTAAGGAGTGTTTAAAAGCTAGGCTGGGCACACCTGTAATCCCAGCACTTAAGAGATAGGAAGCAGGAACACCAGAAATTCAAGGTCAACTGGGTTTGGCAGCACACACCGTTAGTCCCAAGACCATAAGGCTAAAGTGTGCTACAAAGTGAAATCCTGCTTTGGAGCCCCAATTCATCCCCCCGAAAAGTTCTCAGGTCATCCCCAGCTATATAGTTCTTTGAAGACATGAGACCCTGTCTCAAAAATTCAATTTAGTTTCAGTTGCTAGTTTTATTTTATTTTTTTAAATTATTTGAAAGAGAAGGAGGCTGGTAGAAAGAATGGGTGTCCCAGGGCTTCTAGCCATTGCAAACCAACACCAGATGCATGTACGTATGCAAACATCTGGTGTGACATGGGTCCTGTGGAATCAAACTTGGGTCCTTGGGCTTTGCAGGCAAGCACCTTAACTTCAGCCCTCAATTGCTATTTAAAAATTTGTGGGCTGGAGAGATGGCTCAGCAGTTAAGGCGCTTGCCTCCAAAGCCAAAGGACCCAGGTCCGAATCCCCAGGACTCACGGAAGCCAGGTGCACAAGGTGGTACGTGCACCTGGAGTTTGTTTGCAGTGGCTAGAGGGCCTGGTGTGCCCGTTCTCTCTCACACATTAAATTGTGTGGATGCACACACTGGTCTCTTAAAACTAGAAAGCCAGACATGGCTCTTTGTGTCAGTTACATGAGTAGCTGGGAGATTGAACCCCATGCTGACAGGCTTTGTAAGCAAGCATCTTTATAGGCCCTGAGTTGCTGTTTTCCTCTGGAATATTTTTTGTTTTAAAATATTTATTTATTTATTTATTTATTTATTTATTTATTTATTTATTTATTTATTTGAGAGAATTGGCATGCCAGGGCATACAGCCACTGCAAATGAACTCCAGATGCATCTGTTGGATGGATGAGTCCTTTATGAAAATAGACTACAACACTAGTTTGCATTGTCCCAGAGACACCAGGAACTGAGCCAGAAAGAAGACATGGCTTTGAGCATTCTGGGTCAAGTAGATTTCAAGGCTGTCCAGAGCTGGACTGGCATGTATACTGAGTGTATGGTGCCACATATGAGCACGGGGTGTGAGTAGATACAGTTTGGGATATTATAAGGTATGAGTGGAAGGGTAGGAGAAGGGAAGTTAGTAGGATCAAGGACTAGACTGGAAAAAGTTTAGATGTTTAGGTGAGATGGTCAGTTCCCATTACCATTTTTTGTTACCCTGGCTTAGAGGTAGATTAGAGGCAGAGAGGAGCAGGTAAGAGGCCTGTAGCAGGTAAGAGGCCTAAGCCTGGTGGATGTTGGAAAATGGTTGAAGTATCTGTCTCCTTTGTTGCTGGTTGCTTTGCAAATCCTCTCCTTCAAGGCCAGAAATGGTTGGGTACAAAGCACTCAGGATGTCACTAGGACCTTGCATCTCAGCCACTTGGGAAGGTCCCTTTATATTTCCTGAGAGAAATGTACATGTCCTTTTGTATGCAAAAATGTATCAAGGGAAGTAGCTACCAAATCTGATTTACTAGAAGTTTCTGTGGTTGGCATATTTTTCTGGCTAGAGTGTAAACTGTATTTCCCTTTTCCATGGATGACATGGGCCAGAAGAAGCACTGAAGGCTGCCAGTGCCATGAGGAAACCCAGAATTATATTTGACAATTGTGTTCTTTCCTGTGTTCAGATGGTGTTCTACCTCTTTCCTGAGAATAGGTGGTGTCTGGGAGATAACTCAGTTGGTAAATTATTTCCTTGCAAGCACGAGGACCTGAATTCCATCCACAGTACTTGTGTTAAGGGGGGAAAAAGGGCTGGAGAAATAGCTTAGCAGTTAAGACACTTGCCTGGGAAACCTAAGGACTGAGCTTCTATTCTCCAGTACCCATGTAAGCCAGATGAACAAGGTGGTACATGCTTCTGGAGTTTGTTTGCAGTGGTTGGAGGCCCTGGTGCACCCATTCTCTCTCTGCCTTTATCTCAAATAAAAAGAATAAAGCTCAGGCTGAAGAGATGGCACAGTGGTTATAAGGCATTTGATTGCAAAGCCTAATGGCTCAGGTTCAGTTCCCCCAGTACCCATGTAAAGCCAGATGCATGAAGTGGTGCATGTATCTGAAGCTCATTTGCAGCTGCTAGAGGCCCTGGTACACCTGTTTTGTCTCTGCTTACAAATAAAATATATGTTTAATTTTTTAAAAAATTTTAGAATTGGCACACCAGGGCTTCAGCCACTGTACTTGAACTCCAGATGCTTGCGCCACCTAGTGGGCATGTGTGACCTTGCGCTTGCCTTATCTTTCTTTGTCTTGCCTATGTGGGTTCTGGAGCATTATACATGTGCCCTTAGGCTTTGCAGACAAGCACCTTAACTGCTAAGTCATCTCTTCCAGGCCTTTTTTTTTTTTTTTAAAGCTGTGATTCCCAGTGCTAGAAAGGCAGACACAGGATATCTGGGACTTACTGGTCAGCCAGTCTAGCCTACCTTACTGGTAAGCTCCAAACCAATGAGAGACCCTGTCTCAAAAAAGTGAAGGACACAATATTTCTGAAGGTGATGCCTGAAGTGGTCCTCTGACCTCTACCTGCACATAGATAATTATGCATGTGCACACATGTATTAAAATTAACACTTTTTTTCTTTGTGGAAAAAGTGGAAGGTGTAGCAAATCTTAGGTAGGCTGATGCACTTGTAAATACCTTAGGCAGATTTGTCCCACACAGTTGCAAGTCCCTTTGTAAATGACCCTGTTATAAATTTTACCTGTTATAGATCAGTCAGTTGTAATCCCAAGGGTAGCTCTTTGGGATAATAGGAAGAGTCTCCAAGTGAGAAACCAGGAATAGTTTGGAGAGGATTTTATTTCTTTGAGTCCTAGGCTGGCCTCAAACACAATCCTACCTCAGCCTCCCTGCTCATTTTGGGAGTCTAATGTACTAGCAACAGTGAACACAGATTTAACTTGAGCCTGTGTGGAATTCTGGTGTTGGAAATTGAACGCTAACAGTCTGGGGCTTGATAAGCATGTGGTCCAGCACTGAGCAATACGTTCAGTCCATGTAGCCTCTGGCAGTGTAGCTTCCCTTGGAACATGCCTCCATGTGCAGCCCGGGAGTAGGAAAAACAAGCACAAAAGTTTTAACATGGTATTGTTTATATATGCACAATGTGGGGGCTCTTGGAGAAGACATCTCAGCTCTGCTCCAGGTCAGCCACCAGGTAGGGCTGGGTGTCCCGCAGGGCCTGGAGGAGCAGGTCCTTGCAGGCCAGGTTCCAGGCTGGAGCAAAGCTGAAGAGCCTCCTCATCTTGGTTGGATTGGTGGTCTCAGACCGCACTGCCTGGTACTGTTCCTCAGTAAGCACCTTGCCGTATAGGGCATCCAACACACCGTCGATATCTGTGACCCGGACAATGAGTGCTTGCCGGTGCTGGTCCACAAAGTGTGGTGCTGAGGGACGGAAGGAGAACTTGCTAAGTACTGCTTACTGAAAGCAGGCTGAAGGGGGGAGGTCGGGGGAGGCCACCTACCAGAACTACTGGTACTCTACAGATTGGTGAAGCAGGCTCCCTCCCAGAGTGGAATGGGTAGGTGGGGTTAACCCAGCCTGTTTTGGCCTTGGGATACGGGTGTGGTGCACTGGGGAGGCCTTACCTAGCCCGGCTGCCATTTGTGAAGGCGCACTGATTACAGCTGGCACAACTCCAGAACCTGTAAAGAAGGTAGGTTACAGCGTTTCTAGGCTGGGGGCCTCATTGCTTAGGTTGCCAAGTTCAAGACCGCACAGGGAAGCTGCAAAACAACAAAACAAAACAAAAACCCAGCAGAGGTGCTTTTTTTTTGGGGGGGTTGGGGGGCCGGTAGGAGGAACAGAAAGCAGAAGAGCCCTGGGACAAGCTTGCACGTTGGGGGTGGGGTGGGGGAAGTTGAGGGTAGTTGAGGGGTAATGGGCACTCACTCCGGACCATGACTGTCTGCAGCTGCTCCGCCATCTCCTGCATGCCCATGTCTCGCAGCACAGTTGCTGTGAGCTCTGTGCTATAAGCCTCCAGATAGAAGCTGACGAGCTTATCAGTGAGGTCCACGGCGTCCATCTGCAGCAGGGCCCCCCGTGGTAAGCGTCCATAGCCGGCCCGCAGTGGAACTGACAGCAGCTTCAGCTTGAACTTCTTGAGCTCGTCGGTGGTCAAGTCTTCAAGCGCGTTCAGGATGGCATCACGGGCCCACCCCATGGCTCAGGGGCTCCAGGCCACCTTCGCCTCTCACAGTGGTTACTGCCTGCCGACTAGGAAGACTGGTTCTGCTGGGCGGGACCTGGGACTCCCCACCCTCTCCCCCACTCCTGGCTCCACCCCAGCAGGCGACTAACTAACTTGTTGGTTCTTGATCTCTAAGGCTTCCTGAATTGGTTCCTTGGCTTTGCCAGGGATGCTAAAGTTGGAGTTTTCTGGATGGTTTGGGAAGTGGGGCCTGGGAGATGCAGAAGTAGGTGGTTCTTATCTTTTTTAGCTTACATTAGCTGACACAAACTAGGAATCTGTACTTGCTCTGAATTTAGAATCCTGGAAATGGCATTTCCTTGGCCTTAGGGTCCTCTCCTATATAACAGTTTTAGAATCATAATAGAACCAGTAAGTCCTCAAATTCCACATACTTGGGGAGAAATGTGCAAAAAAGAGTAGCTGTTTTTATTTACAAAACTTTTTTGTTTTTTTTTTTGGGGGGGTAGGGTCTCACTGTAGCCCAGGCTGACCTGGAATTCACTATGGAGTCTCAGGGTGGCCTCAAACTCATGGCGATCCTCCTACCTCTGCCTCCTGAGTGCTGGGATTAAAGGCGTGCGCCACCACGCCCGGCAAAACTGTTTTTTTTTTTTTTTTTTTTTTTTTGAGGCAGGGTATCACTCTAGTCCAGGCTGACCTGGAATTCACTGTGTACTCTCAGGCTGGCCTGGAACTCACAGCGATCCTTCTACCTCTGTTGGGATCAAAGGCATAGCTGTTTTATGTCTTGGCCTTAGTTTCCATCTGAAATGAATGACTCAGCTACTTAAATATACCATTCTTCGTCCCATCTTTCAGGTCTTATGATCAGCTGGAGGCATCCATTTTGAAATCTCTCAAGGAGTTTGGAGGTTCTGATGGGTTGTAGCGACAAGTGCATTCTGAAACTTTACCAAATGCTAATTTGTTCTCAGGAATTAAATTTCTTGGGAAGTGATAAGAGCCATAGCTGAGAAAACCGACTATAGGGAGACCTGGATGGACAACCATCCACTCTGGAATGTGACCCAGAAAACCAAGTGAAAGGCTGCTTGGATGGCATTGGAGTCTGCACTTTACACAGAATTCTGTTATGGATGAGGGAGGGACTCATATGCTCCCACCCCTCTCTGAACGTGCTCTTAACATGGCTGGGAAAATGCTGCTGGCCCAGCACCTGTAAAACCTGGCAGCTTTGTTTTATACTAACTTTCCCTCTGTCTCCAAGCTCCAGCCACACTGGCCTCAGTTTCTCACATGTGTCAGGTTCAGTTACTTCTCCAAGTCTTTGTACAAGTTGTTCCCTCAACCTTGAAATCTCTCACCTCTGTACCTGACTTGGGCTTCAGATTAAATGTCATTTCCTTTGGGAGATCAGGCTTGAGTCCTTCCCAGTGTAGGTTCACAGTATTTATTACTACTAGTTAGTATTGCTACTTATTTGTACCTGTTCTAGCAATTTTTGTTAGTGCTGGGGATTGTACCCAGGATCTTACCCACACTAGACAGCACTCTATTATTATTATTTTTAATAGGGTGTCACTATGTTGCCTATGCTAATCCTGAACTTGTGATCCTCCTGCTCCAACCAATGCTGGAATTGCAGGAATGTGTCAGGAACACCTGGTTTAAGGTTCTGCCTTTATTCAGTTTTTTTGACAATGTCATATATGTGTACAATGTACTTCGATTATATTTAACCCTGATGTCCTTCTATTAACCTGCCTCCCACTCCTGCTGAACCCTTTCTTTTAAATTAGTCCCCTCCTATTTTCATGTTTTTTTTTTTCTTTGACCCACTGGGTTTAATTGGGGGTGGGGTTATTTACCAGAGCATGGACAACTTTCCAGTGGCTATACCACTGGAAGAAATGACTTCCCTTCCTCTGGCAATCACTAGCTAAGAAGGCAGCAACTACTCATGGACGATTGGGGCCTTATGAGTCCCTCCCTTATCCATGATGGAATGTTGATGGCCCCAATATGTTTTTCTTTCCTTTAAAGATTTATTTTTATTTATTAGAGACAGAGAGGGAGAGAGAGAGAAAGATAGTGGGAACGGGCATGTCAGGGACTCCTAGCCATTGCAAACGAACTCCAGACGCATGTGCCACCATGTGCATTTGGCTTACATGGGACCTGGAGAATTGAACCTGGGTCCTTAGGCTTTGCAAACATGCACCTTAACCACTAAACCATCTCTCCAGCCTGATGGCCCCAATCTAATGCAGGTAACTGCAGTGAGTTCATGAATGCAATGACCATGGCATAGCCAGAAGAGTGTTCATAGCACTCCTCCCCATCCTCTGGGCTTTTAACATTCTTACCTGCTCTCTCACAATGTTCCCTAGGCCTCGGAGAGTGATATAGGTGTTCTGTTTAGGGTTGAACCCTCAATAGTCACTTATCAATAATGACCAGTCATGAATTTATCAACTACCACCTCACTACAAAAAGAAGCTTCTCTAACCAAGACTGAGAGCAGCACCAATCTATGAGTATAGAAGACAGCTTGATACCTCTTACTTTAACAAGAGAACAGTAGTGATTGCCTCCGGGGGCCCAGGACCTCCCTAGCCAAAACCTTTTGATAATACAGTACCAGGCATCATGAACCCTTCCTGTGGAGCAGGCCTCAAACCTAATCAGAAAGTACTTGTTACCTTCATAACAGTCCTGCTACTGTTTTGCCAATGGGCATATCTTGCTTGGTAGGTTGGTATTGTAGCACACCAAGTACACAGCTGAGTAAGACAGTTGACTTTTCTCCCCCCAGCAGCCTGCATACCACCTTCTAGCACTATGAAAGCTAGCCAGCAGGGACAGAAGCTTCTAGCTCAGCTACTGCTTGTTTTCTCTATGGCCTGCAGCCAAAGTATGTGGCATCTTTAGCAATAGGGGCTTACCATCTAGTTCTGGTGGGCAACTAAGAACAATGGTAATAGTCTGTATTAATTTGGGGGCCTTTGGAGCCTCCGTGATCCATATGATTCCCATAGTAGCTGTACCAGTTCACACTCACCAACAGTGAATAAGGCTTTCCCTTCCTCCACATCGTTACCAGCGTTTGTTGTCTTTTTTTTTTTTTTCTGAGGCAGGGTCTCACTCTAGCCCAGGCTGACTTGGAATTCACTATGTAGTCTCAGGTTGGCCTCAAAACTCACAGCAATCCTATCCCTACCTCCTGAGTGCTGGGATTAAAGGCATTTGCCAACATGCCCAGCATTTGTAGTCACTTTGTTTTATTTTGTTATTCTTTTTTTTTTTTTTTTTTTTTTTTTTTTTGGTTTTTCAAAGTAGAGTCTCACTTTACCCCAGGCTGACCTGGAATTCACTATGTAGTCTCAGGGTGGCCTAGAAATCTTGGTGATCCTCCTACCTTTGCCTCCCAAGTGCTGGGATTAAAGACATGAGCCACCATGCCCAGTGACCTAATACTCTTTTTATTTTTTCCAATTAAAAAAAAATTTTTTTTGTTCATTTTTATTTATTTATTTGAGAGCAACAGAGAGAGAAAGAGAGAGAGAGAGAGAGAGAGAATGGGCGTGCCAGGGCTTCTAGCCTCTGCAAACGAACTCCAGACGCGTGTGCCCCCTTGTGCACCTGGCTAACGTGGGTCCTGGAGAATCGAGCCTCGAACCGGGGTCCTTAGGCTTCACAGGCAAGTGCTTAACCGCTAAGCCATCTCTCCAGCCCCAATTTTTTTTTTTTTGTGTATGTGTGTGTGTGTGTGTGAGAGAGAATTGGCCTGCCAGGGCCTCCAGCCACCATAATCAAACTCCAGATGTGTGTGCCACCTTGTGTGTCTGGCTTATGTGGGATCTGTTTAGTTGAAAATGGGTTCTTAGGCTTTGTAGGCAAGTGCATTAACTGCTAAAGCCATCTCTCCAGGCATAAAAAAGTTTTTTTGTGTGTGTGTGTTTAGATTCCAGGTCTCTTGCTGCTGCAAACAAATGCCTGTCTGGCTTTATGTGGGTGGCTGGGGAACTGAACCTGGGTTGGTAGGCTTTACAAGTAAGCACTTTAAACCATTGAGCCATCTCCTCAGTCTCCTGTTTTTGTTTTAATTTATTTTTTATATTTTTTACTCCAGACACTTGCACTGCCTTGTGCATCTGGCGTATTTGGATCTTGGGGAATCAAACTAGGGTCATTTGGCTTCACAGGCAAATGCCTTAACTGCTAAGCCATCTCTCTAGCCCCTCCTTTTTTTTTTTTTTTTTTTTTTTTTGAGGTAGGGCCTCACTCTAGCCCAGGCTTAGCTGGAACTCAGGGTGGCCTTGAACTCATGGCAGTCCTCCTACCTCTGCCTTCTGAGCGCTGGGATTAAAGGCATGCGCCACCATGCCAGGCTCTCATTTTCTCTTTTTTTAACTTTTTAAATACTATGTTTGTGTTGTGTGTATGGGTGCTTGTGTGCTATGGTGTGTGTATGTGGAGGTCAGAGGACAACATTCGTGTGTTGGTCCTTTCTTTCCACCTTATTTGAAGTAGGAGCTGTCTTGTTTTTCCAATGGGAAGGCCAAACTAGCTGGCCCATGGGCTTTGGGATTCTTGACCTGCTTTCCATTGCTGAAGGTATATTGGGATTACCAATATGTGCATCACCTTGTGCCTGGCTTTCTGTGGGTGCTGAGGCCCAGACTCCATAGTTTCCAGCTTTATAGAGCAAGTACCTTTGATCACTGAGCCATCTCTCTAGCACTCATTAGGCTTTTTCTTCTTTTGTTGATAGCCATTCTACTGGAGTGATATAAGATCTCAAAGAAGTTTTTATTTGCATTTCCCTGATAGCTAAGGATGTTGTAAAGTGGGGGGAGGTAGGGAATTACCATGGGCAATTTATTAGCTACTTATGTTTCTCCTCTTCTTTTATTTTTATTTATTTATTTTGGTTTTTTGAGGTAGGGTCTCACTCTAGCCCAGACTGACCTGGAATTCACTGTGTAGTCTCAGGGTGGTCTCAAACTCATGGTGATCCTCCTACCTCTGCCACCCTGAGTGCTAGCATTAAAGGTATGCGCCACCATGCCTGGCTTCCTTTTTTTTTTTTTTTTTTTTTTAAAGCAGGGTCTTAGAGGAACCCAGGGTGACCTCTAACTCACTCTGTAGCCCAGGCTTGAACTCATGGTGTTCCTCCTACCTTAGCCCCTCCAGTGCTGGGATTAAAGGCATGTCCACCACACCCCGCTCATATTTCTTCTTTTGAAAACCGTTCACTTCCACTGCTCATACTTGTTTTTTTTCCCCTTTTTTAAAAATTAATTTATTTTCTATTAACAGCTTCCATGATTGTAAACAATATCCTATGGTAATGTGCTCCTTCCCCCTACTTTATCCTTTGAAACTCCACTCTCCATCATACCCCCCCCAATCAATCTCTCTTTTATTTTGATGTCATGATCTTTTGCCTCCTATTATGATGGTCTTGTATAGAGTAGTGTCAGGCACTATGAGGTCATGAATATCCAGACCATTTTGTGTCTGGAGGAGCATGTTGTAAGGAGTCTTACCCTTCCTTTGGCTCTTACATTCTTTCCGCCACCTCTTCCACAATTGACCCTGAGCCTTGGAAGGTGTGATAGAGATATTTCATTGCTGAGCACTCCTCTGTCACTTCTTCCCAGAACCATGATACCTTCTGAGTCATCCCAAGGTCACTGCCATCTGAAAAGAGAAGCTTCTCTACCAAAAGTGAGAGTAGCATTAATATATGGGTATGAACATTAAGAGAAGTGCTTACTGGGCAGTTTGATGAGCATAGTATATCATTTAGCCAGATAGCAGCAAATGTTACACCTCTAGGGCTCATGGCTACCGCTGTTGTAGATTTTCAGTATCAAGGATGTATTCCCTCTCATGGAGCAGGCCTCCAGTCCAATTAGAGGGCAGTTGGTTTCCACCATGACAGATAAGCCACTATTGCATCTGTTGGCCCATTTGGCCTGGCTGGCCAAATATAAGGTTTGCAGTGTCCACTGTTGTGTATCTTTACTGGTGATTTCTCTCTCTCCCAGTGGCTTCTTCCAGCTTTCTGTCAGCTGGTCCTCATACCTGTTTTTGTAAATTAAACTGAAATTTAATAATTTTCTATTTGGAGGAAAAGCTATGAACTAGTGAAGGAAATTGGAAATAGATTCTGTTTTGAAAAAAATAAAAAGACAAAACAAAAGAAGAACAGAAACAAAATTTCAGAGCCAGAGATGGCTCAGTGGTTAAGTGTGCTTCTGTACAACTAAGAGGACCTGTGGAGTCCTGAAACTGCCAAGTTCAAATCTCCAGATTGCACATAAACGGGTGGCCATGGCCATGTAACCCCAGTCCCACAGAGCCGCAAAGACCCAAGGATCATCAGAGCCTTATAGTTCCAGAATTAGTAAAAATAGAGGCTTGGGCCACAACAAGACCACTGATGTTCTACTCCAGTTATGACATGTGAGCAACTCCCACTGCGGGTGAGCTATGGGATGCCTCAAGGACACATACATGTGGATACACCACAGACACACATGAGCAATAAATAAATAATCACAATTTTTTTTTTGTTGTTGTTTTTCAAGGTAGAGTCTCACTCTAGCCCAGGCTGACCTAGAATTCACTATATTGTCTCAGGCTGGCCTTGAACTCACAGCGATCCTACTACCTCTGCCTCCTAAGTGCTGAGATTAAATGTATGCACCACCATGCCTGGCTCTGTTTTTGTTTTCTAAAATTAATTAATTAATCAATTTACTTGAGAAAAAGAGTAAGAGGCAGAGTGAGAGAGAGGGAGAAAGAGAGAGAGAGAATGGGTGTGTCAGGGCCTCTAGTCACTGCAAACGAACTCCAGATGCATGTACCATCTTGTGCATCTGGTTTATGTGGGTCTTGGGGAATTTGAACCTGGGCCTCTTGCCTTTGCAGGCAAGCACCTTAACCACTAAGCAATCTCTTCAGGCCTGATAAACAAAATTTTAACTTTTAGCTATGTGTGGTTCCACACCCATTTAATCCCACCACTCAGAAGGCTGAGGTAGGAGGATTGCCACAAATTCAAGGCCAGACTGGGCTACAGAGTGAGTTTCAGGTCAGCCTTGATTAGAGTAAGATTTTGTCTCAAAAAGACCAGGAGGCAATGGTGCACCAATTCTCCCTCTCTCCCTTCCTCTCTCTGTCTCAAATAATTCAAAAAGGGATAGAAAGGGAGAGATGGCTCAGAAGTTAAGGAATTTGCTTGCAAAGTCTGACGGCTTGGGTTCGATCCCCCAGTACCCATGTAAAGCCAGATGCACAAGATTGTCCATGTGTCAGGAGTTGGTTTGAGGCAACAAGAGGCCCTGGTGAGCCTATTCTCTCTCTTTCTCTCCTTGCAAATAAATAAACAAGTAATAAAAATATTTTAAAGCCAGGGGTGGTGATGCACGCCTTTAATCCCAGCACTTGGGATGCAGAGGCAGGAGGCTTGCTGTGAGTTCGAAGCCACCCTGAGAGGACATAGTGAATTCCAGGTCAGCCTGAGCTAGAGTGAAACCCTACTTTGAAAAACCAAAAAAAAACAAACAACAACATATATATTTTTTAATATATATATATATATATCTTTTATATATATATATATATATATATATATATATATTAAAAAAAGGAAAAATACGTCTTCCTCAAATGTGAATTGAATATCCTGGTTCTGCACCTTGAGGGTTGTGAGGCACATGAAGGAAGAACTGTATTTGCATAAATTACAGCATAGCCTCTAGTTTTACCAACCATCAGGCCTTATTTAAATAAGGACCAATCACAGGTCTCATGGTTGTTTCTCTTGTTCTTGATACAAGAAGTTATTTTTAAAAAGAATCGAAGGATCTGGGCATGGTGGCACATGCCTTTAATCCCAGCACTTGGGAGGCAGAAGTAGGAGGATCGCTGTGAGTTCGAGGCCACCCTGAGACTACATAGTGAATTCTAGGTCAGCCTGAGCTAGAGTGAGACCCTGCCTCGAAAAAAAAAAAAGTTATTTAAAAAAAAGTTATATACTTACCTGGCAGAGAATATGCCACGGTCACGAAGGTGGTTTTCCTAGGGTGAGGCTTATCCATTGCACTCTGGATGTGCTGACCCCTGTGATTTCCCTAAATGTGGGAAACTTGAGTGCATAATTTGTGGCAGTGGGGTCTGCACTTGTGCTCTTCCCTTTAAAAAAAGTTATTTAAAATGTTTTGTTTTTATTTATTTATTAGAGAGAGAGAGAAGGAAAGAGGCAGGTAGAGAGAAAGAGAGAATGGGCATGCCAGGGCATCCACCCACTGCAAATGAACTCCAGACGCACAGGCCACCTTATGGTTTATGTGGGTCCTGAGGAATCGAACCTGGTTTCTTTGCTTTTGCAGGCAAGTGCCTTAATCACTAAGCCATCTCTCCAGCCCATAAAAAAAGTTATTTTAATTTTCATGTATTTGTTGAGACTGCTTTGTGTGTTAATATGTTATCTATTTTAGAGAAAGTTCTATGGGCTGCTTTGGCGAATGTGTATTCTATAGTGTTTAGGTGGAATATTATACAGATATGTTAAGTCTGTTTGATTTGTGATGTCATTTAAAACCAATGTCCCTCTGCTCAATACATGCATACATACATGTATCAGAGAGAGTGAATATGGCCTCACCAGGACCTCCCATCCCGCATCTGGCTTTACATGGGTGTTGGGGGATTGAATATAGGCTATCAGGCTTTGCAAGCAAGCAAGCGCTTTTAATTGCTGAGCCATCTCTCCAGCCCATTTCTGTTTATTTTATGTCTGGATGATTTTTCTATTGGTGAGAATGTGGTACTGAAGTCACCTATTACTGTGTTGGGATTAATCTGTGACTTTATATCTGGTAGTATATGTTTTATTAAATTGGGTGCACCTATGGTTGTAATGTTCTCATGGTGGATTTTTCCTTTAATCCATGTTTTGGATTTACTTTAAAAAATTTTATACTTTATTTATTTATTTATTTTTGGTTTTTCAAGGTAGGGTCTCGCTCTGGCCCAGACTGACCTGGAATTCACTATGTAGTCTCAGGGTGCCCTTGAACTCATGGTGATCCTCCTACCTCTGCCTCCCGAGTGCTCAGATTAAAGGTGTGCGCTACCACGCCTGGCTCTATACTTTATTTATATGGGGAGGGGTAGAGGAAATGGGTGCTGCAAAGGAACTCCAGATGCATGCATCACCTGTGCATATGGCTTAGGTGGGTACTGGGGAATCAAACCTGGTTCCTTAGGCTTCACAGGCAAGTGCCTTAACTGCTAAGCCATCTCTCCAGTCTGAGTTTGTTATTATTATTATTATTATTATTATTTTGAGGTAGGGTCTCACTCTAGCCCAGTCTGACCTCTGACTCTGTAGTTGTAGGCTGGCCTGAAACACACGGCGGTCCTCCTACCCTGACTCTGAGTGCTGGGATTAAAGGTGTGTGCCACTATGCCCAACTTTCATGTAGCTTTTGACTACATCTCTTGAGCCTTTGTTTGGATAGAATAGTCTTTTCTGTAAGTAAAACCAATGTAATACACTTAACTGAAACTTTGGAGCTGCAGAAAAACACGCAGAGAGAGAGAGAGAGAGGGAGAGAGAGAGAGAGAGAGAGAGAAAGAAAGAGAAGGGAGACTATGTTTGGTGTCTTGGAAGACCAGTGGGTTCTGCTTCACACTCAGTTTCTTGATGTTCAGGGAGGGAAGAACATGGGTTATGGTGGTGGTGCAGAATTTTTCTGAAAAGATTACTCCAATGCCAACTTGAGTGAAAGTAGAGGAGTTTATTTCCTGGGGAATGAAGTTAGGATCGCTCCCCAAAGTAACTTTGGTATTAAACTGAGATGTTACTTTCATTTTTTTTTTTTTTTTCGAGGTAGGGTCTCACTCTAGCCCAGGCTGACCTGGAATTCACTATGGAGTCTCAGGGTGGCCTTGAACTCATGGCAATCCTCCTACCTCTGCCTCCCGAGTGCTGGGATTAAAGGCATGCGCCACCACGCCTGGCTTTACTTTCATTTTGTAGTGTTCTTAGCCAAGGGGAGGGATTAGCAAGTGTATCAGACAGCTTCAGGTTCGCTGAGATGAACTTCCAGACCAGGCACAGTTATGGAGGAAGGGATTTATTGAAGCTTACAGATCCAGGGGAAGTTCCATAATGTCAGAAGAAGCTGACCTGCCTTCACAGGACCAAGCAGAGAGAGAGAGAGCAGTACAAGCCTAAAGGTCAAAAGCCAGAGCACACTTCAGGAACTCCAGCTAGGCACACTTTGCATATCTTTAGATTGAAATCTCAAACCCACCACCACACCTTAAGATCCACACAATGGCATTGCCTCCAGCCAGATGGCTAGAGATGCAAACTACAAATAAACAACTGAATATATTGGGGGCCATCTATTCTATTCAAACCACCACATTCCACCCCTGGCCCCCAATAGATTTATAACCATCACACATTATAAACTGTACTCAGTTCAATTTCAAAGGTCCCCACAGTCTTGACCAATTTAAGATATGAAGACCTGTAAAATCAAACAAGTTAAACACTTCTAACATATAAAGGCACAGAGTAAACATTTTCTTTTTCTTTTTTTTTTTTTTCCGAGGTAGGGTCTCACTCTAGCCCAGGCTGACCTGGAATTCACTATGGAGTCTCAGGGTGGCCTCGAACTCATGGCAATCCTCCTACCTCTGCCTCCCGAGTGCTGGGATTAAAGGCGTGCGCCACCACGCCTGGCTCAAGAGTAAACATTTTCAACTGGTATAAGGCACAGCAAGGAGAGACTAAAACAATGCAAACTCAACCACCATCAAACAAACATCAAACTTCTGCAGTTCAAGTTCAATATACCCAGAGACTAACAGTCTCCAGACTTTCTAATTCCGCCCCTCCAGCTGGGCAGAGTACCCGGGGAACACTTCCATCCCAGGCCAACAGTGTGCTCTATGGTAGCCCTTGCACAGTCCTGGTATATACAAAACATCTTCAGGTCTTCATGCAAACCATGGTCCATCTTCCAAAGGCTCTTTCAGCCTATCAGGGCATCATGCCCTGCCTCATGCCACATCTCAGCAGCAGCTCCTGGAACCATGTGCAATTCATGACCACTCTTCACATTTTCCAAAGGCTCTTTCAGCCTATCAGGGCATCAGGCCCTACCTCATGCTGCATCTCAGCAGCGGCTCCTGGAAGCATGTGCAATTCACAGCCACTCCATGCATTGTTCACGCTTCTGAAACCAATACCAGGTGTGCAGGACACAGCCATATTTTTAATTCAGGGACGAAACAAATCATAGCCTTGAAAAGCAGGTTCCTTCTCCAGTCAACTCTTTCCAAAAGTGTTTGCATTTCTATGATAAGTCTTTCCTCAGGCATCCTTTCCATTGTTTTAATGTAAAGCAGTTGGAACATCTTCCTTAAGATTGCTAATGTGTTTGACAATAGCAGGTTCAGAAACCTAAAACCAGTCTCAGTGCCTGTAATTTTAACTTGCTTGAGGTTTTCCAGCTTAAAATCTTAAATCTCTCAGTCCAATATCTCTAACCAAGCACATCAGTCCATTACAAATTTAACCTTGATCAAACTCTCTGGACCTGGGCAGCAGGACGCAGCCAGTCCTTACGCCAGTAGCCCAGTTCTAACAAAGTCCTCTGCAGTCTTTCCTTCCCCTTAGAAAGTTCATAAGCCAAGCCTTGAAGTTCAATATTGTCTACACTTAGAATTCTCAAACTCTCATCATAATAGTCCATAACACTTGGCTTACCACTCCAGAAGACATCTTCAGTTGCAAGCACCAAGTCCATGCCTATTCCTCCAAAACAAAGGTTCCAAAAGATCAACATACACATAGTAAGGTTCATCTCACCCCACTCCTCAGTACCAAATTCTATATCAGACAGCTTCAGGTTCGCTGAGATGAACTTCCAGACCAGGCACAGTTATGGAGGAAGGGATTTATTGAAGCTTACAGATCCAGGGGAAGTTCCATAATGTCAGAAGAAGCTGACCTGCCTTCACAGGACCAAGCAGAGAGAGAGAAGCACAAGCCTAAAGGTCAAAAGCCAGAGCACACTTCAGGAACTCCAGCTAGGCACACTTTGCATATCTTTAGATTGAAATCTCAAACCCACCACCACACTTTAAGATCCACACAATGGCATTGCCTCCAGCCAGATGGCTAGAGATGCAAACTACAAATAAACAACTGAATATATTGGGGGCCATCTATTCTATTCAAACCACCACAGCAAGCAAGTGGGCAGCTGGTTTACAGAAGCAGGACGAGACAGTTAGCTTGTCTGTATGCTCAAAACAATTTTTAAAAAATATTTTTTGGTTCATTTTTTATTTATTTATTTGACAGTGACAGAGAGAGAGAGAGAGAGAGAGAAAGAGGCAGATAGATAGAGAGAGAATGGGTGCACCAGGGCCTCCAGCCACTGCAGACGAACTTCAGACGCGTGCGCCCCCTTGTGCATCTTACTAACGTGGGTCCTGGGGAATCGAGCCTCGAACCGAAGTCCTTAGCCTTCACAGGCAAGCGCTTAACCGCTAAGCCATCTCTCCAGCCCTCAAAACAATTTTTTAAAATTTATTTATTTATTTTTATTTATTTATTTGAGAGTGACAGACAGACAGAGAAAGAGACAGAGATAGAATAGGTGCAGGAGGGCTTCCAGCCACTGCAAACGAACTCCAGATGCATGCGTCACCTTGTACATCTGGCTAACATGGGTCCTGGGGAATCAAGCCTCGAACCGGGGTCCTTAGGCTTCACAAGCAAGCACTTAACTGCTAAGCCATCTCTCCATCCATCAAAACAATTTTTTAAAATATACATATGAATCAACATGCATATGGATCATGTAGTCGGGTCACCCTAACCATGAGCTCTGTTTTACTCTATTTTAGTCTAAACTGTCCTTCCCTCTTATCATCTCTCTGGGTCCCCCCCTAGACAATTCTCTCTTTGGGATTCCTTCAGGTACTGACAGAGATAAGTTCAGCTCCTTAGCAGTTAACTCGTACAGTGGCTTAGTGCATCAGTCTAACTTTCAGTTATAGTGGTGTGATGCTGTGTTCCTTCCCCGATTTTGGGGCACCATAACCTAGGGTCTGTCTTTTTGTGTGCAAATAGCATCTGACTACTTACATCTAACTCACATACATTCAAAATGAGACATGGAAGGCTGGAGAGATAGCTCAGCAGGTAAGGCACTTGCTTGCAAAGACCCAGGTTTGATTCCCCAGTGCTCATATAAAGCCAAATGTACAAAGTGGCACATACATCTGGAGTTCATTTGCACTAGCAGGAGTCCCTGGCACACCCTTTCTCACTCTTTCTTTCTCTCATGTATATTCACTCTTTCTCTGCTTAAAAATAAATAGGGGGCTGGGCGTGGTGGCACACGCCTTTAATCCTAGTATTTGGGAGGCAGAGGTAGGAGGATCGCCATGAGTTCGAGGCCACCCTGAGACTACATAGTGAATTCCAGGTCAGCCTGAGCTAGAGTGAGACCCTACCTCGAAAAACAAAAACAAAAACAAACAAACAAACAAAAAAAATAGGGGCTAGAGAGAGGACTTAGTGGTTAAGGCGCATGCCTGTGAAGCCTAAGGACCCTGGTTCGATTCTCCAGGTCCCACATAGGCCAGATGCACATGGTGGCACATGCATCTGGAGTTTGTTTGCAGTGAATGGCTAGAGGCCCTGGTGAGGCCATTCTCACTCTCTCCCCCTCTCTCTGTCTCAAATAAATAAATAAAATCTTTAAAAAAAATAAAAATTTAAAAACGATGTAACTTTCTTTAAACAAATGAGACATGGTAACTCCTGGCTGGGATGGTCACCTGACATCTCAGGTTGAGAGTTAGCACTTAAAGTATTTTATTTATTTGCATGGAGAGAGGAAGGAGAGAGAGAGAGAGAGAATGAATATGGGAGCACCAGGGCCACTAGCCACTGCAAATTAATTCCAGATGCATGTGCCACTTTGTGCATCTGGCTTTATATGTGTACTGGGGAATTGTACCTGGATCATTAGGCTTTACAGGCAAGTGGCTTAACCATTGAGCAATCTTTCCAGCCCAAGCTTCAGGTTGTTTTGAATCTTACTGTTTTCAGGCATTGTGCTAAGCACTTAAAATGTGCAAGCTCACTTACTCTCCCAGCAACCTCCTGAGGCATGCGTATTTTCCCCTGCCTTACAGTGGGGAAGACAGGTTCTTCAAAGTTGCTCTGAAAAAGCCAGGCGTGGTGGCGCACTCCTTTAATCCCAGCACTCGGGAGGCAGAGGTAGGAGGATCGCTGTGAGTTCGAGGCCACCCTGAGACTCCATAGTGAACTCCAGGAAAAAAAGTTGCTCTGAAAGCCCATTTCTGACAAATGGTGAAATACAAGTTGAAAGCCTGTCAGATTCCACACAAGTCCTACTCTGTCCTAAAACTTGACATATTGCTTGGAGAGATTATGCATACAGGAAGTAAATGACTCTTTCAGACTCTCCGGAAATATCATTAGGAAGGCAGGTGTTGCAATAATGTAATGATGGTATTAACTTCCTATTTGAAGAATGCTCTAGAATTTACAAGGCATATTCAGAATATATAGAATGGCAGGGAAAGCAGGAATTGAGGGACATTAGTCCCACTCAGATTTGATGCCGAGACCTTCTGTCTTCTTGCTATGTGATTTAGAGAAGTCATGGCTTCTCTCTGGGTCTGTATCCTGTGCTAGTGCTCAGTAACTTTTTGCTCACTAACTTCTAGGGAAGCCCGTGCTATGAGAGGGGCTGGGACTTGCCTCCTCAAAAAACAAAAAAACAAAAAACAAAACCCAAATATGAGACCCTGTCTCCAAGACCCAACCTGTTAAACCAAAGAACTAGCTTGTTTGAATCTTCATGATAACCCAATAATCTTTTTTAAAAAATATTTTTATTTTATTTATATGACAGAGAAAGAGGGAGGGGGAGAGAGAGGAAGAGAGAGAGAGAGAGAGAGAAAGAGAGAGAGAGAGAGAGAGAGAGAGACAATGGTGCCAGGGCCTCTAGCCACTGCAAATGAACTCCAGATGCATGTGCCACCTTGTGCATCTGGCTTATGTGGGTCCTGGAAAATTGAACTGAGGTCCTTTGGCTTTGTAGGCAAACACCTTAACTGCTAAGCCATCCCTCCAGCCCAATCTTTATAATAACACATGATTCCCCTTTAAAAATATTTATTTGAGAGATACAGAAACAAAGAGGCAGACAGAAAGAGAATGAGTATAGATAGGTGTGCCAGGGCCTCCTGCCACTGCAAATGAACCCCAGATGCATCTGCCACTTTGTGCATCTGGCTTTGTGTGGATACTGGGGAATCTAACCAGGGCTGTCAGGTTTTGCAAAGTAGAGCCTTTAGCTGCTAAGCCATCTCTCCAGTCCTGATCTCCATTTTATATTAAGAAGAAAATCATGATTTGTGTGCAAGATCACAAAACAAGGAAATGAAACTCAGTATTTGAATGTAATAGTGTCAGTCTATACTTCCTATGCCATTGGATGTTACACACTGTCCCTGTTTATGTGGAACTTTAATTCTTTTATTCTCATGACAGTCTCACTGGCCTGGTGATCTACTTACACTTAAAAAAATTTTTTTTAAATTTATTTGCAAGGAGAGAGAGAGAAAGAGAGAGAGAGAGAGAGAGAGAGAGAGAAAAGAAAACTGGCAGTAGGGCCTTTTGGTGCTGTAAACAAACTTCAGACACATGTACCACTTTGTGCATCTGGCTTTATGTGGATACTGGGGAATTGAACCTGAGTCCTTTGGCTTTGCCAGCAAACGCCTAAACCACTAAGCCATCTATCCAGCCCTGGTTTTGTTTTTTGAGGCAGGGTCTTATTCTGGAGCCCAGGCTGGCCTTGAATTTGTGGCAATCCTCCTGCTCCAGTCTCCCTGGTACTAGGACTACAGATGTGAGCTACTGCACTTGGCTTACTCATGACATTTCTTTTTCCGGGGGTGAGGGGAGGGAAGAAGAGCGAGGGTTGAGGTAGGCTCTCGCTATAGCCCAGTCTGATCTGGAATTCACTATGTAGTCTCAGGGTGGCCTTGAACTCACAGTGATCCTCCTACCTCTGCATCCAGAGTGCTGGGATTAAAGGTGTGTGCCACTATGCTCTGCTTCATGGCATTTCTTGCTCCAGCTATTGAGAAATTCTTTGGGATAAATTGATACTTCTGAGTTCTGTGGACCCAGGGACCTTGTCTCAGGGTTAGCGACACTGTTTCCCCAGCTGCCCCTTCATCTTGTCCTGTTATCTGCTTCAAACAGTGTTCATTTCATGGGTCCGAGGGCAGATTTGGGCATGTCAGAGAGGGATTGAATTGACTGCCACTTCTCTGTCTGGAGGCCCGTTCTTGTGAACGAGGGGTCAAGTCTAGAACTTTTCAGCCTCAACTTGGCAAAGGTGAAAATGCCACATGAAGCGAAATGAAGGAGCTTGTGTTTGCAGAGACCAGCTCTAAGCAGTGCCCTGTGCCCATAGCCTTCCTGTTACAATCCCAAGGACAAGTTTAATCTGTCAAAAATGTTAGTGAAGGCAGGCATGGTGGCTCATAACTTTAATCCCAGTACTTCAGAGACTGAGGTAAGAGAATTGCTATAAATTCAAGGCCAGCCTCGGCTACAGATTGAGCTCCAGTTTAGCCTGGTATAGAGTGAGAGCTCGATTAAAAAGACAAAAATAAAGTTAAAAGAGAGAAGAAGTTAAAGACCTAAAGACAGAGTAGGGGAAATAAATTTTTTTGTGGATTTTTTCAGTGTCTTGGTATAGAACACTAGTTTCAATCAGATATGGGATTACAGGACACCAAAACCCCAGCATGGCAGAATAAGGCAAAGAGTCCGAAGTTGGAGATAAGAATTGGATATGTGTAGTGGGTGACTTCAACACCCCACTCTCATCAATTGACAGGTCATCTGGGCAAAAAATAAACAGAGAGGCATCTGGATTAAATGAGGTCATAGAACATATGGACCTAACAGATATCTACAGAACATTCCACCCAAATGCTTCAGAATACACATTCTTTTCAGCAGCACATGGAGCATTCTCTAAATAGATCATACATTAGGACACAAAGCAAATCTTAACAAATACAGGAAAGTTGAAATAATTCCTTGCACTCTGTCTGATCACAATGGGATCAAACTACAAAACAATAGCAAGAAAAGCTATAGAGCATACACAAAATCTTGGAAACAAAACAATACACTACTAAATGATGAATGGGCCAATGAAGAAATCAAGAAGGAAATAAAAAAATTCATAGAGTCAAATGATAATGAGAACACAACATACCAAAACCTTTGGGACACAATGAAGGTAGTTCTAAGAGGGAAATTTATAGCTTTAAGTGCCTATATTAAGAAATTAGAAAGGTTGCAAGTAAACATCTTAGTGCTTCACCTTAAAGCCATGGAAAAAGAAGAACAAGGCAAACCTAAAATCAGTAGACGGGAAGAAATAATAAAGATTAGGGTAGAAATTAATGAAATAGAAACAAAAAAGTATCCAAAGAATCAATGAAACAAAGAGTTGGTTCTTTGAAAGGACACACAAGACTGATAAACCCTTAGCAAATCTGACTGAAAGAAGGAGAGAAGAGACACAAATTAATAAAATTAGAGATGAAAAAAAGGCACCATCACAACAGATACCAGAGAAATTAAAAAATCATAGGGACTATAAGAACATATACTCCACCAAGTTTGAAAATCTGAAAGAAATGGATGATTACCCTGATTTATATGACTTACCAAATTTAAATCAAGATGAGGTTAACCACTTAAACAGACCTATAACAAGTACAGAGATCCAAGAAGTTATCAAAAATCTCCCAACTAAAAGAGCCCAGGCCCAGATGGATTCACGGGTGAATTTTACCAGACCTTCAGGGAAGAATTAACACCAATGCTTCTCAAACTTTTTCATAAAATAGAAAAGGAAGGAATCCTACCAAACTCCTTCTATGAAGCCAGCATCACCCTGATACTAAAACCAGACAAAGATAGAACAAAAAAAGAAATGACAGACCAATCTTCTTCATGAACATAGATGCAAAAATTCTCAACAAAATCTTGGCAAACAGAATACAGGGACATATCAGAAAGATCATCCACCCTGACCGAGTAGGCTTTATCCCAGAGATGCAGGAATGGTTCAACATATGAAAATCAATAAATGTAATACATTATATAAATGGACTGAAGGACAGTCACATGATCATCTCATTAGATGCAGAAAAACCATTTCACAAAATCCAACATTCTTTTTAAAAAATTTTTTTTGTTCATTTTTTATTTATTTTTTTTGAGAGTGACAGACAGAGCGAGAAAGGCAGATAGATAGATAGATAGAGAGAGAGAGAGAGAGAGAATGGGTGCGCCAGTGCCTCCAGCCACTGTAAACGAACTCCAGATGCATGAGCCCCCTTGTGCATCTGGCTAATGTGGGTTCTGGGGAATCAAGCCTCGAACCGGGGTCCTTAGGCTTCACAGGCAAATGCTTAACTGCTAAGCCATCTCTCCAGCCCTCAAAATCCAACATTCTTTCATGATAAAAGTCCTACAGAGACTGGGAATAGAAGGAACATATCTCAACATAATAAAGGCTATTTATGACAAACCTACAGCCAACATAATACTAAATGGAGAAAAACGTGAAGGTTTTTCACTAAAATCAGGAACAAGACAAGGGTGTCCACTGTCCCCCCTTTTATTTAATATAGTACTGGAAGTCTTAGCCATAGCAATAAGGCAAGAGACACACATAAAAGGGACATATATTGGAAAGGAAGAGATCAAGTTATTATTATTTGCACATGACATGATTCTATGCATAAAGGATCCTAAAGACTCTACTTGCAAACTGTAGAGCTGATAAATACCTATAGCCATGTAGCAGGATACAAAATAAATACACAGAAATCAGTAGCCTTCCTGTATGCTAACAACAAGCACACAGAGGATGAAATCAGAGAATCACTCCCATTCACAATTGCATAAAAAAAAAGTACCTTGGAATAAACCTACCCTAGGAAGTGAAGAATCAATATTGTGAAAATAGCAATCTTACTAAAGGCAATCTACACATTTAATGCAAGCCCTATCAAAATTCCAGTGGCATTCTTCATGGAAATAGAAAAAAAAATCCAAAAATTCATTTGGAAACACAGAAAACTTTGAATATCTAAAACAATTTTGAGCAACAAAAATAAGGCTGGTGGTATCACCATACCTGATTTTAACCTACATTACAGAGCCATAGTAACAAAAACAAAATGGTACTGGCATAAAAACAAACATGTAGATCAATGGAACAGAATAGAGGACCCACATACAAGTCTGAGTAGCTACAGCCACCTGATATTTGACAAAAATGCCAAAAATACTCATTGGAGAAAAGAGAGCCTCTTCAGCAAATGGTTCTGGGAAAACTGGACATGTGTCTTTAGATGGATGAAAATCGATCCTCATCTCTCCCTATGCACAGTAATTAAGTTCAAATGGATCAAAGACCTTAATAACAGACCTGAAAAACTGCTAGAGGAAAAAGTAGGAGAAGCACTTCAACATATTGGTCTTGGCAAATACTTTCTGAATATAACCCCAGTTGCTCAGGAAATAAAACCACTGATAAAAGGCTGGGACCTGATGAAATTACAAAGCTTTTGTATAGCAAAGTACACTGTGAACAGAGCAAAGAGACAACCTATAGAATGGGAGAAAATCTTTGCCAGCTATACATCTGACAGAGGATTAATATGTAGAATATACAAAGAACTCAAAAAACGAAATAAGAAATCAAACAACCTAATTAAAAATGGGCTAAATAGAGAGTTCTCAAAAAAGAAATACAGATGGAATTTAAACATCTAAAAAGAGTGAATTCCAGGTCAGCCTGAGCTAGAGTGAGACCCTACCTCAAAATACCAAAAAAAAAAAAAAAAAAAAAAAAAAAAAAAAAAAAAAAAAACTACATTGAGATTCCATCTCTCTCCCGTCAGAATGGCTACCATCATGAAAACAAATGACAATAAATGCTGGCAAGGATGCGGAAAAAGAGGAACCCTTCTACACTGTTAGTGGGAATGCAATCTGGTACAGCCATTGTGGAAATCAGTGTGGAGGTTCCTGAGACAGCTAAAAATAGATTTACCATATGATCTAGTTATACCACTCCTAGGCATATATCCTAAGGACTTGTCTCACTACCTTAGAGATACCTGCTCAGCCATGTTTATTGCCACTGTATTCACAATTGCTAGGAAATGGAACCAGCATAGATGTCCCTCAACTAATTAGTGGATAATGAAGATGTGACAAATTTATACAATGGAGTTCTACTCAGCAGTAAAGAAAAATGAAATTTGCAGGAAAATGGATGGATCTGGAAAGGATTATATTAAGTGAGGTAACCCAGGCCCAGAAAGCCAAATGTCACATGTTTTGTCTCATATGTGAATCCTAGCTACAAATGATTGGACTTATATGTGAGTTGAAATAAAACTAAGTAGCAGAGGCCAGTAAGCTATAAAGGGAATAGAAAGGGAGGTAGGAGGGGGGGGGGCTTAATAGGATGATATTGTACTTATGTAAGTAGAAGAACAGATTAATGGTGGTGAAAAGGCCTAAGTGAGATCAGGGGAAGAGACTGAGTAAAGAAAAGGTGGAGGGGGGTAATCAAAATATAAGAAGATATAAATAAGTCATGTGGAAATCTACTTTTTTGGACAATTGCACACCCAGAAGCCATAGGTTGTTACTAGAAAATTTTCAGTGCCAGGGATGGGATACCTTCCAGTGAGTTGTTGGCCAGGGAGGTGACTGATGCCCCCAAAACATTATAGGTTATTGCTGAAGCTCTAGGTTTCCCACCAGGAATAGATGGTAAGACCCTATTGCTGAAGAGTCCACATACCTGTACTATAAGGTCACTGAGAAGTGAAGCTGGAGCTGAGTTGAAAACCTCCTCCATGTAGACCCACTGACAGAAAGCTGGAAAATCTACACTGCATGCAGTTCAATGGGAGAGAGAAATCACCAGTGGAGATACCCAACAGTGGACACTGCAAGCCTTATATTTGGCCAGCCAGGCCAAATGAGCCAACAGGTATAGTGGCACGTCTGTTATGGGGGAAACCAAGCCCTCTTTAATTAGACTGGAGGCCCTCTCCATGGGAGGGAATACATCCCTGATACTGAAAACCTACAAAAGCGGAAGTCATGAGCCCTAGGGGTGTAACGTCTGCTGCTGTCTGGCTAAATGTAAATACTATGCTCACCAAATTGCCTGGTAAGCACCTCTCTTAATGTTCATACCCATATATTAATGTTACTCTCACTTTTGATTAGAGAAGCTTCTCTTTTCAGATGGCTATGACCTTGGGGTGACTCAGAAGGCACCATGGTGCTTAGAAGAATTGACAGAGGAGTGCTCAGTACTGAAGTATTTCTATCACACCTTCCAAGGCTCAGGGTCTGTTGGGGAAGAGGTGGTAGAAAAAATGTAAGCCAAAGGAAGGGTAGGACTCCTTATAACATCCTCCCTCCAGACATAAAATGGCCTGGATATCCATGACCTCACAGTGCCTGACACTACCTACACAAGACCATCACAAGAGGAGGAAAAGTTCATGACATCAAAATAAAAAAGTGACTGATTGAGATAGGGAGGGGATATGATGGAGAATGGAATTTCAAAGGGGAAAGTGGGGGGAGGGAGGGTATTACCATGGGATATTTTTTATAATCATGGAAAATGTTAATAAAAATTGAGAAAAAAAAGAAAAAATGTAAGAGCCAAAGGAAGGGTAGGACTCCTTACAATGTGCTCCTCCAGACACAAAATGGCCTTGATAACCAAGAACTCACGGTGCCTGACACTACTTACACAAGACCATCATAATAGGAGGAAAAGATGATGACATCAAAATAAAAGAGAGACTGATTGAGAGGGGGAAGAGGTATGATGGAGAGTGGAGTTTCAAAGGGGAAAGTGGGGGGAGGGAGGGAATAACCATGGGTCATTATCTACAATTATGGAAGTTGTCAATAAAAAAATAATAAATAAAAAAAAGAATTGGGAGCCGGGTGTGGTGGCGCACACCTTTAATCCTAGCACTCGGGAGGCAGAAGTAGGAGGATCGCCATGAGTTCGAGGCCACCCTGAGACTCCATAGTGAATTCCAGATCAGCCTGGGCTAGAGTGAGACCCTACCTTGAAAAACCAAAAAAAAAAAAAAAAAAAAAAAAAAAAAAAAAAAAAGAATTAGCTGGAGAGATGGCTTAGCAGTTAAGGTGCTTGCCTGCAAAGCCAAAAGACCTTAGTTCCATTCCCCATGACCCACGTAAGCTAGATGCACAAGGTGGCACATGTATCTGGAGAGATTGCTCAGTGGTTAAAGCCACTTGCTTGCTAAGCCTGATGGGCTGGGTTTGATTCCTCAGTACCCATGTGGATACAGATGCAGAAAGCACCACATGCATTTTGGATTTATTTCCTTGGCTGGGAGCCTTAGTATACCCATTTCTCTCTCACTCTCCTTGAAAATAAATAAGTAAAATATTTAAAAATTAAAAAATAAAAAGAATTTGAAACATGGGCTGGGGAGATAGCTCAGTGATTAAAGCACTTGCCTGCAAAGTCTTACAACTCCTCAGGTTTTATTCCCCAGTACCCAGGGAAAGCCGGATGCACAAAGTGGTGCATACTGGGTGTGGTGGCAGAGGTAAGATCACCATGAATTCAAGGCCAGCCTGAGGCTACATAATGAATTCCAGGTCAGCCTGGGCTAGAGTGAGACCTTCTCTTGAAAAAACAAAATAACAAAAACAGACAAAAAACCCACAGGGTTGGAGAGATGGCTTAGTGGTTAAGGCACTTGCCTGAAAAGCCCAAGGTCCCAGGTTCAGTTTCCCAGTACCCATGTAATCCAGATGTGCAAGGTGTCATATGTGTCTGAAGTTTGTTTGCAGTGACTAGAAACCCTGGTGTGCCCATTCTCTCTCTCCCCCGCCTCTTTCTGTCAAATAAGTAAATAAATAAATTAATGAGACATTAAAAAAATCAAAGTGATACATTCATCTGGAGTTGATTTGCAATGGCACTATGCCTTAGTGCACCCATTCTCTCTCTCAAATAAATAAATAGAAATAAAATAAAATAAAATACAAGGCTCAAGCTGGGCGTGGTGGCACATGCCTTTAAGCCCAGCACTTGGGAGGCAGAGGTAGGAGAATTGCTGTGAGTTTGAGGCAACCCTGAGACTACATAGTGAATTTCAGGTCAGCCTGAGCTAGAGTGAGACCCTACCTCGAGAAACAAAAACAAAAACAAAACAAAACAAAAAGATAAAAGGCTGGTACCAGGCATGGTGGTACACACCTTTAATCCCAGTTCTCTAAAGGCTGAGGTAGGAGGATTGCTGTGAGTTTCAGGTCAGCCTGGGTTAGAATCAAACTCTGCTTTAAAAAAAAAAATAAACAAGAAATTAGCTGGGAGTGGTGACGCATACCTTTAATTCCAACACTTGGTAGGCAGAGGTAAGAGGATCGTCGTGAGCTCCACGCCACCCTGAGATTAGTGAATTCCTGGTTAGCCTGGGTGAGAGTGAGACCCTACCTTGAGAAACAAAAACAAAAAACAAACAAAACCCCCCAGGAAATTAAGAAAAAGAACAAAACAAAAATAAGGGCCTGGCGAGATAGATTGCTTAGTGGTTAGAAGCACTTGCTTGTAAAGCCTGATCACCTGGGTTCGAGTCCCCATTATCTATGTAAAACCAGATGCACAAAGTGGTACATGCATCCGGAATTCATTTGTAGTGTCAGGAGGCCGTGGAGCACCCATATTTTATTTCTCTCTCTCAAATAAATTAGTAAAAATAAAACAAGAAATGCCATTAATTATAAACTAGCTAGAGGTGGTTCTGTTGAGTTGACAAAATGTTTATCTGACTTGTGGGAAGCATTGTAGATTTATTCATTTATTTTGCATATATATGGTTTCATTTGCAAAAATATGAAGAGTGGGTTTTTTTCCTTCAACTTCATTATTATTATTATTTAAATAAAACATATAGTTCAGAGCTGGAGAGATGGCTTAGTGGTTAAGGTGCTTGTCTGCAAAGCCAAAGGACCCAGGTTCAATTCCCCAGCACCCATGTGAATTCAGATACACAAGGTGGAGCATTTGCCTGGAGTTCATTTGCAGTAGTTGGAGACCCTGGAGTGCTCAGTTTCTCTCTCTCTATCTGACTCCCTCCCTTCCACTCTCTCAAATATATAAATATTAAGAAAACATATCATTTCCATTTCATTTGATTTTCTCAGAATACAGTTTTTTCCCTTGTGTGTGTGCATGCGTGCATGTGTGTGTGTGCATGCAGATGGTGTGGTGTGGCATCCCATATGATTGCTTACAGCAGGTGTGTATGTGGGGGAATGTCACTTGCCTACAGTGGCAGGAGAACGACAAGCTCAACAGGCTCCATTGGTCTTCTGCCTGAGGATTCTTGGATCTCTGACACCCCCACCCCCAGGGTTTTGGGGTTATAGGAGCATGTGGCCATGTCAGCTGATTATGTGGGGTCAGATTTTAGGTGATCCTGAGATCACTCAGGCCCTCATGTTTGCGCTTAACCACTGAACCATTTCTTTAGCCCTGTTATTCTTATTTATTTATTTTTGGTTTTTCGAGGCTGACCTGGAATTCACTATGTAGTCTCAGGGTGGCCTTGAACTCACGGTGACCCTCCTACCTCTGCCTCCTGAGTGCTGGGATTAGAGGTATGTGTCACCACACCTGGCTCTTTCTTTCTTCCCTCCTTCCTTCCTTCCTTCCTTCCTTCCTTCCTTCCTTTCTTTCTTCCTTTTTTAATTTTTTTGTTCATTTTTATTTATTTATTTGAGAGTGACAGAGAGAGAGAGAAAGAGGCAGATAGAGAGAGAATGGGCACGCCAGGGCTTCCAGCCACTGCAAACGAACTCCAGACACGTGTGCCCCTTTGTGTATCTGGCTAACGTGGGTCCTGGGGAGTCAAGCCTTGAACCGGGGTCCTTAGGCTTCACAGGCAAGCACTTAACCACTAAGCCATCTCTCCAGCCCTCTTTCTTTCTTTCTTTCTTTCTTTCTTTCTTTCTTTCTTTCTTTCTTTCTTTCTTTCTTTCATGCAGTTTCAACTCTAGCCCAGGCTCATGGTGATCTTGCCACCTCAGCCTCCTAAGCACTGAGAGTAGAGGTGTGCACCAGCACGCCCTGGGGAAGAGTTAATTCTTTACGTGGACTGTGGGGCTTCACAAGATTCCAGATCATCCTGCTGTGAAGGGCAGCTCATGAAGCAACAACAGAAACTGGGAAGGACTCAAGTATATGTACACTTGTTCTGGAAATGTCCTCTACCATGTTCTGAGTGTCAGATTCTTTTTTTTTTTTTTTTATTGACAACTTCCATAATTGTAGACAATATCCCATGGTAATTCCCTCCCTTCCCTCACTTTCCCCTTTGAAACTCCACTCTCCATCATATCCCCTCCCCCTCTCAATCAGTCTCTCTTTTATTTTGATGTCATCATCTTTTCCTCTTATTATGATAGTCTTGTGTAGGTAGTGTCAGGCACTGTGAGATCATGGATATCCAGACCATTTTGTGTCTGGAGGAGCACATTGTAAGGAGTCCTACCCTTCCTTTGGCTCTTACATTCTTGCCCCCACCTATTCCACAATGGACCCTGAGCCTTGGAAGGTGTGATAGATAGGTGTGATGGGAATTGCATTAAATGTGTAGATTGCTTTTGGTAAGATTGCCATTTTCACAATATTGATTCTTTCCATCCAAGAACAAGGGATGTCTTTCCATTTCCTAGTGTCTTCTGCAATTTCTGTCTTGAGTGCTGGGATTAAAGGCATGTACCACCATGCTTGGCTTCTTTTTTTTTTTTTTTAAATTTTATTTATTTATTTGAGAAAGAGAGAGAGGAGAGAGGGAGAGAGAAGAAGAGAGAGAATGGGCATACCAGGGCCTCTAGCCACTGCAAACAAACTCCAGATGTAAGTGCCCCTTGTACATCTGGTTTATGTGGGTCCTGTGCCGGAGGCTGCCGGCTGAAAAGGTTCGAGCCTGATGGGGAGTGAGGATTAAAGAAAGACAGGAGAGAGAATGAAAGCAAGGACTCCAGTCCAGCACGGAAGCACCGTTTATTTCTCAGCAGTCCTTTTTAATATCTTCCTACAAACAATTTTCCCATGTACAAAAATTCCATGACATTTACACAAGTTTCTATCAAAACAACTTCTTTCTATTACAGAGTTACGCACCTCAACCACTTCTCAGTACAAAAGATTATTCCAAGGTTGGGAGAGAAACAAACCCTCTGTTCCCAGCAATACAAGCATAAAGGTTCACAGAACGGTCAGCTCTTGCCAGTAACACTGAATATACACAATCTTGCAGGTGCAAAAGTCTTGTTGCCAAACAGCTCAAGGCTATGGATTCAAGGCCCGCCCAGTGGCCCCCGACAGTCCTGGGGAATCGAACCTGGGCCTTTAGGTTTCACAGGCAAGAGCCTTACCTGCTAAGCCGTCTCTGCAGCCCTCCTCTGTCATTTCTTCTCAGCACTCTGGTGTCTTTTGAGTCATCCCAGTGGAGTGACAGATTTCTTAATGGCTTTGTCTTCGGGCACAGACAAGGTGTAGTTCCTGCAGCACATAGACTGAATGTGGTCATGGCCTTTTTATGACAAGACTGTTGTTCCTTCTTTCATTTATTTATTATTATTACTATTTTTTACAGTTTGGTTTTTCGAGGTAGGGTCTCACCTGAGCCCAGACTGACCTGGGATTCACTATGTAGTCTCAGGGTGGCCTTGAACTCATGGTGATCCTCCTACCTCTGTGTTGCAGTCAGGTTCGCATTGCTGGTAGAAATCACCCAACCAAGAGAAGCTTCTGGGAAAAAGAGGTTTATTTTGGCTTACAGGATTGAGGGGAAGCTCCATGATGGCAGGGGAAATGATGACATGAACAGAGGGCGACCATTACCCCCTGGCCAACAGAAGGTGGACCATAGAAACAGGAGAGTGTGCCAAACACTGGCAAGGGGAAACTTGCTATAACACCCATAAGCCCACCCCAACAATACACTCCCTCCAGGAGACGTTAATTCCCAAATCTCTGTCAGCTGGGAATCTAGCATTCAGAACACATAAGTTTATGGGGGACACCTGAATCAAATCACTACATTCTGCCCCTGGCCCCCATAAACTGATAACTGTACATGACATAAAATACAATGCATTCAGTATGGTTTTAAGAGTCCCCATAGTTTTTATCAATCCCAGTGATGTTCAAACATCCCCATAATCCAAGATTTTCTAACTGAGCCATAATACCAAAAAATAACCTCAAAAACCCATACTGGCACAGAATAAACACACTGCAAAAGATGGCATTGGGCATAGCAAAGAAATATTCAAGCAATACATGATTTAAAACAACCAGGGCAAACACCAAACTCTGCAGCTCCAAGTCCAACAACTCTAGCCAGTGACAAATCTCCAAGTCCGATAATTCTAACCAGCAACAAGTCTCTGGTATTCCAATTCCGCCCCTCCAGCTAGGCTACTCACAGTCCTTTAATCCCAGCACTTGGGAGGCAGAGGTAGGAGGGTCACCATGAGTTCGAGGTCACCCTGAGACTACATAGTGAATTCCAGGTAAGCCTGGACTAGAGTGAAACCCTACCTAGAAAAAACAAACAAACAAACAAACAAACAAACAAACAAAAAACCCAACAACCCCCCAAAAAAACTCCCCAAACACCCACACACATATATGCCAATTATTTGTGAAGAATGGATTTAAAATGGCTTTAAATGTGTTTTTATTTTCAACACATTATTAATAAACCAGTTATCATGGTTGTTCTAGTCTGGTGACAAAGAAACTCCTAAAAGGGCTGGAGAAATGGCTTAGCGGTTAAGGCACTTGCCTGCAAAGCCAAAGGACCATGGTTCAATTCCCCAGGACACATGTAAGTCAGATGCACAAGGTGGCACATGCATCTGGAGCTCGTTTACAGTGGCTGGAGGCCCGGAGGCCCTAGTGTGCCCATTCTCTCCCTCTGTCTCTCTCTCCCTATCTGTCTCTCTCTAAAATAAATAAATAAATAAATAAATAAAGCCTCGCTCTAGTAGGGTGTATGTGTATTCACCTACTTACTTAATAAAAAAAGATATTCCTATGAATTTACTAAGTTTAGTCATGGTGGTGCACATCTGTAGTTCCAGCAATTGGGAGGCTGAGGTGGGAGAATCCCAAGTTCAAACCTGGGATACATAGCAAGACTCAAACAACTAACCAACAAGTGCCAATACTTTAGATCAAGACAGAATGAGAGAATTGTGTAGCCATCCTGCTGCTCCTGTAGTGTAATAATGAAACTCTGAGGTTAAAACAAACCAAGGAGCTTGGAAAGGAGTCACTGAGATCTTGGCATTGAGCACAGATCTGAGGAGGAAGGGGAGTGAGCCATGCATATCTCGGGTGAAAGGGCATTCTAGGCAGGGATGGTGGTGTCAGGTGCAAAGTTTCTGAGGAAAAAGGGGGAATGGGGTGAAAAGCAGGTCAGAGCAATGAATTGGACCAGATAGGATAGAACCTTATAGGCCACAAGGAGGACTTTGGTTTTTATTCTGAATTAAATTTAAACTGACATTTGAAAGATAAGCATATAATGGTTTAAAGCTCCCAGGGTAGAACTGAACTCTGGACTGCAGACTCTGGATTTGGTTCATTTATTTATTGAACTATCTGCCATCCATTCTCTAAGCATTTAGAGAGGCACTTTGAGCCAGGGCTTATTGCTAGGAGCTAGGGAGAAAATATGGTCCCCTTAGCTCTGGGCGAAAAAACAAAACAAAACAAAACAAAAAACCTTTCAGGGTTTGAGGAATTCCTGCCTTCTCACGTGGGGATATTACTGCCAATGTGACTTGATGGGTGACCTTGGGAAATGAGTTAGGAGGGTCACCTACCTCCTACCACAGACAAGGAAGAAGGAAGCCAGAGAGTATGGAGGAGAAAGAAAGAGAAAAAGGAAGCCCATCCCCATTTGATTTTGTATGTATTCATATGTGTATGTGTGGCTATATGTGCACATGTGTACATATGGAGCCAGAGGTTGATGTGGGGTGCCTTCCTCAATCAAGTTTTTTTTTTTTTTTTGTGTGTGTGTGTGTGTGTGTGTGAATGAAAAAAACAAAAGCAGCCGGGTGTGGTGGTGCACGCCTTTAGTCCCAGCACTTGGAAGGCAGAGGTAGGAGGATCACAGTAAATTCAAGGCCACCCTGAGGCTACATAGTGAATTCCAGGTCAGCCTGGGCTAGAGTGAGACTCTACCTTGAAAAACCAAAAACCAAAAACCAAAACAAAACAAAAAAACCCCCCCCAAAACAAAAAAACCCAGCTAGGTATGGTGGCTCATGCCTTTAATCCCAGCACTCAGGAGGCAGAGGTAGGAGGATCACCGTGAGTTTGAGGCCACCCTGAGACTACATAGTGAATTCCAGGTCAGAAGTGCTCACTTGCAAAGCCTGTTAGCCCAGGTTCAATTCCCCAGTACCCATGTAAAGCAAGACATATAAAGTGGTGCATGCATCTGGAGTTCATTTGCAGTGGCAAGAGACCCTGGCACTCCCATACTTTCTCCCTCAAATAAGTAAATAATTTTGTGTGTGTGTGTGTGTGTGTGTGTGTGTGTGTGTGTGCATGCAAGTACACACATTCCATGTCCATGTGTGTGGAGGTCAGATGAAATGTCTTCCTCTATCACTCTTTCACCTTCTTTCCCTGAGACAGAGTCTCTCACTGATCTTGATCATCATTCTTAGTTAGAGTGACTGAACAGGAAATCTTAGCAATCCTTTCATTTCTGCCACTCTCAGTACTGGGGTTACAGGCATGTGTGACCATGCATGGGGATCAAACTCAGATTCTCATACTAGTATTCTTACACACTAGCCAGCCTTCCACATTATTTATTATTATTATTATTATTATTATTATTATTATTTTGGTTTTTGGAGGTAGGGTCTCACTCTAGCCCAGGCTGACCTGGAATTCACTAGGTAGTCTCAGGGTGGCCTTGAACTCACCGCAATCCTCCTACCTCTGCCTCCAGAGTGCTGGGATTAAAGGTGTGTGCCACCATACCTGGCCTATTATTATTTCTTTACAAGGAGAGAGAGAAAGAGAGAGAGAGAGAGAGGAGAAGAGAAGAGAGACAGAGATAATGGGCATGTCAGGGCCTCCAGCCACTGCAAATGAACTCCAGACATATGTGCCACTTTGTGGGTACTGGAAACCTGGGTTATTTGGTTTTGCAGACAAGTGCCTTAACCATTGAACCATCTCTCCAGCCCTGTTTTTTTTTAATACTTTATTTATTTATGTATTTATTTGAGAGAGAGAGAAAGGCAGATAGAGAGAGAGAAAGAGAGAGAGAGGCCACTCCAGGGCCTCTAGCCACTGCAAATGAATTCCAGACACATGCTCCACCTTGTGCATCTGGCTTTATGTGGGTACTGTGGAATTGAACCTGGGTCCTTTGCTTTGCTGGCAAGTGCCTTAACTGCTAAGCTGTGCTGGCCTGCAGCACAAGTCGAAACAAACCTCGATGGAGGGAGTGGGAATGAACCTGAGACAAGAACACAAGGAATAGAGCCAAGACAAGTTCTGATCAAGGCTCTGCTTTATTCAGGCGAATACAAGCTTATATACAGAAGACAAAACTTTTTGGATAATGCCTACGTGCCTAAAGTCAGCTTCACCAGGGTCATATAATAATTTATGCCTCTTCCTGTTGCTCACCCCATCTAGGCTATATGTTAAATAATGCCATTGTGACTGGTGCCATTTCACCTGGGCTGCCTTCTCACCTAGGCTTGTAGGATAAGGCCTTTGTGTTAAGAGATCAAAGACCACCTGCAGCTCCCAAAGTCAAAGAGCAGCTGCAGCTCCTGACATCTCCCCCTTCTTTATTTATTAAAAGAAGCGACTGTGCCTGTCTTAGGTTGTCAGAGGCAGAAGAACATCCTTACCCGTCATTGGACAAACATATTATCCTTGAATATGTGTCCTGTCTTAGGTTGGATGCCTCCTCCCCCGATCTTACCCGTCTCTGGCTACCAGCCGGACAAAATTCAGGGAGAATTAGGATAAAGTCTGAGGGAGCCAAGGACGTGTTCTATAGTGCATACCTTGGACCTCTGCACGAACATTTACAATAGCCCTCATTAAACATTTGAAGAAAATAGGCAATAGGCATAAGAGAAGCAGAAGGCAAACTCCCACAGCTGCAAAGCTGCCTATCCAGGAACTCAAGAGAGTCCCAACCAGGCAACACAGACTTAATTGCAGCAATTAAATCATTAGCAGCCTTAGTGGCATCAAAATCAAGATGACTCTTCTGTATAGCTAGAATTTTTGAATGTAAACTAACCAAATCTAATGAAATGTTATCATGGTGCCAAATTCCTTTCAAGTGCATTTTGACCTTTACCCAATTTTCATAACTAGCATTGTAAGTTTTAGAGGTGATGCAGATCCATTGGTAATTTGCATGGCATTCCAATCGAGCTCTAATCTTCAATCCTTGAATTTGTTCTCCTAAATAAGTCACTACATCAAACAAAGCATCTATTTTTTCTTCTAACTTCTTGTCTATAGTTACTTGAGTTCCCAAAGCAACAGAAACATTTTTGGCTAGATTATTAACAAAGTGTGCAGTATGAACTTCTTGTGCAAGAGCAACAGCAGCAGTAGTAATAGAAGCTAATAATGTAATAAATGCAGCAATCCCAGCAATAATTAAACCTACAACTCTCTTTTGTCTACTTAAACTATTTTTAACCTCCTCTAGAATTTGAATACCCTTGTCAGAATACCAAGGCTTTGAAAGATTTACAGGAATCATAACAAATGCAGGTTGTTTGACAATCATTACAGTTTTAGAATCATGAGAAATACAATTGGACAGACTATAATTATCACAGGTAACATTAAACATTCCTTCAGACCCATGATGCCAAGTAATATTTATATTTCCTAACATCAGGGCATAAGGTGGTGTAACACAGGCCATAACATTTCCCTTTGGAAGACTATTTGAATTATTGCTGTCAGATGTAACCTTGATACCTCCCATAGCAGCAGCAATTTTCCACACGTAAGTTTGCTGATGTCCATTGTCTGACCACCACAGTCCTGAGGACAGTCCAGTAGCCCAATCATTAACCCATTCAGTTTTACTCCCTATAGAACCTGTTGATCCTGACCAATCCTTAACATATCTAGTAGATCCAGAAACATTATACCTGATAAATTTTGTCCCTACACATTTGCTCCAATGTATAGATTTATTGAACCAAGGTGTATTTCCCTCACAAGGAATAAAGTCCTCTGGTGGACTATCCCCTGTAACTTGATTTCCATAGGGAAGCCAAATAGAAATTCTGCTTGTTTGGACCTGTTTTATCATTTTTGTACCTTGTACATGCTCTTGTACATGCTTTACAGTAATGTTTCTTTCCTTTATTTCAAAACATCCCACTATGCTGGTCTTAGAAAAGCATAGTGGAATGCCTAGACCACGCCCTGAATATGAACTCATAATTACTTGATGTAATTTTATATTTTTACTAGATGGCGTGCTTAGCAACTGAGTGTTATTGACTAGAACTATGATTTTTTTTTTCTCCCAGTTCACTGGATGTAATATAGGAGGATCAGGAACGTAGGTCCAGTAGAGTTCACTGTAAGCAAGATGTAGATGACTCCATATTATCAGGATCAGCAGTGTCCTCTTGTTCAATCTCGTGGCCTGCATACCGGACCAAGCGTTCTGGCAACCATCTGGCTCCATTTTCTTTCTGTGAAAAAATACAAACAGATCCTCGTCCCCATATTAATACAGGGTCGGGTCCACTCCATTTGTTAGTCAATGGATCTTTCCACATTACTTTAGCATAATTAGTTTTGGTTTGTGCATGCCAAAAACGGTCAGCAGCAGAAAACCCTTTTGCATCCAAAAGTAAAAAATTTAAAATAAATAAAGTATGATTTAGCCATTTTGTTACTGACCCCTGTGTCATTTCCCCCTTTTTTGTTTTTTGTAACCAGATTTTTAATATTTCATTTGCTCGTTTAATGATACCTTGCCCTTGGGGGTTATAAGGAATTCCAGTAACATGCTCAATATTAAAAGAAGAACAAAAGTGCTTAAATCCTGTACTTGTATATCCTGGACCATTATCTGTTTTCAGTTGTTTAGGTACTCCTAAAATATTAAAAGAATTAAGACAATGAGCAATAACATGTTTAGTAGCTTCTCCTGTTTGTGCAGAAGCACAAATGAAACCAGAATAAGTGTCAATAGAAACATGTACAAATTTCATTTTTCCAAACTCAGGAACATGAGTTATATCCATTTGCCATAAATGGCCAGGAGTCAAACCTCGAGGATTGACACCATGATGTGGCACAGGTAAAAATGTGAGACATTGTTGACAATTTTTAACAATCTGTCGTGCTTGTTCACGTATAATTTTATATTTAAGACGTAGAGTATTAGCATTAAGATGATGAAGCTTGTGAGCATTAATAGCTTCTTCCACAGAAAAAATTCTAGTAGCCTCATCTGTAATAGCATTTCCCTGAGCTAAGGGTCCGGGGAGGCCAGAATGAGCACGAAGGTGTCCTACATAGAAAGGTGCTGAGCGCTGGAGAATCAAAAGTTGAACCTGTGCAAACAAATTGTAAACAGTAGAAGAAGGACTTATTCTACTACAGGTTTCTAAATAAGGAACTGAACGGACAATATATTGGCTATCAGTGTAAATATTAACAGATATAGTAGCAGTATGTTGTAATAAAGCTTTAAAGGCTGCCAGTTCCACAAACTGTGCAGATTTATAAGGAGTATTAAAAGTATATGTTTGTCCATTTAAAGAATAAGCAGCTAGGCCAGAAGAAGATCCATCTGTAAAGGCCAACATAGCATCCTTGATAGGAGAAAATTGTGTATTGCAAGGAAAAATGACTTGATGTTGCATGAAGAACTGAATCAATTTATGTTTAGGGTAATGATTATCAATGCTTCCTGCAAAACCTGCCATGGATAATGCCCAAGCATCTGAAAAAGCAAAAAGCCAAGAAACCTGTTTTGAATTATAAGGCTGACAGATAACCTGTGGTTCTATTCCAAAATATTTAATAGAATTAGACCTTCCTTCCATCACTACTTTAGCAACATCATCATAATAAGGAGTGACAGTTCTTGGAGGGGAAGATGCAAGATGCACCCATAGTATAGGGGCTCCTTGCCACAACAATCCTGTTGGAGTATATGGGGTAGGAAATACAAGTAACCACAACTCTTTACTATAGTCAATATAAGTGATAAATGTTTTTTCTATAGCCTTTTGTACTGTAATTAATGTTTTAGAAGCTTTAGGTGTAAGAGAACGAAAAGAAGAAGGATTAGAGTCCCCCTGTAGTATATTAAATAAAGGTTTTAATTCATGAGTAGTAAGTTTTAAATAAGGCCTAATCCAATTAATATCTCCTAGCAATTTCTGAAAATCATTTAAAGTGGTAAGGTTCTGTGTTTTAAGAGTAACTTTCTGTGGTTTAATTTGTTTTGGATATAAATAAAACCCAAGATAAGAAAAAGGGAAATCTTGTTGTACCTTTTCAGATGCAATTTTTAATCCCCACATAGTGAGCTGTTGTTCCATGTAAGAAAAACAAGTCAAGACATCTGTCTTTTCCTTTTCAGCTAATAAAATATCGTCCATATAATGAATAATATATATTTGAGGAAATTTGCTTCTTGTAGAAGCTAAAGCTTTAGCCACAAATTTCTGACATAAAGTTAGCATATCAACATTCCAATCACCATTTCCTGTCTGTTGATTCAACATTGCAGTCTTTTTGTACAAATCATAGAATTCTACTTTCCAAATTAAATATTCTCCTCCTGATAAGCAAGCTTTGCCTATAGATTTCCAATCATCTGCTGTTAAAATTTTTCCTGCCATCACTTCTATAATTGACATAGTATATGGTTATGTAGGTCCATATTGTGCACAAGCTATTTTTAATTCTTTTATGTCTTTAAAATTAAAGGAAGCATATTGTCTCATCATTTGATTACCTTGTTGAAATTTAATTACTGGATAAGCCAGTGGGAAGGCTCGTGTTTCCTCATCACCTTCTTCTATGGCTTTTTGTATCGCCCTTTCTAAGGGAGAGCAATTAAAAACAGGCTGAGTAGGATGCAATGAAGATGTGTAGACAATTTCAGAAGGCTTCTTAATAATACTATCTAACTCATCTTTTAACTTTCTTTTTTCTTTCTCCAGGTTTACTCTCTCCTTTAAAGCTGCCACCTCATTTTTTAATTCTGCTACATATACTTGTGTGGGGGGCATAGGGACACGGTGGGTCCCAATCCGTATGATAATTAGCGGCCTTTTTTTCTAATTCTGCTGCTTCTCCTGGCTCTAATTCCTCCTCTTCCTCATCACTATCTTCCTTAGCAACTTGTAAAGATTGCAATGTTTTATGCAATTCTTTGTGAGTTACAGGTGTCCCTTTTTCAGAACTTTGATTTTTAATTTCTTCAATGACATCTTGAGTGTGATCTAACATTTGCTTCACTAAACTATCTTTTGTGCCTGAATCCAAGGCATCCTTTATCAAGGACCATAAGGAAAAGGCAATTACCGGAACCTTATTAGGACCATGAGTTTGTAAAAAGACATTTAATTCTTTCCCTACTTTCTCCCAAGCATCTGAATCAACATTTCCCTGTTCTATAAACCAAGGGCTCGTTTTATTAATGAAATCAAAAAATTTGCTTAAAGAACTTGATGCAATCCCAATTCCTTGTGCCTTTAAGATATCTTTTACTACAGCAATTAGCTCCTTTTTACTTTTTGTTTGTCCCATAATTGCGCCAACTTACCTTATTCCAGAAGACTGAGCGGGCGACTGCAGACTTCTTTTTAATTTTTTCTTTCTTCCGCGCGGATTCTGAGTTGATGTTGACGTTCCTCACTGAGGTCCCTCGTATTCAAAGTCCCTGTTCGGGCGCCACTATGTGCTGGCCTGCAGCACAAGTCGAAACAAACCTCGAAGGAGGGAGTGGGAATGAACCTGAGACAAGAACACAAGGAATAGAGCCAAGACAAGTTCTGATCAAGGCTCTGCTTTATTCAGGCGAATACAAGCTTATATACAGAAGACAAAACTTTTTGGATAATGCCTACGTGCCTAAAGTCAGCTTCACCAGGGTCATATAATAATTTATGCCTCTTCCTGTTGCTCACCCCATCTAGGCTATATGTTAAATAATGCCATTGTGACTGGTGCCATTTCACCTGGGCTGCCTTCTCACCTAGGCTTGTAGGATAAGGCCTTTGTGTTAAGAGATCAAAGACCACCTGCAGCTCCCAAAGTCAAAGAACAGCTGCAGCTCCTGACACTAAGCCATCTCTTCAGCTCACCTATTTTATTTTATTTTAGAGAGAGAGAGAGGGGGGGGGGAGAGAGAGAGAGAGAGAGAGAAAGAGGAAAGATAGAAAATTGGCACACCAGGGCCTCAGCCACTGCAATCAAGCTCCAGATGCTTGTGCCACCTGTGGGCTTGTGTGCCACCTTGTGCGACCTTGTGCTTGCCTCACCTTTGTGGGTCTGGCTAACGGATCTGGAGAGCAGAACATGGGTCCTTGGGCTTTGCAGGCAAGTGCCTTAAACCTCTCCAGTTCCCTCTTTTTTTTTTGAGACAGCATCTCACTTTGTAACTTAGTTGTCCTGAACTCATTCTGTAGCCCAAGCTGGTCTTGAAGTCATGGCAATCTGTCTGCCTCAGCTTCCTGAGTGCTAGGATTACAGGCGTGAGCCACTATGCCCAGCCTCCTCCACCTTATGTGTGTGTGTGGCGGTGTGTGGGTATAGTGTTTGCATGCGTGTGTACAGATATGTGTGCCCCATCTGCACACCTGGAGAGACCAAAGGGGAATGTCTGTTGTTCTCCTTTATTGCTGTTCCCTTTATTTCTTGAGATGGAGTCTTTCATTGAATTGGAGCTACAATTTTCAATCAACCCTACCCACTACAGGCCTGATGAATGTGTGGCCACACCAAGTTTTTTACATGGATGCTGGAGATGGAGCTCAGGTCCTGTTGGGCCCTCTTGCCTGTGCAGCAAGCACTATTAACTGCTGAACCATCTTCCTAGTCCCAATTTATATTTTTTTCAAAGTAGGGTTTCTCTCTTGCCCAGGCTGATCTGGAATTCACTATGTGGTCTCAGAGTGGCCTTGAACTCATGGAGATCCTCTTACCTCTGCCTACCAAGTGCTGGGATTAAAGGTGTGCACCAACATGCCTGGCCCCACTTCATTTTTTTTTTTTTTTTTTTTTTTTTTTTGGTGTTTCGAGGTAGGGTCTCACTCTAGCCCAGGAACTGGGCTGACCTGGAATTCACTATGGAGTCTCAGGGTGGCCTTGAACTCACTGCTATCCTCCTACCTCTGCCTCCTGAGTGCTGGGATTAAAGGCGTGCGCCACCATGCCCAGCTCCCACTTCATTTTTTTGAGACAAGGTCTCTCATCTAACTCAGAGCTCACTGATTTGTCTAGGCTAGCTAGCCAGCAAGCCCCAAGGATCCTCCTGTTTCCGTATCCCCAGAGGTGCACACCACTGTGCCTTACTTTTATATGGGTGATTTTGAGGCAAACACTTTACCAAAACTGAGCCACTTAGGCATCACCCTGATTTTCTACATTCTCTATAGTGTAGGAGTCTCTGTCTCTCCAACATTAAGCTCTGGCTCCAGCCTAGCCTGGAGAGAGGACAGTGGATGGGCCAGAACAGGTGGCCTGGACATGAGCTGTCTGTCTACTGACTACTCAGTACTCATTTTTAGAACAGTTTCCAGAAATGATGGGAGGAGATAGGCAGGACAACTAAATATAGTTCTGGGGCCTGTGCATTATCTGGAAAGGTCTGTCCTCTGTTTGATATGTGCCTAACAGTTGTGGTGTTCACCCACTGCCAGCTGCCCCTGAGTCCAGCTGTCCTTGCCCTGAGCCGGCTGCTTGTTTCTTGCTTGTATGTGGACACAACTGTGAACCCCTGTTCCTGACTGGTCTTTCTGGGCATTTCTTGGATCTAAGATCTCCCACCAGACCTGTAAGTCCATGGGCCTGGCTATATGGGGTAGGGGAAGAAGGCTGGGGATGCTATAGAGTTCAGTGAGAAGAGGGCTGGGATTTGGGCTTCTAGATAATTGGGGTCTGTGGTTGAGGTCAAGATGTAGGTAAGAAGCTGAGGCCTGGGGCTAAAACCAGGTCAAGTACAGAGGGCCAGACTGTAATCTCCACATATGTTTAGGAAATGGGGTTGAACAGAGGTCCCACGGAGCCATATTTTTGTTGGAGACCTTTGGTGGTAAGGGCAGTAGATACTACCTTTAGGACTATAACTTGCCCCGTGGTCATAACCAGAATCCCCTCCAGTATGGGATGTGAGATCTACATAGGCTCATGGCTATGTGGCCACAGACCTGTTTGGGATTAAGCCGGAGCTCAGTCCTCTGGTCTCTGACCCTCCTCCTCCTAGGCTCACCATGTCGGCTGCACCTGGCCTCCTGCACCAGGAGCTGTCTTGCCCGCTGTGTCTGCAGCTATTTGACGCGCCCGTCACAGCCGAGTGTGGCCACACTTTCTGCCGCGCCTGCCTGGACCGCATGGGGGGCGAGCCTGGGGCGGATGGCACGGTGCCTTGTCCCTGCTGTCAGGCGCCCACGCGGCCTCAGGCACTCAGCACTAACCTGCAGCTGGCGCGCCTGGTGGAGGGCCTGGCGCAGGTGCCCCAGGGCCACTGCGAGGAGCACCTGGACCCTCTGAGCATCTACTGCGAGCAGGACCGCGCCCTCGTGTGCGGCGTGTGCGCCTCGCTCGGTTCGCACCGCGGTCACCGTCTGCTGCCCGCTGCCGAGGCCCACACACGCTTCAAGGTGCGGAACCTCCCCCAGTAGGGGTCGGGGTGGGCTGGGGTTGCTGGACAGAGCGGGCCCCGTCCCTGGGGAGGTGGCTGGGTTGAGGATCGTGGGTGCCCAAGGTGGCTAGGGAGAGTGGGAGGCCTAGGTGGCCAGGCAAAGCAAGAGGTCCGGAGGAGCCGCGCCGGGGCGGGCTGGGATCCTGCGAAGTTGGATTTGCCCGCCGCAATCGCTCCAACAAGTCTGGAAATAAGGGGACGGCGTCTCTTGAAACACTCTACCGAGCCTGGCGAATCGAACCGGGACTGAGTCACTGGCTTTTCCACCGCAAGAGGGACGCTGCCAGCTAGAGGCATGCCAGGAGTCCGCCGGGCACTGCTGCCTGGCTGGGGTGAAGCACCTCCGAGGCTTCCAAACTTGCGCTGGCCTGAGGTAGCCAGAGGATCCCCAGTGGACAGGGGAAAGCAAGAAGAGAGGCCAAGGCTCTCAACACTCCAGCTCAGGCTGTTTTCTGGTGGGATCTGGAAGTCCCGAAACTCTCAGCCTTTACACAGATGTTCTTTTCAATATTGTGTCCCTGAGCGAGGCCAGGAGAATGGATACACAGACATAAATTCTTACATGTCATGTATGTGACAAATCACACGCAGCAGATGTGTGTGCAACTGCTATGAAATATTTATTGGTCTGTGGAGTAGCAAACAACAGGTGCAGGGGCGAGGGGAGGGACGTGGGAGAGTCTGGAGGCCAGAAGCGGCCTTCCCACCCTGCCATTGTCTTGTGCAGCTGCTGGACGTGCAGATGGGGCGTCATCAGCGCCCATTCTCCTAGACAGGTTAGACTTCCTTGGGTCTATATTAAAGTCCCCCCCCCCCAATTTCTCCCACTCTATCCTTAAGTCCAGCCCAGTACTGGCTGTGACTCCTCCCGCTGCCCCCGCCTAGGGCAGGGCACTCCTGCCCAGAGCCTGCCCAACCCAGGTTCCCAGAACTCCCAGTCTTGCTCATCTTTATCTGTGAAGAGAGAACAGACCAGATTGAGTGATCCGCATCAGCTAGCACTAAGCCTCAGGAGTCTGAAGGGGGTCCAAAGGAGTTTGAAGGAGGAAGGGGACAGGAATGCTTTGGGGCATAGGCAAATTAGAGCGGTTGGGTTGGTTCCCACATACCAGATTCGGAGTGATTGAATGGGGTCCTGGGTGTTGGACCTCACGAAGCATCGTCCCAGTTCCTGCATGCCCATGTCGTGTGGCATGGCTGCCGCGAGTTCAGCTCCGTAGTCCTCACAGTAGAAAGCCACCGACTTGTGGGTGAGGTTCATGATGTCCAGCGTCCCCAGCACCCCCTATCCCTCGCGACGGAACGTGCCTCCCTAGCTTTAGCCTGAACTTCTTTCTTCTTCCTTCTCCTCCTTCTTCCGGTTTTCAAGGTAGGGTTTCACTCTGGCCCGGGCTGACCTGGAATTCACTATGTAGTCTCAGGGTGGCCTCAAACTCACCGGAGATCCTCCTACCTCTGTCTCCGGAGTGCTGGGATTAAAGGCGTGCGCCCGGTTTGATCTTCTTGAGCTCGTCCTTTGTCAGGACCACTGCCAAGGGCCCCAGAGCCCTCCTGGAGGAGACTGATCTGGCAGCCCAGCCCTGTGGCTTCCCCTAGATGGGAACACCACCGAGTGGCCCTCAGTTTCTCCTAGGGTGGGGCAGAAGGTGCCAATTGGTTAAGGCAGAGGCCACTGCCATTGTGCAGAGGAGGACACTGAGGTGGGGAATCAAGGAGGCAGGAAGGCAGAGGTCGCTTTGGCTGGATCCCTTAGAGTTCCCCATGCTTGCATTTTAAGAACTCCATACCAACAGTCCACAGATAGGCTTATTGATCAACGCAGGGGATATATGTATTCAATTGTTTGTCCCATGAGCTATCAGCAGCGTATAGAGGCTAACAAGCCCAGGAAGAGGGGAAAGTCGTTACCATCGCCCCTGCCTCCTCCTCCTCCCTTTTTCTTCTCAACAGGGTTTCCTTGTATATAAGGCTGGCATGGAACCTACTATGTAGAACAATTTGGTCTTGACTTTGTGATCCCCTTGCCACAACTGCCCCAGTGCTGGGGTTACAAACATGCACTAACCCCACCTAACATCATTTCTTTTTTTTCACCCATCTCTCTCCTGGAAGCCTGCTGTGTGCCAAATGTCATATGTCTGTCTGATGAGTAGGGTTGGGGGATCAAAATGCATTTTTTTTTCTTTTTTGGTTTTTTGAGGTAGGGTCTCACTCTAGCCCAGGCTGACCTGGAATTCACTATGGAGCCTCAGGGTGGCCTCGAACTCACGGCAATCCTCCTACCTCTGCCTCCCGAGTGCTGGGATTAAAGGCATGCGCCACCACGCCCAGCTTCAAAATGCATTTATGTTATCCTTGCAAACAATTATCCTTGCAAACATCTGCACCGGGGATGACTGCTGAGGGGTGGGATGTGGAAAGTAAGGCCAAAGAAGAGTCAAGGAACTAGATCATGGGAAGAGAAGGTACCCAGACCTTAGGGAGAAGTATGGTCAGGGACTAGAGGCGTGCAAATGGACCTGGGAAAATGGCTGGAGGAGGATTTGACATTGAGAATAAACTATGGAGGGCAGGATTAGGGGGAGACATGTGGAAGTTTGGGTGGCATCCTGTCATTTCTTTTCTTTTCTTTTCTTTCTTTTTTTTTTTTTTTGAGGTAGGGTCTCACTCTAGCCCAGGCTGACCTGGAATTCACTATGGAGTCTCAGGGTGGCCTCGAACTCACGGCGATCCTCCTACCTCTGCCTCCCGAGTGCTGGGATTAAAGGCGTGCGCCACCACGCCCGGCTGCATCCTGTCATTTCTTATGCCTTTCCCTGCCCCCACCCCCAGGCACAGCTCCCACAGCAGAAGCTGCAGCTGCAAGAGGCCTGTATGCGCAAGGAGAAGAGCCTGGCTGTGCTAGAGCACCAGTTAACGGAGGTGGAGGTGAGGGGCTGGCATGGTGGAGCCTCAGGACTGTGGGTCCAGGCTGAGGGTCCCCAAGCAAGGATCTTTCTTCATCCTCACCCCAGGAGACAGTGCGTCAGTTCCGAGGAGCTGTTGGGGATCAATTAGGGAAGATGCGGGTGTTCCTGGCTGCACTAGAAGGCTCTTTGGACTGTGAGGCAGAACGAGTTCGGGGAGAGGCTGGTGTGGCCTTGCGGCGGGAGATGGCAGGCCTGAACTCTTACCTGGAGCAGCTGCGGCAGATGGAAAAGGTGCTAGAAGAGGTGGCCGACAAGCCACAGACTGAGTTCCTTATGGTGAGCACTGAGTGACCTCCTCACCCTGCCTCTTGTCCATGGCTGAGGCTCTAGGGGCCTCCTTCCATTGTCAGATGGACCCTGAGGCCCAGAGAAGTGAAGGGATAGGCTAGGGTTTCATCTCCAGTGGGCCTCTGGATTGTCCTGTTTGGACACTGCATAAGGATACTATATCTAAGTGGGCACCATTCGTATCACAGACATTATAGGCTGTGTATTTAGTAGGACAATCTTCTAACAGGTGTATTTGAGCTTCTGTGGTAGGGGTGGGGCACCTTTTCCTACTTTGCATGAAAGTACATGTCCAGGGCTGGGGACATGTCTCAGAGGATCAAGGCATTTGCTTGCAAAGCCTATCAGCTCAGGTTCAATTCCCTAGTACCTACGTAAAGCCAGATGCAGAAAGTGGCACATGTGTCTGGAATTTGCAGCAGCAAGAGGCCCTGGTGCTCCTGTACTGTCTCATTCTCATGTAAAATAATTAATAAATAAAGAAAGAAGAATGAGTGATGTCCTGAGGTAGCCTTTTGTTTTTTCTGGTCTTTCTGATCCCATGCTTAGCATTCCTGGTTGTCCACCCCATCCTCAGGTGTCTCCAGAGTCTACTCTGCCTTATTCACCTCCATTCTTTTTTTCTTCCTCCAGAAATATTGTCTGGTGACCAGCAGGTAAGACCAACTTGGCTCTGTTCCTTTGCCCAGCTTACCCTAGCTGGCTCACCCTCAGTTCGCCATGAGCCTTTGCTGACAACCATTTCTGTGCACTTTATGTTGAACACAGAAATGAGCCAGACCTGTGGGCCTCATAAACTGGCACCACAGTGCAGTTGTGGGCACATCATAGGTGTCATTTCAAGGCTGTTGGGGAGGAAAAGGGATGGCCAGGACAGAGAAGTAGACACTGGAGTTGGGTCCTGTAGGAATGGCCAGGAGCTGGGGGATGGCTCTGCACTGTAGACTAGTAGAAGAGCTCAGCCTGGCCTTGAACTCACTAATTAGCCCAGGCAGGCTTAGAACCAGAGATCCTTCTACCTTAGCCTCTCAAGCTTGGGGATTATTGGCATGTACCACCACATCTGGCTTCAAACATTTTCAAATATACATTTTATGTTCAGTTGCATTAAATACATTCACAATGTATAGCCATCACCTTCATCTATATCCAGAACCTTTCCAAATTCCCAAATTGTGACTCTCATGGAAAAGTTAAGGCAAGAATGTGATGTGGGGGGAGTCCCCACCTCCCCCTCATCTCTCTACCTCCAGGCTGCAGAAGATCCTGTCAGAGTCACCACCACCCGCACGTCTGGACATCCAGCTGCCTATCATCTCAGATGACTTCAAATTCCAGGTGTGGAAGAAGATGTTCCGGGCTCTGATGCCAGGTACTAGGAGGGACAGCTATGGGTGTGTGTAACTGTGGGGTTGGTGGGAAGCCTGAGACACAGAGAGGCCTTCTAACTCCAACTCAGAAAGCGATGAGGTTGGGGACATGGCTCAGTGGGTAAGAGTACTTGCTATACAAGCATGAAGGCCTGAGAAGGCCTCAGACTTCCTGAATTCATTTCCTGAGGGCTCATGTAAATAGCTGGGTATGGCCATGTATGCCTATAACCCCAGTCCTTTGGGGAGCAGAGACCAGAGAATTTTTGGGCTTGCTGGCCAGCTAGTTTAACCAAAAATAGCAGGTCTTGGTTCAGAGAGACATGCACAAGGATAAGCGATAGAGGACCCCTGACATTCTCCTCTGGCCATTGCTCATGGGGCATACATATCTGCACACGCACATGCATACACCAACAGACATGCAAAAGGAAAGAACGAGCCGGGCGTGGTGGCGCACGCCTTTAATCCCAGCACTCGGGAGGCAGAGGGAGGAGGATCACCATGAGTTCAAGGCCACCCTGAGAACACAGAGTGAATTCCAGGTCGGCCTGGGCTAGAGTGAGACCCTACCTCGAAAAACAAAACAAAACAAAACAAAACAAAAGGAAAGAACGAACAAACAAACAAACAAACAAACAAACAAAAAAGCCATGGAAGAAGTTACCCTTTACCTCTGGGGTTCCTTCTTGCAGTTTTCTAACCCAGCCTGGAGGCCTTTGGGAGATGGAGGGGTGGCATGGGGAGCAGACTGCTTACCTCAGTGCTGCTATGATGGGTCTGAGCCACCGACTCCCTGTCCCTCTCTGGACACCGAGATGATGATTCTTGCTAATTGGGGCCTGAGGTTCTGCAGAGCTCCTGGGACTCTGGGAACTGGCCTGAGTCAAACACTGACTTTGGGCTATGTGGCTGGGGAGCTCAGGGCTCAGCCTTCCCTTCCAAGGGCTGGAGCACATCTGGGTGCTGCAGCCTATGGGACATGCACTCATGGGTGTTCAGCCCTTACTGCTTCTTGGCTGGCTGGGGTAGGAATGGAGGAAACCCCTGTTCTAAGGCCCAAAGATCAGATCAAGACAGACCAAGAATCAGACTGACCCACTGTCCTGCTCCATGACCTTGGGCCTTCTCTGGGTCTCAGATTACCATCACCTATCTTATACCAGTCCTGCCCACCACCATGAAGAGACCTGATTATGGGCTCCTTGTGCAGTGAGCAAGTGGAAGTCCGGAGAGGTGTGGTCTTTGGCATGAGCCAGCAAGCCGAGAGGAAGATGTGAGGAGCTGAAGCTGAGAGAAGGCTCCCCTGGCTGGCCTGACTCTTGTCTCTCTGGCAGCGCTGGAAGAGCTGACTTTTGACCCCAGCTCTGCGCACCCGAGCCTGGTGGTGTCCCCGTCGGGCCGCCGCGTGGAGTGCTCGGAGCAGAAGGCGCCGCCGGTAGGAGACGACTCGCGGCAGTTCGACAAGGCGGTGGCGGTGGTGGCGCAGCAGCAGCTGGCGGCCGGCGAGCACTACTGGGAGGTGGAGGTGGGCGACAAGCCGCGCTGGGCCCTGGGCGTGATGGCGGCCGACGCGCCCCGCCGCGGCCGGCTGCACGCGGTGCCCTCGCAGGGCCTGTGGCTGCTGGGGCTGCGCGACGGCAAGGTCCTGGAGGCCCACGTGGAGGCCAAGGAGCCGCGGGCCCTGCGCGCCCCGGAGCGGCGGCCGGCCCGCGTGGGCCTCTACCTCAGCTTCGCGGACGGCGTCCTCGCCTTCTACGACGCCAGCGACGCGGACGCGCTGGTGCCGCTCTTCGCCTTCCACGAGCGCCTGCCCGGGCCCGTGTACCCTTTCTTCGACGTGTGCTGGCACGACAAGGGCAAGAACGCGCAGCCACTGCTGCTCGTGGGGCCTGACGGCGAGGAGGCCTGAGCCCGTGGGCACCTGGGGAGAGGCTTGGGTGGGTGGGCGGGTGGGGGGGGGGCTTAGGTTCCCTGCGTCAGGCCCGACGGGAGTTGGTTGCTAGGGCTGAACATAGGGCTGAGGGGGTGAGAGGTGTGCAGGTTGGGAAGGACAGGGCATGGCTAGTGAGCGGTCAGTTCCATGTCTCTGTGCACAGTGTCCACAGGGAAGGAAGGTACAAGGCAGGTCAGTGAGGAAATCTCAGTCGGGGTCCAGGGGCTCCCGCACGAAGCTGGGGTTGAGGAAGGGAAGAACAAGGGGTCAGGTTCTGTGAGGACTAAGGGGAGGAGCTTGGCAAGTCTGACAGGCTGTACAATCTGTGACCCTCATGAGCCACACGCACAAATGTGGCTCAACACATTTGTAGATGACTAGGACATATCTATCTCAATTTCAAAAGGCTGGACACCCTGCTTTGAGAGCTAGGAGTCTCTTCAGCTCCACAACCCTGCTCCTCCTTAACAGTGCACTTTCTGCTTGCATCAAATTGCCTCGGTGCACCCCTATGATCCCAGAACTCAGGAGGCTGAGGCAGGAAGGTGGTGAGTTGAAGGCTCACTGGCGCTACATTGCAGGACCTGTCACAAGCAAGCAAGCAAGCACAGAACAGTGACTTGATAAAACACTTGTGTTTCTGGTACGGTATATCTAGGGCAGGTCAAAGATGGTCATTTTGGGGCTGGAGAGATGGCTCAGGTTAAAGGCACTTGCTAGCAAACCCTAATGGCCTAGGTTTGATTCCCCAGTGCTCACATAAAACCACATGTACAAAGTGGCACATGCATAGGGAGTTCCTTTACAGTGGAAGAAGGCCCTGGCATGCCCATACTCTCTCTCTCTCTCTGTGTCTTTTTCCTTTCTCTCTCTCGTTCTCTGTCTCAAATAAATAAACCAAATATTTTAACAAAAAAGATGGTCATTTTCTTTTTTACGTTTTGAACATGGCCTTACTATGTGGCCCAGGCTGGCTTTGATTTCATTATGTAGTCCAAACTGGCTTCAAATTCTTGTTCCTCTCTCTCAGCCTCTGGAATACTGGAATTAAAGGTCTCAGTCCCCATCATCTAGTAAAGATGATCACTAACAAATTTCTAGGTGTTCCTGATTTTGCTGGCACCAGGGGGATCACACTGTATACCACTAGCAGGCAGTGCAAATGGAGGCATGAAGCCAAAACATATCCCTCTAGTAAACCAACATTTAAACTCTTTTTTTTTTTTTTTTCCCCGAGGTAGGGTCTCATTCTGTAGTCTCAGGGTGGTCTTGAACTCACGGCGATTCTGGCTTCAGGAGACAAAGGAAGGATTACTTTCAGAAGCTCTTTCATCCTGGCAAAGAAAACAATAACGTTAAAGGAGAATTTAGTTGTAAAATTCTGGTACCATTAAGAAACTATTGGAAAAAAGAGAAAAGAAACTATTATAATCTGACTCTATTAAATCTATGTGAAGAGACAAGTAATTATTAGATTTATTAGACAAGTGGCCTCTTAACCTTCTATGTTGACTCATCTATTTTTTTTTTCTAAAAATACTTATGTTCAGTTCCCATCATGAGGGTGGGGACAAAAACAAAAACCTCAGCCACAAATTTACATAGGCGAAACTGATGAGATCGGGCGTGTTCAGGTTGGTATGGACATAGTAGGTGAAACTGGTACTCAAAACTTGCAATAACTCCTTGCTGTCTATATGGAAAAGCCCATCTTTGACTTGACATCCAAGATGCCCTGCCAGTGTATGGGCTCACCGTGTACCACTGCCCTACAGATTTTTTTTGGTTTTTCGAGGTAGGGTCTCACTCTAGCCCAGGCTGACCTGGAATTCACTATGGAGTCTCAGGGTGGCCTCAAACTCACGGCGATCCTCTTACCTCTGCCTCCCAAGTGCTGGGATTAAAGGCGTGCACCACCATGCCTGGCTTGCCCTACAGATTTTTATAATTTGGCCCTACTGAAGCCTTGTGGTTCCAACACTCCCTGTCTATATCATGGAACTCTGTTATAAAGACCTCTCATACCACTTATCTTTTGACACTTCTGAGTGACTTCTGTATTAGTCTGAGGTCTCTAGAGGATGAGAACCCATAGAATGAATATTTGCTATAAAGAATATTTGTTAGATTAGCCGGGTATGGTGTGCACGCCTTTAATCTCAGCATTTGGGAGGCAGAGGTAGGTGGATCACCATGAGTTCTAGGCCACCCTGAGATTACATAGTGAATTCCAGGTCAGCCTGGACTAGAGCATGACCCTACCTCGAAAAAAAAAAAAAAAAAAAAAAGAAAAGAAAAGAATATTTGTTAGATTGATTTGGCAGTCCAACAATGGCTGTCTGCTGGCTGGAGAGTCTGAGAACCTGAGAACCTAGTAGCTGCTCAGTCCATCAAGCTGGATGATTCTGCAATCCCACTTTACCACTGAAGGCCTGGAGGATTCTTGGAGACTTTCCAGTAAACATTGGAAGGTTGAGGAAACTTGTTCCAGTGTCTGCAAAGCGTGGCTACAACAGCATAGCTGCATGCACTAGCAGTCAGCAAGGGCAGTGAGGCAGAAGGCCCTGTCACCAGGTGTGGTGGTGCACACCTTTCATCCCAGCACTTGGGGAGGCCGAGGTGGGAGGATCACTGAGTTCAAGGCCAGTCTGAGACTACATAGTGAATTCTAGGTCAGCCTGGGTTAGAGGAAAACCTTATCTCCGTCTCCTTAAAAAAAAAAAAAGGCATTTCCTAGCGCCTGCTTATACATAAGCAGCCACCTGAGGGGCTGCCACTCTGGAGGAAGGTCTTTCTCCTATTAATACTTCCTGGAAACGCCCTCACAGACCTGTCCAGGAAATGCAGTGTCTCTTTCTTGATTATTGATCTATCAGTTGACAACAAATTTATGGCCATAGTTTTTCTCACTCTGCTTGAAAATTAATAATAAATATTTTTGTGGGCGTGGTGGCACACTCCTTTAATCCCAGCACTTGGGAGGCAGAGGTAGGATTGCCATGAATTCAAGGCCACCCTGAGACAACATAGTGAATCTTTTTTTTCTGAGGTAGGGTCTCACTCTAGCCCACACTGACCTGGAATTCACTATGTAGTCTCAGGGTGGCCTGGAACTCATGGCGAGGTCCATGTTCATTTACATGGGCTCCTATGCCACTTTGTGCATCTGGCTTTACATGGGTACTGGGAAATTGAACTCAGGTCCTTAGGCTTTGCAGGCAAGCGCTGAGCCATTTCTCCAGCCCCCTTAAAAGGTGTTTTTTTTTTTTTTGTTTTTTTTTTTTTTTGGTTTTTCGAGGTAGGGTCTCACTCTAGCCCAGGCAGACCTGGAATTCACTATGGAGTCTCAGAGTGGCCTTGAACTCATGGCAGTCCTCCTACCTCTACCTCCCGAGTACTGGGATTAAAGGTGTGCGTCACCATGCCCGACTGCGTTTTTTTTTTTTTTTAATGTATTTATTTATTTGACAGAGAAAGACGGAGAAGGAGGAGGAGGAAAGAGAGAGAACGGGTGCGCCAGGGCCTCCAGCCACTGCAAACGAACTCCAGACGTGTGCACCCCCTTGTGCATATGGCTAACGTGGGTCCTGGGGAAATCAAACCTGGGTCTTTGGCTTTGCAGGCAAAGGCCTTAACCACTAAGCCATCTCTCCAGCCTCTAAAAGGTGTTTTGAATGATGAGAGCGCCAGCCTCATGAAGGTATTAATTATTTCCCTCAAGACTGGATAAATTTCTCTCTTCTCTCTCTGCACATATGGAGTCCACAGGTTGATGTTGGATGTCTTCCTAAATTGCTTTCTACCTTATTCTTTTTTTTTTTTTTTTTTTTGGTTTGTTTTTTGAGGTAGGGTCTCACTCTAGCCCAGGCTGACCTGGAATTCGCTATGGAGTCTCAGGGTGGCCTCGAACTCTTGGTGATCCTCCTACCTTTGCCTCCCGAGTGCTGGGATTAAAGACGTGCGCCACCATGCCGTTTTTTTTTTTTTTTTTTTTTCTGAACCTAGAGCTCACAATTCAGCTAGATTAGCTAGCCAGTAATTCCCAGGGCTTCCCTGTCTCTTCCTCCCTGGGATGACAGGTGCCCCACCACCACCTTGTCAGGCATTTTACATGAATCCAAACTCAGGTCCTGCTCTATGAACGTTTCCTGGGGAGAAGTAGACAAGTATCTGCTCTCTCAAATAGTGTGCCAATGACAGACCAAAGCAACAATTCCACCCAGTGAGTTTGGGGATCCAGTAACTTTATTGGGCTTACTTACAGACATGGTAAGGAGTCACTTACAGAGCATGAGTGACCCCAAAGCAGCCACATCACTGAAAGGTCTCACCCCAGCATGGATGACAGTGTCACCATAGCTGCATAGATGGAGTAGTCCTTCTTCAAACCTGACCAGAAGAAAGAGAGAAGAGACACAAATTAATAAATTTTGAGATAAAAGGCACCATTACAACAGATACCAAAGAAATTCAGAAAATCATAAGGATGTACTTTAAGAACATATACTCCACTAAGTTTGAAAATCTAAAAGAAATGGATGATTTCCTAGGTTTGTATGACCTACAAACACTAAATCAAGGTGTTATAAACCATTTAAATAGACCTATAACAAAGTACAGAGATCAAGCAGTTATTAAAAAAAAATTGCCAACTGAAAAAAGTCCAGGCCCGGATGGACTCACTGGTGAATTTTACCAGATCTTCACAGAACTAACACCAAAGCTTCTCAAAGTTTTCCATAAAATAGAAAAGGAAGGAATACTACAAAACTTCTACAAAGCCAGCATCACCTTGATATCCAAACCAGACAAAGACAGAACACAAAAAAGAAAATTATAGACCAATCTCCTTCATGAACATACATGCAAAAATTCTCAACAAAATATTGGCAAACAGAATACAAGAATATATCAGAAAGATCATTCACCCTGACCAAGTAGGCTTTATCCCAGAGATGCAGGGAAGGTTCAATAAATGCAAATTGATAAATGTAATACACTATATAAATGAACTGAAGGACAAAATTCACATGATCATCTCAGTAGATGCAGAAAAGGCATTTGACAAAGTTCCACATTCCTTCATGGTAAAAGTCCTAATGAAACTGGGATTAGAAGGAATATATCTCAACATAATAAAGGCTATTTATGACAAACCTACAGCCCACATAATACTAAATGGGGAAAAACTTGAAGTTTTTCCACTAAAATCAGGACCAAGACAAGGGTGTCCATTGTCCCTGCTTTTATTTAATATAATACTGGAAGTTTTAGCTATAGAATAAGGCAAGAGACACACATAAAAGGGATACACATTAGAAAAGAAGAGATCAAATTATCATTATTTGAAGATGATATGATTCTATACATCAAGGACCCTAAAGACTACCAGAAAACTGTTAGAGTTGATAAATACTTCTAGCAACGTAGCAGGACACAAAATAAACAGAGAAATCAGTATCCTTCCTGCATGGTAACAACAAACATGCTGAGGATGAAATCAGGGTATCACTCCCATTGATAATTGCCTCAAAAAAAAAAAAAAAAAAAAGTACCTCAGAATAAACCTAACCAAGGAATCAAAGGATCTCTATAATGAAAACTTTAAAACACTCGAGAGAAATTGCAGAAGACACTCAGAAATGGAAAGACACCCCTTGTTTTTGGGTTGGAAGAATTAATGTTGTGAAAAAATCAATCTTACCAAAAACAATCTCACATTTAATGCAATCCCCATCAAAATTCCAATGGCATTCTTTATGGAAATAGAAGAAACAGTCCTAAAATTCATTTGGAAGCACAAAAAAAACAAAAAAAAAAAAAAAACTTGAATAGCTAAAGCAATTTTTTTTAAAGCCAAAACAATTTTGAGCAACAAAAATAAGGCCAGCAGAAGAGATTGAGTAAAAGAAGGGTGGTGGGGAAAATTAATCAAAATTTAAGATGTTATGAATAAGCCATGTGGAAACCTCCTTTTCTGGATAATGGCACATCCAAAAGCCATAGATTGTTACTAGAAAAATTTCAGTGCCAGTGATGGGATACCTTCCAGTGAGTTGTTGGCCAGGGAGAATCCCTAATGCCCTCAAAACATTACTGACCATTGCTAAGGCTTTTGGTTTCCCACCATAAATAGATGGTAAGACCATATTGCTGAAGGCTCCACATACTTTGGCTGCAAGGTCAGTGAGAAATCAAGCAGGAGCTAAGCTGAAAACCTCCTCCCTATAGACAGCTGACAGAAATCTGGGAAATGCTATGCTGCATGCAGCCCTATAAGAGAGAGAAGTCATCAGCAGTATTAGCAGTGGACACTGCAAGCCTTAAGTTTGGCCAGCCAGGCCAAATGAGCTAATGGGTGTAACAGTGGCATGTCTCTTATGGGGGAAACCAACCACTATCTAATTGGACTGGAGGCCTGCTCCATGGGAGGAAATACATGTCTGATACTGAAAAACAAATCAAAAGCCTATAGTGGGGAGGTCTTGGGTCCTGGGAGTGTAACATCTGCTCTTGTCTGGCTAAGCTCTTGTCTGACTAAGCTCTTGTCTGGCTAAATACATACATTATGCTCACCAAACTGCCCTGTAAGCACTTTAAAAATTTTTTTTATCCATATATTAATGCTACTCTCACTATTGTTTAGAGAAGCTTCTCTGTTCAGATGGCATTGACCACTGGGATTATTCAAAAGGCACCATAATGCTGAGAAGAAGTGAAGAGGCATGTTCAGCACTGAAACATCTCTATCACATTTTCCAAGGCTCAGGGTCCATTGCTGAAGAGGCGACAGAAAGAATGTTAAGAGCCAAAGGAAGGGTAGGACTGCCTACAGTGCAATCTTCCAGACACAATTTGGCCTCGATATCCATGACCTCACAGTGCCTAGTACTACCTATACAAGACCGTCATAATAGCAGGAAAAGATGATGACATCAATGTAAAAGAGAGACAAATGGAGAGAGAGAGGTGATATGATGGAGAGCAGAGTTATGAAGGGGGAAGTGGGGGAGGGAATAATCATGGTTTATTGTCTAAAATTATGAAAGTTGTCAATAAAAAATTTTAATAAAATAAAATAAAATTATTATAAAAAAGAAACTGGACTCAATATGAGGGAGGGTACAGTTAGGGTGACTAGACCCCTGAAGGTAAAAAGGGCAGGAAAATTTGCACTTGCCAGAAATCAAAGATGATCTGATTTCTTATCTCTGTTGTCTAGTTCCCCAGACATGTTTTTCTACAAACAGTCAGGAGCCCCTCCTGGGAGGGAGGTCTTTCATAGGATTTAAACATTGTGGTTGGTCAAGTTCAGCCCCTGGAACTTGGTGCCAGGGCCAGCCTCTTCCTGAGACAGCCCCTAACCCTAACCAACCAGCTGGCCCTCTGGTTCACCTGAGCTGGAAGATAGCCCAGCTCCACAAAAGGTTATACATATCTTTGCAAGGGGAAGGCAGGCTCTCTGACCACTTGGGAACTTCCAGCTGTGGGTGAATTTTTCTCTCAGCTGGGCCTGGCCTGGCCTTAACTCTCCACATGGGTTCTTTATCCTCTCCAGCTCCCCACATGGCAGGAGCTCCTTGAACTTTCTTTTTCTTTCCATGCTTTTTTCCAGGCCCTCCACCTAGGATCTGTAGCCACATGGGTGACTTTCTTTGGCTCTGTACTTCCCTCAATAAAGATAATAATTTAATAATTATCCTTCTCATCCTTCTTTTTAATTTTTAAAATTTATTTATATATCCATGATAGAGAGAAAGAGGTAGAGAGAGACTGGGTGTGCCAGGGCCTCTAGACATTGCAAACAAACTCCAGATGCATGCGCCCCCTTGTGCGTCTGGTTTACATGGGTCCTGGGGAATTGAACCAGGGTCCTTTGGCTTTGCAGGCAAGTGACTTATCCACTAAGCCATCTTCTCCAGTCCATCTGTCTTCTTTTTTTGTTTAATTCTTTGATTAAAATTAGAAGTGAGACTGGGATTTGGGGTCCAAGGACTTTCCTGGAGCCGTAGCATCCCGTTACAAATATATTTTGTTTACATTTAAAACCGTTAGAATTAAATATACATGCTTTCAGACATAGCTTCCTAAATTTTCAAAGACTGGAGAGATGAAGTAGCAGGTAAAAGTGCTGTGCTTAAGCATGAGAGCCTGGGATGCCCTAGCCACCTGAGTTAGATTCTTCCAGAACTCACATAAAAAGCTGGGTGTGGTCATGAATGTCTGTAACCCCTGTCTGTTGAGGTCCGGGTGGGGCAGAGACAAGAGAATCAATGGAGCTCAGTGATAGGAAAAGCATCAACTTCAGGTGGAGGAAGAGACCATATGAAGGAATATTCCTTGAGCAATGGGGAATGGCACCCAATGTTCTCTTCTGACCACAACAAACATGTGCACACTGCTCACATCTGCACGTGCACTTGCATACATCACACATAACACACCACACACACACACACACACGCCTAAAAATGTTTTAATTACAGCTTCCTGGGTTTTCATTTAAAAAGAAATATAAAAGATACAATATATTTATTTTTTCTAACTTTTTATTGACAAGTTCTGTACATATAGACAATATACCATGATTACAATCCCCTCCAGCTGCCTTCCTCTCTCCCATCCCAAATCCCCCCTCCACTGAATTCCTTCTTTCCAACAGCTATGGGAAATTTGGGTAAATCAAGTCAATGAGACTAATCAGGCAGATCCACTCCAGAGAAGAGAGAGCTTTTACTGATGTCATTACCACGTAGACTACTGTTGGCTAGTGCCAGAAGAGACAGAGGCCAGGAGCACTGGCTATACTGGGTTCTTACACCTTTTATAACTTCAAGGTTTTTTCCATGCTTACCTGGTGGTCAGTAATCAGGTCTTATGACTACATGAGGAAGAGCCTCCCTGAGATTTATGATCTTTAGGTAAACAGTTAAGACATTTCTTTCTGACAAGAGCAAGACCGATTACACATTACTCTTTTCCCAAGATAAGGTACTTTCAGTCTGGTTCAAAGGGGTCAGGCTCTGAAGGTCAGTTTCTACTTATACATCAAAAGTGAAACCATCTGTTCTAACAATATTGTCACAAGTTCCTGTTATCTGTTAGCTTCTTTGATATTGTAACAAATTGTTAGAGAACCTCTCTAGCTGCATGTAAGAGTCAGGCTGTTTGACAAAAAGTCTTGAGATGCATGTTTTTACAGATATATCTCTTAATATATTTCTTTTTAAAAAACATTTTAATTAATTTATTTATCTAGTTATTTGAGAGAGAGAGAGAGAGACAGAAAGAATGGGCATGCCATGGCCTCTAGCTACTGCAGACGAACTCCAGCCACTTGCATTACCTTGTGCATCTGGCTTTACGTGGGTACTTTGGCTTTGTAGGCAAGTGCCTTACATCTCTCCATTTTCTTTCTTTCTTTTTTAGGTCTTTCTTTCTTTCTTTCTTTCTTTCTTTTTGTTTTTGGTTTTTCGAGGTAGGGTTTCACTCTAGCCCAGGCTGACCTGGAATTCACTATGGAGTCTCAGGGTAGCCTCGAACTCACCGCGATCCTCCTACCTCTGCCTCCTGAGTGCTGGGATTAAAGGCGTGCGCCACCACACCTGGCTTTTTAAAGTTTTTCGTGGTAGAGTCTCAGTCTAGCCCAGACTGACCTGGAATTTACTATGTAATCTCAGGGTGGCCTTGAACTCATGGCAATCCTCCTGCCTCTGCCTCCCAAGTGCTGGGATTAAAAGCATGTGCCACCACACCTGGCTTTCCATTTTCAATTAATATATTTCTTACAGATATATAGATTACAAAATTAATACAGGCTGGGAACATCATAAATAGCCAATATTTCTTCATTACAACTAGTCTTTCTTTTATTTTGATGTCATCAGTTTTTCCTCTTCTAGTATGCAGGTCTTGTGTAGGTGGCATCAGCCACTATGAGGTCATGAGTGCCACAGCCACTTTGTGTCTGGAAGACAGTATTGCAAAGCATTCCTCCCCTTCCTTTGGCTCTTGTGTCCTTTCAGCCACCTCTTCTGCAATGGTCCCTGAGGCTTGGAAGGCGTGATAGAGATGTTTTACTTGGTGCTGAACACTCCATTGTTTCTTCTTCTCAGCACTTTGGTGAGTTTTGAGTGCCCCCTGTGGTCACCACCATCTTAAAAAAAAAAACAAAACACCAAAAAACAAAAAACAAACCTTCTCTAACCAAAAGTGAGAGTAGCATTAATATATGGGCATAAACACAAGTATTTAGAGGGTAATTTGGTGGACACAATATATCTGCTTAGAAAATAGTAGTAGATCCCCCCCTAGGGCTTATGATCTCCTCAGCCGTAGACTTAGAAAAGTTTTTTTTTTTTTTTATTGAAAACTTCCATAGTTATAGACAATAAACCATGGTAATTTCCTCCCCCCACTTTACCCTTTTCAACTCCATTCTCCATCATTTCCTCTCCCCCTCTCAATTAGTCTCTCATTTATTTTGATGCCATCATCTTTTCCTCCTAAGCCATAGACTTAAGTTTTTCTTATTTAGTTGCAAGCAGAGAGAGAGAGAGAAAGAGAGAGAGAATAGGAGCATACCAGGGCCTCCTGCCACCGCAAACAAACTCCTGATGCATATGCCACTTTGTGCATCTGGCTTTACTTGGGTACTGGGGAATCAAACCTGGGTCATTAAGTGTTGTAAGCAAGCTTTTAACCTTTAACCTTTGGGCCATCTCTCCAGCTGACCATAGGCTTTTGATTAGATTTTCGGTACCAGGCATGAATTCCCTCCCATGGAGTGGGCCTCAAGTTTAATCAGAGAGCAGATGGTATCCCCCATAATCATTGTACCAGTTGGCACATTTGGCCTGGCTTGTCAGCTGTCATATTTGTAGTCATAAAGCACTACTGATTAAGGCCATTGATGATTTTTCTCCCCAACTAGGCTGCATAGCTCTTTCCAGCATCCTGACAGGTGGTCAACAGTCAGAGGGTATTCCACTGAGTTCCAGCTTGACTTTGCTGTGTTCTGAAGCCCAGGAATGTGGTATCTTCAGCAATAGGGTCTTAAAAAGATAAAATATATTTCTAATAAAAGGCTATATTAAAGGTTACTGGGAGCTAGAGAGAGAGCTCAGAGGTAAAGGTGCTTGCCTGGAAAGCCTAATGACCTGGGTTTGATTCCCCTGCATCCAGATAAAGCCAGGTACACAAAGTGCACAAAGGTTGATGCATCTGAAGTTTGTTTGCAGTGGCTAGAAGCCCTGGCATATCTGTTCTCTCTCTTTCTCCTTGCAAATAAATAAAATAAAAAATAAAAAATGGTTGCTTAATTTCTGATTAAGATATAGTTATTTAAACTTTTTTTTGCACACGTGTGTGTGTGTGTGTGTGTGTGTGTGTGTGTGTGTATGCCCGGCTCTCTTGCCATTACAAACAAACACATTTTTATTTATTTATTTTTTTGCTTTTTCGAGGTGGGGTCTCACTCTAGCTCAGGCTGACCTAGAATTCATTATGTAGTCTTAGGCTGGCCTCAAACACAGTGATCCTCCTACCTTTGCCTCCAGAGTGCTGGGATTCAAGGAGTGGGCCACCACTGGCAGAGAAAAAGAGAGAATGGGTGCACCAGGGCCTCTATCTGTTGCAAAGAAACTCCAGATGAATATGGCATTTTGTGCATCTGGCTTTACGTGGGTACTGGGGAATCAAATTTGAGTCATTAGGCTTTGCAGGCAAACCCCTGAACCACTGAGCCATTCTCTCCAGCTCATGAATGCTTTGTTTTTTTTTGAGGCAAGCCCAACAGGCTGGCCTTTTTTTTTTTTTTTTTGAGGTAGGGTCTCACTCTAGTCCAGGGTGACCTGGAATTCACTATGTAGTCTCAGGGTAGCCTCAAACTCAAGGCAATCCTTCTACCTCTGCCTGCCAGTGCTGGGATTAAAGGCATGTGCCACCACGTCCTTCTAGACTAGCCTTTTTTTAATGTGAAAGAGTGAGAGTGAGAGCAAGACCTAGACAGAGAGACAGAATTGGCATGCCAGGGCCTCTAGCCACTGTAATCAAACTCCAGATGTATGTGCCACCTTGTGTGTGTATGTGACTTGCATCACCTTGTGTGTCTGGCTTACAGGGGATCTGGAGTCGAACATGGATCCTTAGGCTTTGCAGGCAAGCACCTTAATTGCTAAGCCATCTCTCCAGCCCATGAACAGTTTTTGAGTCAGCTTTATGTGTGTAGTTGGGGACTTGAGCCCAGGCCAACAGGCTTTTCAAGCAAGTGCCATTGACCACTGAACCATCTTCCCAGCCCACCTTAAGATTTCTTTTTTTAATTTGCAAGCAGAGAGATAGATAAATAAACAGATAGATAGATAGAGATGGAGAGAGAGAGAGAGAGAGAGACAGAGAGAGAGAGCACAAGAATAGGCTCACCAGGACCTCCTGCCACTGCAAATGAGCTCTGGATGCATGAAATGACTTTGTGCATCAATCAAGGCCTTACATGGGTACTGGGTAATTGAACCTGGGCTGTCAGGCTTGCAAGCAAGTGCCTTAACCTCTGAGCCATCTCTCCAGCCTCATTTTTTTTTTCCCCCTGAGGTAGAGTCACATTTTAGCCCAGGCTGACCTGGAATTCACCATGTAGTCTCAGTGTGGCCTCAAACTCATGGCAATCCTCCTATCTCTCTGCCTCCTAAGTGCTGGGATTAAAGGCGTGTGCCACCAAGCCTAGCTTGTTTTGCTTTTAAGTAGGGTCTTACTCTAGCCCAGGCTGACCTGGATCTCATTCTGCAGCCAGGCTGGCCTTCAACTCATGGAAATCCTCCTACCTCTACCTCCTAAGTGCTGGGATTAAAGGTGTGCGGCATCACACCTGGCAAGGTATGTTTTTTTTTTTTTTTAAGGCTATGAGTTAAACTAAAAAAATGACAATTATATTATTAAAAAATTATTTATTCGTTAGAGAGAAAGAAAGAGGGAGAGAGAGAGAGGGAGAGAGAGAAAGTGAGCACACAAGGGTCTCTAGCCACTGCAAATGAACTCCAGATGCATAGATGCATGTGCCCCCTTGTGCACCTGGCTTATGTGAGTACTGGGGAATGGAACCTGGGTCCTTAGGCTTTGCAGGCAAGTGCCTTAACTACTAAGCCATCACTAGCCCAATTATATTATTCATGGAAACTAAATTTGTAAGATTAAAATGTAAGGTTTCCTAAATACTGTTCTATTTCTGACTACGGAGTAGATAATAATAAATTGTTAAGATTCGTCAAAGCTTTGAGCTTTTTCAGCTTGACACACTTTCATTAGACTAAAAAAAAAAAAAAAAAAAAAATCCAAGACTTGCTTTACATTCTGTACCAAATAAGTAAAAACTTTGAGCCATCTCTATTAAAGACTATTGGCTGGGCTGGAGAGATGGCTCAGCAGTTAAAGGTTCTTATTTGCAAAACCTATTGCCCAGTAAAGTGGGGCATGCATCTGGAGTTTGGTTATAGCGTCAGGAGGCTCTAGAGCACCCATTTATTCTCTTTCTCTCCATATCAAATAAGTAAATAAATAAATATGAGAAACAAAAATTAAAAGTAATTACTTGTAAGGAGAGAGAGAGAGAGCGAGCAAGAGTGAGCTTGGGTGCACCAGAGCCTCTTGCCACTGCAAATGAACTCTAGGTGCATGCATCACTTTTTTATGATGGCTCTGTAGACTAAATTACATCTCTCCGGTGCTGGAGAGGTGGCTCAGAAGTTAAAGGTACTTGCTTGCAAAGCATGACTGTCCAGGTTCAATTCTCCAGTACCTACTTAAAGACAGTCTGGAGTTTGTCTGTAGTGCCAAGATGCTCTGTGCATGTGTGTGTGTGTGTGTGTGTGTGTGTGTGTCTTTCTAGCTCTCTGCTTACAAATAAATGAAGAAAAAAATACTTAAAATTCTATCTCTCCCCAAAGACCTGCCTTCCTGCCTACTCAGCCTCATGTAGGAGTAAGCCTTCTGGCAACATGGGGCACAGTGTGATGTCATGTTTGGCCAGAAGGGCTCCAAAGGCTGCAGTTCCCAGAAGCCACTCCTGTCCTTGGAATTTTGGTGATTGTGGAGGTTAAGAGACAAAATTATCTTGGGCTGTATTAGTCTTTTAAAATAGTTAACATGTTATCTTTTTTTATGTGTGTGTATATGCTTTGACATCTCTATGAGCACCCTTTATTCTGGGTTATGATTCATCTAGACATACTTTATTCCCCTCCCCCTTCCCTTCTCCTCCCCCTCCTTTTCCCCTTCCTTTCTCCTCTTTCTCTTCCCCCTCTTCTTCTCCCCGCTCCTCTTCTCCCCCTTCTTCCCCCTCCACTACTTCTCCTGCTCCTCTCTCCCCTTCCCCTCTTCTTCCTCCTCTTCCTTTTGAGGCAAGGTCTCACTGTAGCCTAGGCTGACCTTGAACTCAATTCTACAGAACTCAAACTGATGTTGATCCTCTGACCTCAATTGGAATTAAAGGTGTGCCACTACACCTGGCTTGGTGGATCATACTTCGGTTTTTTTTGTTTTTATTTTTGTTTTTTTGAGATAGGGTCTTGCTGTAGCCCAGGCTGATCTGGAATCACTATGTAGTCTCAGGGCGGCCTCAAACTCACAGTGATCCTCCTACCTCTACCTGGGATTAAACACGTGCGTGACTACACCTGGCTTTTTCTTTTTTCTTTTTTCTTTTGGTTTTTTGAGGTAGTGTCTCACTCCAGCCCAGGCTGACCTGGAATTCACTATGGAGTCTCAGGGTGGCCTCAAACTCACAGTGATCCTCCTACCTCTGCCTCCCGAGTGCTGGGATTAAAGGCGTGCACCACCACGCCCGGCCTGGCTTTTTCTTTTTAAACTTTTTTTTTTAATTGACAACTCCCATAATTATAGACAACAAACCATAATTCCCTCCCCTCCCCCACTTTCCTTTTCACAGATGAACTCTTCATCATATCCCCTCCCTCTTAATTAGTCTGTCTTTAATTTTGGTGTCATTATCTTTTCCTCCCATTATAAGGGTATTGTGTAGGTAGTAGAAGGCACTGTGAAGTCATGGATATCGAGGCCAAATTGTATCTGGAAGATTGCTTTGTAAGCAGTCCTAACCTTTCTTTGGCTCTTAACATTCTTTTTTTTTTCCCCAGGTAGGGTCTCACTTTAGCTCAGGCTGACCTGGAATTCTCTATGTAGTCTCAGGGTGGCCTTGAACTCATGGTGATCCTCCTACCTCTGCTGGGATTAAAGGCATGCACTACCACACCCGGCTTTAACATTCTTTCTGTCACCTCGTCTGCAATGGACCTTGAGCCTTGGAGGATGTGATAGAGATGTCTCAGTGCTGAATACTTCTTTTCACTTCTTTTCAGCACTATGGTGCCTTTGAGTCATCCCAGTGGTCACTACCACCTGAAAAGAGAAACTTCTGTAACCAAAAGTCAGAGTAACATTAGTATATGGGTAGGAAAGTTAAGAAAAGTGCTTACAGGGCATTTTGGTGAGCATAAAATATGCATTTAGCTAGACAACAGTAGGCATTCCACCCGTAGGGCTCATAACCTCCCCTGCAATAGGCTTTTGATTTGGTCTTCAGTACCAGCCATGTATTCTTGAAGAGCCAACCTGACTCCATTTTAATAGCAGGAGCCATTTTGATATAATGACTACGTGAAGTTTCTGTTTCTCTAAGTTTCTATGTCTGAGCTGGGGCCACAAATTGTTCCCTGATTACTGTTCCCAGGATTGTGTAGTCATAACAGTCCTGAAAATAGTTTAACTGTAATGGCTGGTCTGCGTCTGTCACTACACTTGCTTGCCTCTGAAACCCCCGTACCCTGTGATTTCTATGGTTTTTCCCTATAAAAAGAACCTGAGAAGCTGACTTGGGGCTGTTCTTTACACCTCTGCCCTAGAGAGGCAACTGCTGGACCAACTTATTGTGCACAATGAAAAGCTTGCTTCACTTTGGCCATAATTTGTGACTGGTGGTCTTCTTGCAAATTCTGGGTTACCATTCTCTCCCATGGAGAGAGTCTCCAGGCTAATAAGAGAGTGGTAGGTTTCTTCCATAAAAGACATGTCATTATCGCATCCATTGGCTCATTTGGCCTGGCTGGCCAAACTTAAGGCTTGCAGTGTCCACTATTGTTTATCGCCACTGATAACTTCTCTCTCCCATAGGGCTGCATGCAGCATAGCTTTGTCCAGATTTCTGTCAGCTGGTCTACAGGAAGGAGGTTTCCAGTTCAGCTCAGCTTGATTTTTCAGTGACCTTGCAGCCCAACCATGTGGAGTATTCAGCAACAGGGGTTTACCATCTATTTCTTTTGGGAAAACCAAGGGCCTTTGCAATGTCGTGTTTTGGGATTACCAGGGAACCTCCCTGACCAACAACTCATTGGAAGGTATCCCATACCTAGCACTGAAATTTTTCTAGTAACAATCTATGGCTTCTGGGTGAGCCATTATCCAAAGAAGTAGGTTTCAACATGGCTTATTCATACCCTTTTAAATTTTGATTAACCCTCCCCCACCCTTTCTTTAGTCTCTTCCCCTGACCTCACTTAGTCCATTCCACCCCTAGTAATCTGTTCATCTAATTACATATATACAATACCATCTCCTTAAGTCCTCCCCTCTCCTCTCTCCCTTATGGCCCCTTTCTAGGCCTCTACTGCTGATTTTTATTCCAACTCACATACAAGTCTATACATTTGTAGCTAGGATCCATGAGAGAGAACATGTGGTGCTTGGCTTTCTGGGCCTGAGTTACCTCACTTAGTATAATCCTTTCCAGATCCATCCATTTCCCTGAACATTTTGTAATTTCATTTTTCCTTACCACTGAATAGAACTCCATTGTATAAATGTACCACATCTTCATTATCTATTCATCAGGCTGCTTCCATTTCTAGCTATTGTGAATAGATCAGAAATAAACATGGATGAGCAAGTATCTCTAAGGTAGTGAGAAGAATTCTTAAGATATATGCCTAGGAGTGGTATAGCTTGGTCATATGGTAAATCTATTTTTAGCTGTCTCAGGAACCTCCACACTGATGTCCACAATGGTTGTACCAGTTTACATTCCCACCAACAGTGTAGAAGGGTTCCTCTTTTCAACATCCTCACCAGTATTTATTGTCATTTGTTGTCTTGATGATAGCCATTCTGATAGGAATGAGATGGAATCTCAAAGTAGTTTTAATTTGCATGTTCTTGATGGCTAAGAATGTAGAACATATTTTAGATGCCATCTGTATTTCTTCTTTTGAGAATTCTCTATTTAGTTCCATAGCCCATTTTGGTTGGGTTGTTTGATTTCTTTCCATTTAGTTTTTTGAGTTCTTTGTATATCCTGGATATTAATTCTCTGTAAGATGTATAGCTAACAAAGATTTTCTCCTATTCTGTAGGTGGCCTCTTTTCTTTATTCACAGTGTTCTTTGCTGCACAAAACCTTTTTAATTTCATGAGGTCCCATTGTTTGATTAGTGGTTTTATTTCCTGAGCCACTGGGGTTATATTCAGAAAATCATTGCCTATGCCAATATGTTGAAGGGTTTCCTCTACTTTTTCCTCTAGCAGTTTCAGAGTTTCAGGTCTGATATTAAGATATTTGTCTATTTAGACTTGACTCTTGTGCATGGAAAGAGAGAAGGTTTTATTTTCATTCTTCTACATATAGATATCAAGTTTTCCCAACACCATTTGTTAGAGAGGCTATCTTTCCTCCAATGAATATTTTTGGCATTTTTGTCAAAAATCAGATAGCTGTAGCTGCTTGGATTTACATCTGGTCCCCTATTCTGTTCCATTGATCTACATATATGTTTTTTGTGGCAGTACCATGCTATTTTTGTTAGGATGGCTCTGTAATATATCTTAAAATAAGGTATGTTGATACCATCAGTCTTATTTTTGTTGCTCAAAATTGTTTTGGGTATTCAAGGTTTTTTGTGTTTCCAATTTCTTTTTATTTCCATGAAGAATGCCATTGGAATTTTGATGGGGATTGTATTAAATATGTAGATTGCTTTTGGTAAGATTGACATTTTCACAATATAGATTCTTCCAATCCAAGAATATGGAATGTCTTTCCGTTTTCTAGTGTTTTCTGCAATTTCCCTCTTGAGTGCTTTGCAGTTTTCATTATAGACATCCTTTAATTCCTTGGTGTCCTAGCTTTATTCCAAGGTACTTTATTATTTTGTTGAGGCAATTATGATTACTTTTGTTGTTGTTGTTGTTTGTTCAAGGTAGAGGTATGCTGTAGCCAAGGCTGCCCTGGAATTCACTATATAGTCTCAGGCTGGCCTTGAACTCACAGCAATCCTCCTACCTCTGCCTCCCAATTGCTATGATTAAAGCTGTGTGCCACCATGCTCAGCTGAGGCAATTATGAATGGGAGTGATTCCTTGATTTCATCCTTAGCATGTTGTTAACATGTTGGAAGGCTACTGATTTCTTTGTTTATTTTGTATCCTGCTACATTGCTAAAAGTGTTTATTTACTCTAACAGTTTGCTGGTAGAGTCTTTAGGGTCGTTTATGTATAGAGTCATATCATCTGCAAATAATAATAATTTGATATCTTCTTTTCCAATTTGTGTCCCTTTTATGTGTCTCTTGCCTTATTGCTATAGCTAAAACTTCCAGTAGTATATTAAATAAAAGTGGGGACAGTGGTCACCTTTGTCTTATTCCTAATTTTAGTGGAAAAGCTTCAATTATTTCCCAGTTAGTATTAGGTTGGCTGTTGGTTTGTCATAAATAGCCTTTATTATGTTAAGACATGTTCCTTTTTTTTTTTTTTTTTTTCTGAGGTAGGGTTTCACTTTAGTCCAGGCTGACCTGGAATTCACTATGTAGTTTCAGGGTGACCTCAAACTCATTGTGATCCTCCTACCTCTGCCTCTTGAGTGCTGGGAGAGATATTTTCTTTCTAATCTTAGTTTCTTTAGGACTTTTACCATGAAGGATGTTGGGTTTTGTCAAATGCCTTTTCTGCATCTATTGAGATGATAATGTGATTTTTGTCCTGCAGTCCATTTATATAGTGTATTACATTTATTGATTTGCATAAGTTGAACCATCCCTGCATCTCTGGGATAAAGCCTACTTGGTCAGGGTGAATAATATTTCTGATATATTCTTGTGTTCTGTTTCCCAATATTTTGTTGAGAATTTTTGTATCTATGTTCATAGGGAGATTGGTCTGTAGTTTTCTTTTCTTGTTCTGTCTTTATCTAGTTTGGGTATCAGGGTGATACTGGCTTTGTAGAAGTTTGGTAGTATTCCTTCCTTTTCTATTTTATGGAAAACTTTGAGAAGCATTAGTGCTAGTTCTTCCTTGAGGGTCTGGTAGAATTCACCAGTGAGTCCATCTGGGCCTGGACTTTTTTTTAGCTGGGAGATTTTTTTTTTTTTAACTGTTTGATATCTGTAATTGTTACAGGTATCTTTAAATGGTTTATCTCATTTATCTCATCTTGATTTAGTTTTGGTAGGTCATATAAACCTAGAAAATAATCCATTTATCTCAGATTTTCAAACTTAGTGGAGTATATGTTCTTAGAGCATGTCCTTATGATTTTCTGAATTTCATTGGTATCTGTTGTAATGGTGCCTTTTTCATCTCAAATTTTATTAATTTGTGTCTCTTCTCTCTTTCTTCTGTTCAGATTTGGTAAGGGTTTATTCAACTTGTTTATTCTTTCAAAGGACAAACTCTTTGTTTCAGTGATTCTTTGTATTGTTTTTTTTGATTTCTATTTGGTTAATTTTTGCCCTAATCTTTATTATTTCTTCCCATCTACTTATGTTTGGTTTGCCTTGTTCTTCTTTTCCAAGCCCTTAAGGTGAGCATTAAGTTGTTTACTTTTGACATTTTTATTTCTTTTTTTAAATTTTATTTTATTATTGTTTTATTTGCCAGGAGAGTGAGAAACAGAGAATGGGTATACCTAAGATCATAAACAAACTCTAGATGCATGTGCCACTTTGTGCATCTGGCTTTATGTGGGTACTGGTGAATAGAACCCAGATCATTAGGCTTTCCAGGCAAGCACCTTAACCATTGAGCTACCTCTCTAGCCCTCCCATTTTATTCTGTTTTTTTTTTTTTTTTTTTTTTTTTCTAGCTAGTGTCTCACTGTGGCTCAGCCTGACCTGGAATTCACTATGCATCTCAGGGTGGCCTCTAACTCTTGTTGTCCTCCTACCTCTGCCTCCCAAGTGCTGGGATTAAAGGCCTGTGCCTCTATGCCCAGCTCCTTTTTAAATATCTTATTTATTTATCGGACAGAAAGAGAGAGAGAGAGAGAGAAGAAGAAGATGAGAGAAAGGAGCAGATAGAAAGAGAGAATGGGTTCACCAGGGCCTCTATCCACTGCAAACAAACTTCAGATGCATGTGCCCCTTTGTACATCTAGTTTATGTGGGCATTGGAAAATTGAACCTAGATCCTTAGCCTTCACAGGTAAGTGGCTTAACCACTAAGCCATCTCTCCAGCCCTCTAATTTCTTAGTCTAGGCTCTGAAAGCTATAAATTTCCCTTTTAGGACTGCCTTCATTGTGTCCCAAAGGTTTTGTTATGTTGTATTGTCATTATCATTTGATTCTATGAAGTTTTTGATTTCTTCAATGACCCATTCATCATACAGCAGTGTACTGTCTAGTTTCCATGATTTTGTGTATGCACTATCATTATTCTTGTTATTTATTTGTAGTTTAATTTCACTGTGATCACATAGAGTACAAGGAATTATTTTAATTTTCCCATATTTGTTAAGATTTGCTTTGTGTGCTAACACATGGTCTGTTTTAGAGAATGTTCCATGTGCTGCTGAAAAGAATGTATATTCTGCAGCATTTGGATGGAATGTTCTGCAGATATCTGTTAGGTCCATTTGTTTCTATGACATCATTTAATCCAGATGCCTTTCTATTTATTTTTTGCCAGGATGACCTGTCAGTTGATGAGAGTGGGGTGTTGAAGTCACCCACTAAAATTGTGTTTGGTGTTAACTATGACCTTAAGTCTAATAGTGTTTATTTAATGAAATTGGGAGCACCCATGTTAGGGGTATACATGTTTTAGAATTGTAATGTCCTCTAGTTGAATTGTTCCTATAATCAATAAAGTGAACTTCTTTCTTTTTCTTTTCTTTTCTTTTTTTTTGTTGTTTATTTTTATTTATTTGAGAGCAACAGACAGAAAGAGAAAGAGGCAGATAGAGAGAGAGAATGGGCATGCCAGGGCCTCCAGCCACTGCAAATGAACTACAGATGCATGCGCCCCCTTGTGCATCTGGCTTAACGTGGGTCCTGGGGAATTGAGCCTCAAATCAGGGTCCTTAGGCTTCACAGGCAAGAGCTTAACCGCTAAGCCATCTCTCCAGCCCTTCTTCATTTTTCTTAACTAATGTTGGTTTGAACTTGATCCTGCCAGATATTAGGATAGCAACACTTGCTTATTTCCTAGGCTCATTTCCTTAAAATACCATTTTCCATCCTTTCACCCTAAGATAGTGTCTGTGTGTGATCTTGCACTTGTGTCACCTTTGTGCGTCTGGCTTATGTGGGATCTGGAGAGTTGAACATAGTTCCTTAGGCTTCCTAGGCAAGTGCCTTAACTGCTAAGCCATCTCCATATCCCTTTCTTATTTTTTTAAAAAAAAATTTAGAGAGAGACAGAAACAGAATCTTTTAAAAAATATTTTATTTATTTAGTTATTTTTATTTATTTATTTGAGAGAGAGATACAGAAATAGGCAGAGAAAGAGAGAGAGAGTGAGAGTGAGTGAACTAGGGCCTCCAGCCACTGCAAATAAACTCCAGACGCACGTACCCTCTTGTGCATCTGGATTATGTGGGTTCTGAGGAATCAAATTTGGGTCCTTTGGCTTTGCAGGCAAGCTCTTTAACCACTAAGCCATCTCTCCAGCCCTTAAAATATTTTTATTAATATGGGCATGGTGGCACATGCCTTTAATCCTAGTACTTGGGAATCAGAGATAGGAAGATTGCCATGAGTTCGAGGCCATCCTGAGACTACATAGTGAATTCTAGGTTATCCTGAGCTAGAGTGAGATCCTACCTTGAAACTCCCTCCCCAAATATTTTTATTTATTTAAAAGAGATAGAAAGAAGGCTGAAGAGATAGCTTAGAGGTCAAGGTGCTTGCCTGCCAAGCCTAAGGATTCAGATTTGATTCCCTAGAACCTATGTAAGACAGATGCACAAGGTAGTGCATGCATCTTGAGATTGTTTGCACTAGTTAGAGGTCCTGGCAATCTCATTCTCTCTATTTTCCTCTTTTTTTTTTTTTTGTTTGTTTTTGTTTTTCGAGGTAGGGTCTCACTCTAGCTCAGGCAGACCTGGAATTCACTCTGTAGTCTCAGGTTGGCCTCGAACTCTCAGCGATCCTCCTACCTCTGCCTCCCGAGTGCTGGGATTAAAGGCGTGCGCCACCACGCCCGGCTCTTTTTTCTTATTTTTTATTAACATCTTCCATGATTATAAAAAATATCCCATGGTAATACCCTCCCTCCCCCCACTTTCCCCTTTGAAATTCCATTCTCCATCATATCCCCTCCCCATCTCAATCAGTCTCTCTTTCATTTTGATGTCATGATCTTTTCCTCCTCTTATGATGGTCTTGTGTGGGTAGTGTCAGGCACTATGAGGTCATGGATATCCAGGCCATTTTGTGTCTGGAGGGAGCACGTTGTAAGGAGTCCTACCCTTCCTTTGGCTCTTACATTATTTCTGCCACCTCTTCCGCATTAGACCCTGAGGAAGGTGTGATTGAGATGTTACTCAGTACACCAGTCACTTCTTTCCAGCACTATGATACTTCTGAGTCAACCCAAGGTCATTGCCATCTGAAAAGAGAAGATTCTCTACCCAAAGTGAGAGTAGCATTAATATAAGGGTATAAATATTAAGAAAAGTGCTTACTGGGAAGTTTGATAAGCATAGTATATACATTTTTCCAGACATCAGCAGATGTTACACCCCTAGGGCTCATGACTACCCCTGTTTTAAGTTTTCAGTATCAGGGATGTATTCCCCCCCATGGAGCAGGCCTCCAGTCCAATTGGAGGACAGTTGGTTTCCACCATGACAGACGTGCCACTATTGCACCCGTTGGCTCATTTGGCCTGGCTGGCCAATTATAAGGCTTTCAGTGTCCACTGTTGAGTATCTTCACTGGTGGTATCTCTCTCGCATTGAACTACATGTAAAATGGCTTCTTCCAGCTTTCTCTCAGCTGGTCTACATGGAGGAGGTTATCAGCTCTGTTCCAGCAGAATTTCTCAGTGGCTTTGCCACCCAAGTATATGGAGTCTTCAGCAATAGGATCTTACCATATATTCCTGGTGGGAAACCAAGGGCCTCGGCAATGGCCTATAATGTTTTGGGGGCATCAGGAACCTCCCTGGCTAACAACTCACTGGAGGTATCCCATCCCTGACACTGAAAAATTTCTAACAATGATCTATGGCTCCTGAGTGTTCCATTGTCCAAAACCAGAGGATTCCATATGATTTATTTGCATCCTCTTAGATTTTGATTAGCCCTCCCTCCACCTTTCCTTTACTCAATCTCTTCCCTTACCTTACTTTGGACCTTTTCACTCCCGTTAATCTATTCTTCTACTTACATATATACAATATCAACCTATTAAGTACCCTTCTCCCTTCCTTTCTCTTCCCTTTATATCTCCTTTTTAACTTACTGGCCTCTGCTACTGAGTTTTTTCCTTCTCACACAGAAGTCCAATCATCTGTAGCTAGGATCCACATATGAGGGAAAACATGTGGTGTACTTTCCTCTTTTACTCTCATAAATAAAATGTTTAAAAAAAAAGAGATAGAAAAAGAGAGAAGGGAAGGAGTGTCAGAGCTTCTTGCCACTGCAAACTTTAGACAAATATGCCACCTTGTGCATCTGGCTTTACATGGGCACTGGAAAATTGAACTCAGGCTGATAGGCTTGCAAGTAAGCAATACTGCCAAGCCAGTTCTCCAGCCCACAAACCATTATTTCAGTTTCTTTTCTTTTCTTTCCTTTCCTTTCCTTTCCTTTCCTTTCCTTTCCTTTCCTTTCCTTTCCTTTCCTTTCTTTCCTCCTTCCTTCCTTCCTTCCTTTCTTTTTCTTTTCTTTCTTTTTTTGGGGGGGTTTCAAGGTAGGGTCTCACGTTAGCTCAGGCTGATCTGGAATTCACTATGTACTCTCAGGGTGGCCTTGAACTCATGGCAATCCTCCTACCTCTGCCTCCTGAGTGCTGGGATTAAAGGTGTGCACCACCGTGCCTGACTTCAATTTCTTTTTCTTTATCCAAAAGTGAAAGGTTTTCATAATTTTTCAGCAGTTGAAAAATTCTTCATCTTGGCTGGTAAGGCAATTTTTGTAATAATTCTACTCATATATGCCAATATAAAGCAAATGGCATAGGTACTGCAAAGAACAAATCTATATGTACTGTGACCTTGGGTTGGTCAGTCTAACAGGATAAATTTGAAGATCTAGAAAGCTGAGACCTTGAATAACAAGAAGCTTCATTTTCAGAGTCCCTTATTGAATATTAAGTTAGATGAACTAATTGTCCTTCTATGTCTGGTTGTTCATAAAAGCAAAAGCTACCACTTGAGTGTTCAATTCTAGTGTGAAGTGTTTCACCATGGAAGTGAAAGCTCAAACTTAAAAGATAATGGTCATCAGGATTATTCAAACCAAAAGGAATCATCTAGCACATATGCTGACACCCCTTCTGCCTTAGCCTGAAATTTCATCCTTTTTTTTGCATGTTCTTTTAGCTCCTCTGGAAGGCTTCTTGAAGCCATATGCTGACTCCTATCTATGGTGTCATAAACCATTCCTTTTTATAACACCTCCCCCCCCCTTTTTTTTTTGAGATAGGGTCTCACTCTAGCCCAGGCTGACCTGGAATTCACTATGTAGTCTCAGAGTGGCCTTGAACTCATGGTGATCCTCCTACTGCTGCCTCCTGGGTGCTGGGATTAAAGGTGTGCATCACCACCCCCGGTTTATAAACCATTTATTAAGGGGGGCGTTGAGGAAGAGTCTCGCTATAGCCCAGGCTGACCTGGAACTTGCTATGTAGCAACAGGCTGGCATCAAACTCACAGCAGTCTTCCTCTTAAGTATTATTTGAACATGGTTTATTTTTCTGTTTCCTCATGTGTGTGCTTTCTTTTCAGTGTGAAGGATCCCTTCAAGTATTTTCTGTAGAGCTGATTTAGTGGTCATATATTCTTTTAGCCTGTTTTTGTTGTGGAATGTCCTTGTTTCTCCATCAATTTGGATGGATAGCTTTGCTTGATAAAACTAACCTTGGTTGACAATTGTTATCTTACAGAACTTAGAATACATCATTCCAAGCCTTTCTCGCTTTTAAAGTTTGTGTTGAGTAATGAATGTGCTGTTATCCTGATGGGCTTACCTTTATAAGTGACTTGCTGTTTCTAACTGCTTTTGATTTTGTTGTTGTCGTTGTTGTTTTGTTTTGTTTTTCGAGGCAGGGTCTCACTCTATACTGTAGCTCAGGCTTACCTGGAATTCACTATGGAGTCTCAGGGTGGCCTCCAACTTTTGGTGATCCTCCTACCTCTGCCTCCCGAGTACTGGGATTAAAGGCATGTGCCACCATGCCCGGCTCTATTTTCTTTGGTGTTTTTTTTTTTTTTTTTTGTGTGTGTGTGTGTGTGTGTGTGTGTGTGTGTGTTGAGTAGTTTAATCATAATATGGTGAGAAGAGTTTCTTTCCTGGTTTTGTCTGTTTGGTATTCCAAATGCATCCTGTATCTGTACTGGCTTCTCTTTTCCTATTTGCAGAAAATTTTTCTCCATGATTTTGTTGAAAATACCTACTATACCTTTAGGGTGAAATTCTTCTCCTTTTACTATACCCTGAATTCTTTTCTATTTTTATTTTATTTAGTTTTTGCTTGTTTGTTTATGTTTTTCAAGGTAGGGTCTTGCTCCAGCCCAGGCTGACCTGGAATTTACTATGTAGTCTCAGGGTGTCCTTGAGCTCATGGAAATTCTCCTACCTCTGCCTCCCAAGTGCTGGAATTAAAGGCATGTGCCACCACGCCTGGTTCTGAATTCTTATGTTTCATCTCTTCATTCTGTTCTGGATGTCTTGAAATTTCCATTCATACTTTCCTATAAGTTTGTCTTTCTCTTTGCTGGACTGTATTAGATCTGCCACCTGGTTTTCTAGTTTAGATATTCTGTTCTCGCCTTGATCCATTCTATTGGTGAGATTTTCTACAGTTTTTTATTTGACTTATTATGTTTTTCATTTCTAGTATTTCTGATTGGTTTTGCTTCAGTATTTCTATTTCCTTACTCATGTCTTGTATTGACCTCCTTATTTCATTAAGTTGGTTTCCTGTGTTCTCCTTCAGGAGTTTATTTTCTTCTTTGATTGCTTTGATTTGTTCTTTGATTTCTTTGAACATAGTTATAATCATTCTTTTGAAATTTTTGTCAGGCATTTCTTCTAAATCAGTCTCACTGGAGGTCACTTCTGATGGATTTATAATTTTTGGTGGACTTATATTGTCTTGAGATTTTTGTGTGTCTTGTATTATAATGTAGAGAATTTTGCTTCTTGGGTTATTTTGGTGCTTGGGTTATCTACAGGGTTCTTAGATGTGTAAATCTGATGTTATATATCTTCAGTGTATTTGCTTATGTTGCCACTTGTAGCTCTTATATTACTCTTTGAGTAACAGCAGAAGTGACCCTAGGTATTGGGTTTGCCTGCTATGCAAGTATTCTATCTAGTAGGCTGGGTGGGGCAAAATACAGGCAAATTCTAAAATTCAACTGAGCAATATACACATTCAATCAAAAACAGCTCGGGATATTTATGTAAGAGTGGATATCAAAATAAACAGAAAGTCTAACAAAATCAAAGTCCCTAAGGGTGTGTACTGCCAAACATCCTCAATCCTGTCAACTGGGAGGCTGAGATTTCTGGTCTATAAAGGGTTCCAGGTCAGCCTAGAGCTGAGTGAGACCCTGCCCCAATGAATGACAGAAGAAGACAAAGGCAGTATAAATCAGGTAGTAACCAAAGGCAACCCCAAAATACAGCATATTTAGGAATGGTAAAGGCTACCATCCATCAAATCAAACACATAACCTGCCTTTACATGGAAAGGTGTGATTACTGCTTCCACTACTAGGCTTTATGGCAGGTACTGACCTGGTGTAAATAGGCTGTTACCTTTTGGGATGGCTTTGGTCTCACCTAGGCTGTGTACTCACTTGGGTCCCTCTTTACTGTGCTGTGGGCTCAGCTTGGCTGGCTGGGTCGGTAAGTCCACTGCTCTGATCACCTGTGCTGGGTGCTGTTGTAGCTGAGTTCCCTTCTCCAGGTCTCCAGTGGTTGCCAGCATTGGCGATTGGGGGAGGGGAGGCTGTGCAGGGTGTTTGAAGTTGTACTGGAGCTGGGTTGCTGGTCCCTGTGAGCCTCTTCCTCACAAGCTGTTCCGCTGATCCTTGCTGTCTTCTCCTTCTCTTTGTAGATTTTTGACTTTGTGAGAAGGCTGGTGTGAGCGGAGAGTGGCCCTACTTGAGTTCTGCTCCTGCCACTCAGGCGTAGCTCTTCCCCTGGACATACTTCTTTTTAAGATAGATTTATTCATGAGACCTTGCATATTTCCTTTGTGGTAACATAATGCTTTTGAATGCCAGTGTCCACATTTACTGAGATTTTTCTGCTTTTCAACATAATGAGTATGTGTACATCTCTGACCATGCCAGATCAATCTTTAGTTTGCCTATTTTTTTCAGCTTAAAAAAATATTTTTGTTTTTGTTTATTTATTTGAAAGAGAGAAAGAGGCAGAGAGAGGGTAAGGGGGAGAGACACAGAAAGAGAATGGGTGCACCAGGGCAACCAGCTACTGCAAATGAACTCCAGATGCATGCACCACCCTGTGCATCTGGTTTACATGGGTCCTGGGGAATCGAACCTGGGTCCTTTGGCTTTGCAGGAAAATGCCTTAACCACTAAACCAGCTAAAATTTTGCCTACTTAACATAGTCAATTTATCTCAACAGATCTATTTCCAAATGATTTCAACAGTATCTGTTATTACTTCCTCAATAAGCATTTTGATTCTTATATTCACAGGCCCTTCTCTTGTCATCTGCATACTTGATTCATCTAGATCACCCCCTGCCAGCAGACTTCCTTATCCTTCTGGTGAAAGAAAACATTATGGACTTGTAACTCAGACACCCTGAAATGGGGAAGCCTCATGACCCTGTGATGCCCTGATCCAGCCAGAAGTAGTCATAGATGTGATCATGACCTCCAAAGGCTACCCTCCTCTTGCCTGTGTTCTATCTTATGTAAACAAAAAGGCTGGAAGGTATGCACCCCAGAATCCTCTCCCTCCTCTCATCTGGACGTACTCAGACTAGGTCTGGGAGTTTTGGAACCGCCTCCTGTTATGGCAACTGAAGATACCTTTGGGCTAAGAGAAAAGAATTCCCTCTTCCCCCTTCCCATACATCGCCCCAGGCCCCTCCCTTGAAGGGCAGTTTCCTTCCTCTTCAATCTCTTTCCCTTTTGGCTTTTCTTCTCACTGGTGCATACTCCTCTATCTCCCTATTTATTTCTCTCCTTCTCTTGGGCCCTGTTGCTCCTTTCTTGGTGCATGCCCCCTCTCTTTCCTCTATTTATCTCTCTCTCCTACCTGTTCATTCTGTATTTCTCCCTCTCTATACTTCTCTCTCACCCATTACAATAAAGACTCAAGAAGCTATTTGTCTTGGTGCCTGTATCCCAACCCCTAAATCTAACTGTAACTTTTTCTTTTTTCCTTTCTCTCTCTCTCTCTTTCTTGATGTTTTGTTTGTTTTTCAAGGTAGGGTCTCACTCTGAAAGGCCAAATATAACTATTTTAAGTAAAAAGGCCCAGGCCTGACTTAGATAGAGAACTAGCCGGCTAATGTGCTGACCTCTGCTTCTGTAAACTTTGCTTGCTTGCTCAATTGCTGACTTTCTCCCTAAAGTTTCTGAAGAATCTCCACTTCAAGGACATTGCATAAACACTCCACTGCAGGGGGCCTCCAGCCTCCGACCACCTGCTTAGATAAACTGAGGAATCTCCATTTCAAAAGTCATAAAATACCACTGTTTACTTAGCCCATCACAATGGAGATTACCTCATCTGCCTGGCTTGCAAGTAAGCAATACTGCCAAGCCAGTTCTCCAGCCCACAAACCATTATTTCAGTTTCTTTTCTTTTCTTTCCTTTCATTTCCTTTCCTTTCCTTTCCTTTCCTTTCCTTCTCCTTTCCTTTCCTTTCTTTCCTCCTTCCTTCCTTCCTTCCTTTCTTTTTCTTTCTCTTTCTTTTTTTGGGGGGGTTTCTAGGTTGGGTCTCACGTTAGCTCAGGCTGATCTGGAATTCACTATGTACTCTCAGGGTGGCCTTGAACTCATGGCAATCCTCCTACCTCTGCCTCCTGAGTGCTGGGATTAAAGGTGTGCACCACCGTGCCTGACTTCAATTTCTTTTTCTTTATCCAAAAGTGAAAGGTTTTCATAATTTTTCAGCAGTTGAAAAATTCTTCATCTTGGCTGGTAAGGCAATTTTTGTAATAATTCTACTCATATATGCCAATATAAAGCAAATGGCATAGGTACTGCAAAGAACAAATCTATATGTACTGTGACCTTGGGTTGGTCAGTCTAACAGGATAAATTTGAAGATCTAGAAAGCTGAGACCTTGAATAACAAGAAGCTTCATTTTCAGAGTCCCTTATTGAATATTAAGTTAGATGAACTAATTGTCCTTCTATGTCTGGTTGTTCATAAAAGCAAAAGCTACCACTTGAGTGTTCAATTCTAGTGTGAAGTGTTTCACCATGGAAGTGAAAGCTCAAACTTAAAAGATAATGGTCATCAGGATTATTCAAACCAAAAGGAATCATCTAGCACATATGCTGACACCCCTTCTGCCTTAGCCTGAAATTTCATCCTTTTTTTTGCATGTTCTTTTAGCTCCTCTGGAAGGCTTCTTGAAGCCATATGCTGACTCCTATCTATGGTGTCATAAACCATTCCTTTTTATAACACCTCCCCCCCCCTTTTTTTTTTGAGATAGGGTCTCACTCTAGCCCAGGCTGACCTGGAATTCACTATGTAGTCTCAGAGTGGCCTTGAACTCATGGTGATCCTCCTACTGCTGCCTCCTGGGTGCTGGGATTAAAGGTGTGCATCACCACCCCCGGTTTATAAACCATTTATTAAGGGGGGCGTTGAGGAAGAGTCTCGCTATAGCCCAGGCTGACCTGGAACTTGCTATGTAGCAACAGGCTGGCATCAAACTCACAGCAGTCTTCCTCTTAAGTATTATTTGAACATGGTTTATTTTTCTGTTTCCTCATGTGTGTGCTTTCTTTTCAGTGTGAAGGATCCCTTCAAGTATTTTCTGTAGAGCTGATTTAGTGGTCATATATTCTTTTAGCCTGTTTTTGTTGTGGAATGTCCTTGTTTCTCCATCAATTTGGATGGATAGCTTTGCTTGATAAAACTAACCTTGGTTGACAATTGTTATCTTACAGAACTTAGAATACATCATTCCAAGCCTTTCTCGCTTTTAAAGTTTGTGTTGAGTAATGAATGTGCTGTTATCCTGATGGGCTTACCTTTATAAGTGACTTGCTGTTTCTAACTGCTTTTGATTTTGTTGTTGTCGTTGTTGTTTTGTTTTGTTTTTCGAGGCAGGGTCTCACTCTATACTGTAGCTCAGGCTTACCTGGAATTCACTATGGAGTCTCAGGGTGGCCTCCAACTTTTGGTGATCCTCCTACCTCTGCCTCCCGAGTACTGGGATTAAAGGCATGTGCCACCATGCCCGGCTCTATTTTCTTTGGTGTTTTTTTTTTTTTTTTTTTTGTGTGTGTGTGTGTGTGTGTGTGTGTGTGTGTTGAGTAGTTTAATCATAATATGGTGAGAAGAGTTTCTTTCCTGGTTTTGTCTGTTTGGTATTCCAAATGCATCCTGTATCTGTACTGGCTTCTCTTTTCCTATTTGCAGAAAATTTTTCTCCATGATTTTGTTGAAAATACCTACTATACCTTTAGGGTGAAATTCTTCTCCTTTTACTATACCCTGAATTCTTTTCTATTTTTATTTTATTTAGTTTTTGCTTGTTTGTTTATGTTTTTCAAGGTAGGGTCTTGCTCCAGCCCAGGCTGACCTGGAATTTACTATGTAGTCTCAGGGTGTCCTTGAGCTCATGGAAATTCTCCTACCTCTGCCTCCCAAGTGCTGGAATTAAAGGCATGTGCCACCACGCCTGGTTCTGAATTCTTATGTTTCATCTCTTCATTCTGTTCTGGATGTCTTGAAATTTCCATTCATACTTTCCTATAAGTTTGTCTTTCTCTTTGCTGGACTGTATTAGATCTGCCACCTGGTTTTCTAGTTTAGATATTCTGTTCTCGCCTTGATCCATTCTATTGGTGAGATTTTCTACAGTTTTTTATTTGACTTATTATGTTTTTCATTTCTAGTATTTCTGATTGGTTTTGCTTCAGTATTTCTATTTCCTTACTCATGTCTTGTATTGACCTCCTTATTTCATTAAGTTGGTTTCCTGTGTTCTCCTTCAGGAGTTTATTTTCTTCTTTGATTGCTTTGATTTGTTCTTTGATTTCTTTGAACATAGTTATAATCATTCTTTTGAAATTTTTGTCAGGCATTTCTTCTAAATCAGTCTCACTGGAGGTCACTTCTGATGGATTTATAATTTTTGGTGGACTTATATTGTCTTGAGATTTTTGTGTGTCTTGTATTATAATGTAGAGAATTTTGCTTCTTGGGTTATTTTGGTGCTTGGGTTATCTACAGGGTTCTTAGATGTGTAAATCTGATGTTATATATCTTCAGTGTATTTGCTTATGTTGCCACTTGTAGCTCTTATATTACTCTTTGAGTAACAGCAGAAGTGACCCTAGGTATTGGGTTTGCCTGCTATGCAAGTATTCTATCTAGTAGGCTGGGTGGGGCAAAATACAGGCAAATTCTAAAATTCAACTGAGCAATATACACATTCAATCAAAAACAGCTCGGGATATTTATGTAAGAGTGGATATCAAAATAAACAGAAAGTCTAACAAAATCAAAGTCCCTAAGGGTGTGTACTGCCAAACATCCTCAATCCTGTCAACTGGGAGGCTGAGATTTCTGGTCTATAAAGGGTTCCAGGTCAGCCTAGAGCTGAGTGAGACCCTGCCCCAATGAATGACAGAAGAAGACAAAGGCAGTATAAATCAGGTAGTAACCAAAGGCAACCCCAAAATACAGCATATTTAGGAATGGTAAAGGCTACCATCCATCAAATCAAACACATAACCTGCCTTTACATGGAAAGGTGTGATTACTGCTTCCACTACTAGGCTTTATGGCAGGTACTGACCTGGTGTAAATAGGCTGTTACCTTTTGGGATGGCTTTGGTCTCACCTAGGCTGTGTACTCACTTGGGTCCCTCTTTACTGTGCTGTGGGCTCAGCTTGGCTGGCTGGGTCGGTAAGTCCACTGCTCTGATCACCTGTGCTGGGTGCTGTTGTAGCTGAGTTCCCTTCTCCAGGTCTCCAGTGGTTGCCAGCATTGGCGATTGGGGGAGGGGAGGCTGTGCAGGGTGTTTGAAGTTGTACTGGAGCTGGGTTGCTGGTCCCTGTGAGCCTCTTCCTCACAAGCTGTTCCGCTGATCCTTGCTGTCTTCTCCTTCTCTTTGTAGATTTTTGACTTTGTGAGAAGGCTGGTGTGAGCGGAGAGTGGCCCTACTTGAGTTCTGCTCCTGCCACTCAGGCGTAGCTCTTCCCCTGGACATACTTCTTTTTAAGATAGATTTATTCATGAGACCTTGCATATTTCCTTTGTGGTAACATAATGCTTTTGAATGCCAGTGTCCACATTTACTGAGATTTTTCTGCTTTTCAACATAATGAGTATGTGTACATCTCTGACCATGCCAGATCAATCTTTAGTTTGCCTATTTTTTTCAGCTTAAAAAAATATTTTTGTTTTTGTTTATTTATTTGAAAGAGAGAAAGAGGCAGAGAGAGGGTAAGGGGGAGAGACACAGAAAGAGAATGGGTGCACCAGGGCAACCAGCTACTGCAAATGAACTCCAGATGCATGCACCACCCTGTGCATCTGGTTTACATGGGTCCTGGGGAATCGAACCTGGGTCCTTTGGCTTTGCAGGAAAATGCCTTAACCACTAAACCAGCTAAAATTTTGCCTACTTAACATAGTCAATTTATCTCAACAGATCTATTTCCAAATGATTTCAACAGTATCTGTTATTACTTCCTCAATAAGCATTTTGATTCTTATATTCACAGGCCCTTCTCTTGTCATCTGCATACTTGATTCATCTAGATCACCCCCTGCCAGCAGACTTCCTTATCCTTCTGGTGAAAGAAAACATTATGGACTTGTAACTCAGACACCCTGAAATGGGGAAGCCTCATGACCCTGTGATGCCCTGATCCAGCCAGAAGTAGTCATAGATGTGATCATGACCTCCAAAGGCTACCCTCCTCTTGCCTGTGTTCTATCTTATGTAAACAAAAAGGCTGGAAGGTATGCACCCCAGAATCCTCTCCCTCCTCTCATCTGGACGTACTCAGACTAGGTCTGGGAGTTTTGGAACCGCCTCCTGTTATGGCAACTGAAGATACCTTTGGGCTAAGAGAAAAGAATTCCCTCTTCCCCCTTCCCATACATCGCCCCAGGCCCCTCCCTTGAAGGGCAGTTTCCTTCCTCTTCAATCTCTTTCCCTTTTGGCTTTTCTTCTCACTGGTGCATACTCCTCTATCTCCCTATTTATTTCTCTCCTTCTCTTGGGCCCTGTTGCTCCTTTCTTGGTGCATGCCCCCTCTCTTTCCTCTATTTATCTCTCTCTCCTACCTGTTCATTCTGTATTTCTCCCTCTCTATACTTCTCTCTCACCCATTACAATAAAGACTCAAGAAGCTATTTGTCTTGGTGCCTGTATCCCAACCCCTAAATCTAACTGTAACTTTTTCTTTTTTCCTTTCTCTCTCTCTCTCTTTCTTGATGTTTTGTTTGTTTTTCAAGGTAGGGTCTCACTCTGAAAGGCCAAATATAACTATTTTAAGTAAAAAGGCCCAGGCCTGACTTAGATAGAGAACTAGCCGGCTAATGTGCTGACCTCTGCTTCTGTAAACTTTGCTTGCTTGCTCAATTGCTGACTTTCTCCCTAAAGTTTCTGAAGAATCTCCACTTCAAGGACATTGCATAAACACTCCACTGCAGGGGGCCTCCAGCCTCCGACCACCTGCTTAGATAAACTGAGGAATCTCCATTTCAAAAGTCATAAAATACCACTGTTTACTTAGCCCATCACAATGGAGATTACCTCATCTGCCTGGAGTGCCCCTAGCTCCTGCCCCCAACTTTGCCCGCTGAAACCCCAAGCCAATCAAAACTGTTTAAGTCAACCAATCACGTATCTATCCCCTACTTCTTTGTTCGAATTCCTATATAAACCCCTTCCCCCAAAAGGAAGGGGCTCTTTCCCTCACTACTGCTGTGCCGGACTGTAGGGATGGAGCCCAGGCCTAGGCTTGCAATAAAGAAACCTGTTGCTTTTACATTCGAGTGTCTCGGCTTCTGTGGCGGTTCTCTGGGTGACTCCTGGATGACTGGGGGTCTTGGCTCCTGGTCAGGGGACTTGGCACAACAACTCTAGCCCAGGCTGACCTGAACTTCACTATGTAGTCTCAGGTGGCCTCGAACTTATGGCAATCCTTCTACCTCTGCCTCCCAAGTGCTGGGATTAAAGGCATGCACCACCATGCCTGGCCACTTTTTTTTTTTTTTTTGGATTTTTAGGATGAATTCCAAGCATTTTTAAGTTACTAACAACATTTTAAGAATTCTTATTTATTTATTTGAGAGACAGAGAGAAAGAGGGAGACAGAGAGAGAGTGCGAGAGCGAGTGAGCAAGTATGGGCATGCCAGGGCCTCTTGCTACTGTAAATGAACTCTATAAGCATGTGCCACTTTATGCATCTGGCTTTATGTGGGTACTTGGGAATTGAACCCAGGCTGTCAGGTTTTGAATGCAGTGCCTTTAACTGCTGAGCCATATATTCAGCCCCTTTTAAAATTATTTACTGGGCTGGAGAGATGGTTTAGTGGTTAAGCGCTTGCCTGTGAAGCCTAAGGACCCCGGTTCGAGGCTCGACTCCCCAGGACCCATGTTAGCCAGATGCACAAGGGGGTGCATGCGTCTGGAGTTCATTTGCAGTGGCTGGAGGCCCTGGTGCACCCATTCTCTCTCCTTCTCTCTATCTGCCTCTTTCTCTCTCTGTCTCTGTCACTCTCAAATAAATAAATAAAAATAACAACAAAAAAAATTAAAAAAAAATTATTTACTTATTTATTTGCAAGCAGAAGGAAGAAAGAGAGAGAATGAGGGAGAGAGAGAGAAAGAGAATGAGCAGGCCAGTGCCTTTAGCTACTGCAAATGAACTCCAGATGCGTGTGCCACTTTGTGCATCTGGCTTTACGTGGGTACTGGGGAATTGAACCTGGATTGTCAGGCTTTACAAGCAAACCCTTTTAACCATTGAGCCATCTCTCCAGACCCCCAAGCATATTTTTATTTATTTATGAGAGGAAGGGATGGAAGGGGGAGGGAGAGAGAGAGAGAGAGAGAGAGAGAATGAATTGACACACTAGGACCCCTTGCTGTGTACACAAATCCATGCTGAGATTTCAGTTGTGTGCCATCATGCCTGGCTCTTCTTTTTTGAGTTCTATGGGTCAGGAAATCAGTGATTGTTAGGATTCTATGGTCAGATGTCAGTTAGAGCCACCTGAAGGCTTGGCTGGGGCTGTAGGATCCAGTATTAAGTTGGCTCACTCACATGGTGGGTGACTTGACTTCCTTTCAGCGTCCTCATGGAATGGTGGCAGGCTTCCTTCCGCTTTCAGAGACCATGACCCAAGGACACCAAAACACCTTCGTAACCTAGTTGTGACAGTCACACATGCTCACTGCTGTCTTCTACTGTCATATGATCAGTCATGATTCAGTGTGACATGGATGAATATCATGAGAGGAAAAATGTTAAGGGGCCATTTTGGATGCTGGCTACACCATAGGGAATGGAATTCAATATGCTTGGTCTTTGAAAGGCAAATGTAGTGCTAAAACATCAATTATAGATAAATTGACAAGAGGTGAGGAGGTCAGACTTAAATTGTAGTGGCAGGATTTTTTCTTTTTTTTTTTCTGAGACAGGGTCTAATGTAAGGTCTAATGTAGTCCTGGCTGACATCAAACTCAGTATGTACTCAAGGCCTGTACTGAATTCCTGATCTTCCTATGTTCACCTCCCAAGTTCTGGGATAACAGGCATGCACCACCATACCTGGCTTCTGAAATGTTAGTTTTTTTTTTTCAAGGTAGGGTCTAACTCTAGCCCAGGCTGACTTGGCATTCACTCTGTAGTTCCAGGCTAGCCTCAAACTCACAGAAATTCTACCTCTGCCTCCTGAGTGCTGAGATTAAAGGTGTGCACCACTGCGCCTGGGTTTTTTTTTCTCCCTTGAGATAGTGTCTCACTCTAGCCCAAGCTGACCTGAAATTCACCATGTAGTTTCTGGGTAGCTTGGAACTCACAGCAATCCTCCTACCTCTGCCTCCCAAGGGCTAGGATTAAAGGTGTGTGCCACCATGCCTGGCCTTGTTTATTTATTTATTTAAAAATTTATGTGTGTGTGAGAGAGAGAGTGAGTGAAAGAGCGAATTGGTGCACCAGGGCCTTAGCCATTGAAAATCAGCTCCAGACCTGTGTGCCACCTTGTATGCATGCGCTACCTGTGCGCATGTGTTACCTGGAAGATAGAGAATGGGAGTGCCAGGGCCTCTAGCCACTGCAAATGAACTCCAGATGCATGTGCCACCTTGTGCATCTGGCTTATGTGGGTCCTGGGAAATTGAATCTGGGTCCTTTGGCTTTTCTGGAAAGTGCCTTAACCACCAAGCCATCTCTCCAGCCCCACCACTTAATTTCTTAACTTCCATGTGAAGGATCAGGGCAGATCCTGTGCCTCCCACATGAGTGTGAGTTTCTTCTAAATCTCTCTACATGACTCTCTGCTTGAAAATAAATAAATAAGGGGCTAGAGAGATGCCTTAGCAGTTAAGGTGCTTGCCTGCAAAGCCTAACAATCCTGGTTCAAATCCCTAGTACCCACATAAAGCCAGATGCACAAAGTGGCACATGTATCTGGAGTTCATTTACAGCATCTAAAAGCCCTGGCACACCCATTGTCTCTGTTTCTCTTTTTATTTTTTAATTATTTATTTTTATTGACAACTTCCATAATTGCAAACAATATCCCATGGTAATTCCCTCCTTCCTCCCACTTGCCCCTTTGAAACTCTACTCTCCATCATATCCCCTCCCCCTCTCACCTCCCACACATCCTGGAAGAGTACCCTGCTGCTGAGCTGGTTTTGCATCTGGAGTAGAAGCTCAGCACCCCCGCACTTCTAATTGGCCAACTCTCAGAAGTGGCCCACACTGGGCAGAGTGACATCATCCCAGTCAAAATAGTAGCCCAGAGAGAGGTAGGTGTAGGAGGCCCGCAGGTGCAAGTTGACCAGGCAGTTGATGGCAGCCTCCACCTCAGTGGAATAATTTTGATGAATCTGGGAGGACGTGGCTGGTCCAGCAATAAGGAATTAGAAGGTTCTGGATGGTCCCGGAAGGCGTAGACAGTGAGGAGATGGTCCCAGTGGTGGTGACTGGAGAGACTGGAGGTAGTGGGCAATTTTGGGGGGGAAAAAGTAGGAGGTCCCCAGGTCTGTTCCGTCCAAACACTGTTGAAGCAAGACACAGACACAGGGGTTCTCAGGTGTGCCCAGGATCCTGCTGGTTTTTTTTTTCTTTTTCTTTTTTTTTTTTTGAGGTAGGGTCTCACTCTAGCCCAGGCTGACCTGGAATTCACTACATAGTTTCAGGGTGGCCTCGAACTCGCAGCGATCCTCCTACCTCTGCCTCTCAAGTGCTGGGATTAAAGGCATGCGCCACCACACCCAGCAGAATCCTGCTTTTTAACCCAGTCTGCAAACTTACTTTTGCTTGGGGCATTGAGGCCATTGATATTAAGACTTGTTATTGAAAGGTGTGTATTTATTTTTTGCTATTTTTCTTGTTTTGTAGTTCTTCCTGTTTTACCTTTGCTCTCTTGTATTTATTAGTATTTGTGTATGGTTTGTTTTTTCCAGGTTCCTTATATGTGTGCTTTTCTTTCTCTTCAGCATGGAGGATCTTTTCAAGTATTTTCTGTAGAGCTGGTTTTGTCTTCAAATATTCCTTTAGCCTGCTTTTGTTGTGGAATATCCTTATTTCTCTGTCTATTTGAATGGATAGCTTTGCAGATAAAGTAACCTTGGATGACAGTTGTTATCTTTCAGAACTTGGAATACATTGTACCAAGCCCTTCTGGATTTTAATGCTTGTGTTGAGTAATCTGCTGTTATTCTGATGGGCTTGTCTTTGTATGTGACTTGGTTTTTCTGTCTAACTGCTTTCAATATATTTTCTTTGGTTTGTATGTTTGGTAGTTTAATTATAATATGGAGAGGAGAGGTTCTTTCCAGGTTTTGTTTGTTTGGTGTTCTAAAGGCTTCCTGTATCTGCACTGGCATCTCTTTCCCAATTTGGGGGAAGTTTTCTTCTGTGATTTTGTTGAATATGCCTACTGTGCCTTTGGAGTGAAGTTCTTCTCCTTCTACTATACCCTGAATTCTTATGTTTGATCTTTTTATAGTGTCCCAAATATCTTGAAATTCCCATTCATATCTTCCTATTAGTTTGTCTTTCTCTTTGTTCAACTGTATTAGATCTGCCACCTGGTCTTCTAGTTTAGATATTCTGTTCTCTCCTTCATCCATTCTACTGGTGATGTTTTCTATAGCTTTTTAGTTCACTGGCTGTGTTCTTCATTGCTAGTATTTCTGACTGGTTTTCTTTATTATTTCTATTTCCTTATTTATATCATATTGACCTTCTTATTTCATTAAATTGGTTTCCTGTGTCTTTATTTAAAAGAGAAAGAGGGAGAGAGAGAGAAAGAGAGAGAGAGAGAGAGAGAGAGAGAGAGAGAGAGAGAGGGAGGGAGGGAATGGGCATGTCAGGGCCTCCAGCCACTGCAAACGAACTCCAGATGCATGTGCTCCCTTGTGCATCTGGCTAACATGGGTCCTGGAGAATTGAACCTGGGTCCTTTGGATTTGCAGGCAAATGCCTTAATCACTAAGCCATCCCTCCAGCCCTCCTGTGTCTTCTTTGATTCCTTTGATTTCCTCTTTGATTTCTTTGAACACATTTATAATTATTCTTTTGAAATCTTTCTCCGGCAATTCCTCTAAATCAGTCTCACTGGGGGTCATTTCTGATGCATTAATACTTTTTGGTGGATTTATATTGTCTTGATTTTTTGGTGTTTCTTGTATTATAATGAAGAGATTTTTGCATCTTGGATCAGTTTAATGCTTGGATTTTCTAATTATCTGCAATATTATTAGATGTATCAATCAATCTGATGTTATATATCTTCAGGAGCTTAAGGTGCTAGGCGTGGCTCTTGAGACTCTCAGAATAACCACAAAAGTGACCCTAGGTGTTGGGTTTGCCTCCTATGAGAGTATTCAAGTAGGCTGAGTAGAACAAAATACAGGTAGATTCTAAAATTTAACTAAACAATGTATACATTCAATGAAAAACAGCTCAGAGGATTTATGCAAGAGTAGGTATTATGACAACCAGATCCTCTAACAAAGTCACAGTCCCTAAGGATGTGTTTTGTCCCACACCCTTTCCTATGAACTGGGAGGCTAAGATTTCTGGTCTGTAGAGGGCTCCAAGTCAGCTTGTGACTGAGTGAGACCCTTCCCCAACGAAGGACAGAGGAGGAAGTATAGGCACTATAAATCAGGAAGCAACAAATGAGAAGCCCAAAATATAGCTTATTTAAGAATGGCAAATCCAACCATCCATTAGATTTAACATATAATTTACCCTGACATGGAAGGTGAAATTAGCACTTCTGATGCAAGCCTATATACCAGGCTTATTTGGTGGGTGCTGACCTGGTGCAATTCCAGTTACCTTTTGGGATGGCTTTGGTCTCAGCTATGCTGTGCACCTGCTTGGGTCCCTCTTTGCTGTGCTGTGGGCTCAGGTATGCTGGCTGGGTCGCTGGATTGCTGCTCTGATCACCTGTCCTGGGTGCTGTGTAGGTGAGCTCCCTTCTCCAGGTCGCTGGTGCTTGAGTTAGTGGTGGGGGAGAGGAGGCTGTGGATGGTGGCTGAAGTTCTCCCTCTGGTCCTTGTGATCCTCTTCATCAGCAGCCCCTCCGTTTGTCCCTGCTGTCCTCCCTTCACATGTCTTGAGTTTGTGAGGAGGCCAGTGTGAGTGGAAAATCCTCTCACTTGGCTTTTCCTGTGGCTCAGGCCGAGCCTGGCGGCTGCACTCCAGAAGACTCTAACTCTGAAATGAGACACAGACAGCAGTTCGATGCAACTGACAACTTTATTCTGCAGCCACACGGTTTTTATAGAGAGATCAGAGTTATACATTAGTTACTAAGTAAGGTGTTTAAAAGAAAAACATGTTTATGCTCTAAGTACAAGGCGACCATGACTGGGGACTTCAGTAAGAACACATGTCTGGGAGAATGGGCATAAAGACTAAACAGCGAGGTAAAGATTAACAGGTCAGCTAAAGCCAGGATGGAGATTCGGCTTCTTTTGAACAACTGCCCAGGATTCTTGGCCTTTCGCCATCATCCTTGGAGGACCTTCTCCTCCTCAGGCTGGTGTTCTCAAGTTACCTTCACATCTGGTGCCGCCACTGCTGGAGCTGCTTCTGCCTGCTTCTGTGGTCTCTAGATGCTCTGGGTCTCTCCTACTTCTCTGCTGTGGTTGATAATTTATTATACACCTTCTCTTTTTAGTAGAAGAGTGTATATTGCTGGATGTTTTGGCTTTTTCTCCTTTAGGGTCCTTTGGCGTGGTTTCTACGCCACCATCTTAACTGGAAGTCTCTGTCTCTCTTCTCTCTCTCTGCTTTCAAATAGATAAATAAATGAGTAAGTAAGTAAGTAAATAAATAAATAACAAATAAATCTCTCCACATGAGCTTTTAGAGCCAGTCTGCTATATGCCTATGACTCTGCTCCAGCCTTATCCTAGATCCCAGTTTTCCTTAAATGAATCTCACAATTTATAATTTCTCCGTAAATAAACTCAATAATTCATAATTTTCTAAAAAAAAAAAACTTAACATTTAGGGCTGGAGAGATGGCTCAGCAGTTAAAGGCTTTTGCTTACAAATCTGAAGGCCTAGGTTCAGTTTCCCAGTACCCATGTAGAGCCAGATGCACAAGATGGTATATGTATTTGGATTTCATTTGCAGTGGCTAGAGGCCCTGGTGTGCCTGTTCTCATTCTCTCTTGCTCTCTAATAAATAAAAAAAACATAAAATCCATTGCTTTAAAAAAATTTTAAGGGCTAGAGAGATGGCTTAGTGATTAAGGCACTTGCCTGCAAAGCGAAAGGACCCAGGTTTGATTCTCCAGGACCCACATAAGCCAGATACACAAGGTGGCACATACATCTGGTATTTGTTTGCAGTGGCTGGAGGCCCTGAGCCTGCCCATTCTCTCTCTCTCTCTTTATCTGCCTCTTTCTCGCTCTCGTTCAAATTGTATTTATTATTTATTTATTTGAGAGAGAGATATAGAAATAGGCAGGTGGAGAAAGAAAGAGAAAGAGAGGGAGAGAATGGGTGCGCCAAGGCTTCCAGCTGCAGCAAATGAACTCCAGATGCGTGCGCCCCCTTGTGCATCTGGCTTACGTGGGTCCTGGGGAATTGAACCTGGGTCCTTTGGCTTTTCTGGCAAGTGCCTTAACCACTAAGCCATCTCTCCATCCCATAAAAAATAAAATATTTTTTAAAGAAGAAATTAAGCAGTAATGACTTAGGCAAAACTCTGAGACTACATAGTGAATTCCAGGTCAGCCTGGGCTAGAGTGAGACCCTACCTTGAAAGAAACAAAAAACAAAAAACAAAAACAAACACAAAAAAAGCTTTTAAACACCAAAGGAGAGCCAAGCACGGTAGCGGCACACACCTTTAATTTCAGCACTTGGGAAGCAGAGGTAGGAGGGCCACTGTGAGATCAAGGCCACCCTGAGACTACATAGTGAATTCCAGGTCAGCCTGGGCTAGAGGGAGACCTTACCAAACAAACAACAGCAACAAACCCCAGCACTTGGGAGGCTGAGATTGAAGAATTGCAATGAGTTCAAGACTAGCCTGGTCTACATAGTGAATTACAGGTCAGTCTAGGCTAGAGTGAGACCTTGCCTCAAAAAAGAAAAAACAAAAACAAAAACAAAAACAAAAAACTAGAAAAACAAAAACAAACAAACAATACAAAAACTAAAAACAGGATCCATGAAGGTGGAAGCCACAGTTCCCAGGGGTCTCTAGGGAAAGCTGAAAAAAAAAAAAAAAAAAAAAAAAAAAAAAAAAGGCTATGAGAAAAGCAAGGATCTTTCTCAATAGCTGGAAACAAAGCCCCACCCAGGACAGCAGCAATAGCAGAAAGAGAAGTCAGAGAAAACCTCCTCCCCTCGTTGCTGGGTGCTTGGCTCTGGCGATCAACAGAGCAGAAGTAGGCCGCCACTTTAAAGATTTCTGCTGTGGCAGCAGCTCTGGGAGCCACACGGCTGCACCGATCTGACCAGCAGGAAATGCAGACTGCTCGAAAGAAACTGAAGCGTTCTCCAAAGTCCTCACGGTGTCTTAGTTACTTCTGGTTGCTATGAATAAATACCTGACCAGAAGCAGCTTAGGGAAGGAAGAGTGTTCAATTCGGCTTATATTTTCTTTCTTTCTTTCTTTTTTTTTTTTGTTTTTTCGAGGTAGGGTTTCACTCTAGCCCAGGCTGACCCGGAATTCACTATGGAGTCTCAGGGTGGCCTCGAACTCACGGCGATCCTCCTACCTCTGCCTCCCGAGTGCTGGGATTAAAGGCGTGCGCCACCACGCCCGGCTAAATTCGGCTTATATTTTCGATAAAAAAGTTCCATCCTGGAAGGCATGGCAGGTGGGAGCAAGAAGCCGGTGTTGCACTGCAGCCTAGCCAGGAAGCAGAAAAAGAATAGAACCTATGAGGGGACATTTTACATTCAAACCACCACACACATGAGCTTCTGTACAGGCACCAAACCACACTCAGGACATTGCAAGAGCTGCACAGGGCGGGGCCAGCCAGAGCCCTGCAGGACTCCACAGAGCTACGAATCCACCTCTGAAGTATGTCCCAGACTTGGACAACACTGGCAAACCAGTAATCCAGTGGAAGTCTCAGAAGGGATAATAAAGTCCTGGTGGAGGAGACAGCACTCCAGGAGCTGGGGAAGGAATGCAAGAGTCCAGACAAGAGCCAACAATCAGGCCAGCCAGTTTTCATGTCTTGTATCTCCACTGTGCTCTCTCTCCCTCTATACCTATTCTGTATTTAATACCCAGTAACACCTTAGCGGGCCTGCTTGGCCTACTCTGCTCTTGCCATTTATTGCTTCTTTGTCTTTAAAAATATTATTTATTTATTGCAGAGAGAGAGGGAGAGAGAGAGAGAGATCACCAATCTAATGTGCAAGTCCCAGTACAAATAACATGAAAAACCAAGACAGCATATCATCTTCCAAATCTACCAATCCCTGGTGAGACAGATTTAGGTGAAATCCCAGTCAATAAATTCAAAAGAATGGTGCTAAGTATGTTCAAAGAAATTAAAGAGGCCAGATGTTGTGGCACATGTCTTTAATCACAGCACTTGAGAGGCTGAGGTAGAGGATCACTGTGAGTTTGAGGCCACCCTGAGACTATAGAGTGAATTCAAGGTAAGCCTGAGCTAGAGCAAGACCCTATCTCAAAAATCCAAAAAATACCCTATCTCAAAAAAGAAAAATCAACCAAACAAACAAAACAAAAGACACAGACTAGCAGATTAGATTAGAAAACAGAATCCACAGGGCTGGAGAGATTCCTCAGTGGTTAAAGGTACTTGCTTGCAAAGCCTGATGGCCTGGGTTCAACTCCCCATTACCTATATAAAGCCAAATGCACAAATGATGCATGCATTTACAGTTCATCTGTAAAGGAAGAAGTCTTGACTGGTCCACACACTCTCCTTCTCATTTCCTCTTTTTCTCTCAACTAAATAAAGAAATGGGATTCACACCTCACAATAAAAGTACACTATCTTAAAGTGAAAGGGTGGAACAAGGTATTTTAAATAAATGAGACCAGGAAATAAACAGATATCACTACTCTAATATCTAACAAAATAGACTTCAAACTAAAGTTAATCAGAAGAGATGAAGAAGGTCACTTCATACTGATTAAAGGAACAATCTTTCAAGAGGACATTACAATTCTAAACATATATCACTTAACACAGGTGCACTTAATTTCATAAAATAAATACTACTTGATAGAAAGAAAGAGATTAATCTCAGCACAGTGATAGTAACTTCAATTCCCCACTCTCACCAATAGACAGATAATACAGACAAAAAATAAACATACAAAACTAGTAGCTTTCTTGCATACCAATGACAAACCCACTGAGAAAGAAATCTGGGAAGCAATCCCATTCACAATATCCTCAAAGAAAAAAATAAAATACCTAGCCAGGCATGGTGGTGCATGCCTTTAATCCCAGCACTTGGGAGGCAGAGGTAGGAGGATTCCAGTGAGTTCAAGGCCACCCTGAGACTACATAGTGAATTCCAGGTTATCCTGGGCTAGAGTGAAACCCTACCCTGAAAAACCAAAAAATAAAATAAAATACCTTATGGGGCTGAGAATATGGCTCAGTGTCTAAAGGCACTTGCTTGCAAAGCCTGCCAGTGCAATTTCAGTTTCCAAGTCACTCATGTAAGCTGTATGCAAAAAGTGGTCAAACATCTAAAATTCATTCTGCAGCAGTAGCAAGAGGTCCTGGTGCATGTGAGTACATGCTCACATACACATGTGCAAATAAATAAAAAAAATTAAAAATAGTGCTGGAGAGATTGCTCAATGGTTAAGGTGCTTGCCTGAAAAGTTCAAGCCAGGCTCAATTCCCCAGTACCCATGTAGGGCCAGATGTACAATGCGGTACATGTATCTGGATTTCATTTGCAGTCATGCCTATTCTCATTCTTTCTTTCAAGTAAATAAATAAAATGAAATCCACTGCTTTTAAAAAAAATCAGGGGCTAGGGAGATGGCTTAGTGGTTAAGGCACTTGCCTGCAAGGCCAAAGGACCCAGGTTTGATTCTCCAGGACCCACATAAGCCAGATGCACAAGGTGATGCATGCATCTGGAGTTTTTTGCAGTGGCTGGAGGCCCTAGTGTGTCCATTCTCTCTCTTTCTCCCTCTGCCTCTTTCTCTCTCAAATAAATAAAAGAACAGGAGAAGGCATATTTAATTTTTTAAAAAAAGTTAATAAAACACTTCAAGTAAACCTAACCAAGGAAGTGAAAGACATTTACAATGAAAATTTTAAAACAGTGAAGAAAGAAACTGAGGAAGACACTAGAAGATGGAAATACCTTTCATAATCATGGGTTAAAAGAATTAATATTGTGAATATGAGCATCCTACCACAAACAAACAATCTACAGCTTCAGGACAATTTCAACTAAAATTCTAGCACCAGTATTCACAGAAATAGAAAAAACAATCTGAAAATTTATGTGAAAGGACAAAAAACCCAGGACAACCAAAATCAATCCTGAGCAAAAAGAATACTGCTGGAGATATTACTATATCTGATTTGAAGTTATTCTACAGGACCACAGTAACAAGAACATCATGGTACTGGCACAAAAACAGACATGTGGATCAATGGAACAGAATAGAAGATCCAGATGTAAATCCATGCAGCTAAAGTTACCTGGGTTTTAGAAAAAGATTAAAAAGTTCTGCATTGGAGAAAAGACACCATCTTCAACAAATGGTACCAGAAAAACATGGATATCTACATGTGGTAGAATAAAGCTAAATAAAGTCCGACATCTGTAACCAGTGACAAAGCCTCTGGGTTTCCAATTCCTCCCCTCCAGCTGGGCTGCTTACAGCCTGGGGAACAAACCATCCCACACCAGCAGCTCTCCTTGGCAGCTGTTCCATAGTCCTGGCTGGAATCTCCACTGCGGCCCACAGTTCATGCTCATGGCTTCACTGGGATCTCCAACAACCCTGCTTCATATCACACAGTGGCCATTTCCAAAAAGCAAACCACATTACAAATCCACCTGTTCTTTCCTTCATTTGTTATACTCCCATAGTACCAGTTGGGCTACCACTTTTTGTTAACCCAGGGGCACTAAAGGCAACTTTGGAGAGCAGGAGAGTCCTTTAATACTTAGGCCCCTATTTTCATTTTATTTATTTATTTTTTGTTCTTGCTGTTTAGTTTTTTGAGGTAGGGTCTCACTCTAGCCCAGGCTGACCTGGAATTCATTATGTAGTCTTAGGGTGGCCTGGAACTCATGGTGATCCACCTACCTCTGCCGCCCAAGTGTTGGGATTAAAGACATGTGCCACCATGCCCAGCTATGATTTTATTTTTATTTATTTATTTATTTGACACACAGAGACAGAAAGAGAGAGAGCGTGCCAGGGCCACTGCAAATGAACTCCAGATGCGTGCACCCCCTTGTGTATCTGGCTAACGTGGGTCCTGGGTAATTGAACCTGGGTCCTTTGGCTTTGCAGGAAAATGCCTTAACTGCTAAGCCATCCCTCCTCATTTATTTGAGAGTGAGAGAAGGAGAGAGAAAGAGGCAGTAGAGAATGTCAGGGCCTCTAGCTACCGCAAACGAACTTCAGATGTATGCCCTCCCTTGTGCATCTGGGGAGTTGAACCTGGGTCCTTTGACTTTGCAGGCAAACGCCTTAACTGTTAAGCAATCTCTCCAGCCCTAGGCCCCTATTTTCCTTTCTTTTTAAAAATAAACAGGTCTTACTTTATTTTATTTATTTATTTATTTTTAAAAATATTTGATTTTTATTTACTTATTTATTTGACAGAGGAAGAGGAAGAGGGAATGAGAGAATAGGCATTCCTGGGCCTCCAGCCACTGCAAATGAACTCTAGATGCATGTGCCCCCTTGTGCATCTGATTAATGTGGGTCCTGGGGAATTGAATCTTGGTCCTTTGCCTTTGCAGGCAAATGCCTTAATGGCTAAGCCATCTCTCCAGCCCTGTTTTTTTTTTTTTTAATTGACAACTGCCATAATTATAGACAATAAACCATGGTAAGTCCCTCCCCCACTTTCGCCTTTGCAACTCCACTCTCCATCATACCCCTTCCCCCTCTCTGTCAGTGTCTCTTTTATTTTGATGTCATCATCTTTTCCTTCTATTATGATGGTCTTGTGTAGGTAGTGTCAGGTACTGCGAGGTCATGGATATCCAGGCTGTTTTGTGTCTGAAGGAGTTCTGCCCTTCCTTTGGCTCTTACATTTTTTTCTGCCCCCTCTTCTGCAATGGACCCTGAGTCTTGGAAGGTATAATAGAAATGTTTCTGTGCTGAGCACTCCTTTGTCACTTCTCAGCACTGTGGTGCCTTCTGAGTCATCCAAAGGTCACCGCCATCTGAAAGAGAAGCTTCTCTAACCAAAAGTGAGAATAGCATTAATATATGGGCATGAACATTAAAAGAAGTGCTTACCAGGCAGTTTGATGAGCATGGTATGCACATTTAGCCAGACAGCAGCAGAACCCTAGGGCTCATGATTTCCTATTGTAGGTTTTCAGTGTTAGGCATATATTCCCTTCCATGGAGCAGGCCTCCAGTCCAATTAGAGAGTGGTTGGTTTCCCCCATAACAGACATGCCACTATTGCACCCATTGGTTCATTTGGCCTGTCTGGCCAAATTTAAGGCTTTCAGTGTCCACTGTTGTTTATCTCCACTGTTGATTTCTCTCTCTCCCATGGTAGGCCTCTATTTTCAAAAGAGTCAGCATTCTTTCTGCTGTCCCAGTGCAGAACAGCTGGCTCAATCTCAATTGTGATAATCTCTCAAACAATTGCAGCTGAAACAGGCTTATATCTTTTGATCAACTTTCACATTTTTTTTTGAGGTAGGGTCTCACCCTACTCCAGGCTGACCTGGAATTAATTATGTAGTCTCAGGGTGGCCTCAAACTCACAGTGATCCTCCTACCTTTGCTAGGATTAAAGGCATATCCTACCATACCTGGCCCAACTTTCATTTCTTTCTGTGCCATATTAATCTTCTCATACCAGTCCATTTCTTCTAAACTCAACCCTGTTCAATTTTTTTTTTTTTTTTTTGAGGTAAGGTCTCACTCTAGCCCAGGCTGGCCTGGAATTCACTATGTAGTCTTAGGGTGGTGTTGAACTCACGGCGATCCTCCTACCTCTGCCTCCCGAGTGCTGGGATTAAAGGCGTGTGCCACCATGCCCAGCCTGTTCAAATTCTTATTACACAGGCAGAATTCAGTAAGCCTCTCACACAACTGCATTCTGTCCAGGCTGGACAAAGCTCTTTCTTTCTCTCGTAAGCCAAGCCTCACAGTTCTTTCTCTGATTAGGTCTCGCAAGGTCTGACCATAATGGTCCAAAAAACTCTGCTTATAGCACTCCAAGGTGTCTCTTAGGTTTCAAATCCTTCCACATTCCTCCTGAAAATTTGTTCCCAAAGGCCAAAGCCACACAGTCAGATTTCTAACAGCAACAACTCCACTCCCCTGGCATCATTTTTTTTTTTTTTTTTGAGGCAAGCCAAACAGACTGGCCTTTAAAATTTTTTTTATTTATTTTATTTTACTTTACAGAGAGAGAGAGAGAGAGCAAGAGAATTGGCATGCCAGGGCCTCCAGCTGCTGTAACTGAACTCTAGACATGTGTGCCCCCTTGTGCGCATGTGTGACCTTGTGTGCTTGTGTCACCTTGTATATCTGGCTTACATGGGATCTGAAGAGTCTAACATGAGTCTTTAGACTTCGCAGGCAAGTGCCTTAAGCACTAAGCCATTTCTCCAGCCCAGGTACAATTTTTTTTTTTTTTTTTTTTTTTTGTAGTTACCTGCTTGTTGCTGGGATAAAGCATCTGACTCAAAGCAGCTGATGTGAGAAATTTTTTTTCTTTGACTTACTATCTTGAGGGGAAGCTCCATGATGGCAGGGGAATGCATGGCATGAGCAGAGGCTGGACATCACTCTGCCACAGGAGGTGGAAAACAGTATCAGGAGAGTGAGCTGAATTCTGACAGAGAGAAGCTGGCTATAACACCCCTAAGCCCACCCCTGCAACAATACACCTCCTTTAGCAAGGCTCCACCTCCTAAATTGCCATCAATTGGGAACTGAACATTCAAAACACATGACTTTATGATGGGCATCTGATCCAAACTACCACATTCTTCTTTCTTACTATTCACAAAAATGAATTCCAAATGGATTAAGGATCTCAGTGTAAGACCTGAAAGTCTGAAACTGCTACAAGAAAAAGTAGGGCATATACTATATGATATAGGTATAGGTAAAGACTTTCTGAATAGGACTTTGGTGTCTTAGAAAATAAGGTGTATGTGCTTCAGACAGCCATCCAGTGGCCTCTGGTTGTATAAATAGCTTGTGGTACCTGAAGATCCCATTCTCCAATTGACCTTGATTGCTTGAGTCCAACAACATGGAATAGAAATTATGAGAACAGTTGTAATCACTGTCTAATAGGTATAAATATGTGTTCAAATTTCTTCCAGAAAATGGGAGTTCATCTATGGGAGGTGTGTGGTCTGAACTGAAATTGGAAGATGCTCACAGAGCCTGAGGCTGCTCCTAGTTTGACTCCACTTCCTGAGAGGCTATAAGTCTCCCTCACTGTCTTTCTTTCTGATCTTTCTGAATAGACTCCAGTGCCTTCTTGGTACCTCTGCTCTTTCAAACTTGGTTTGCTCCTGGCAATATTTCCACACTCTCCATGGAAGCTGTCAGCCTCTGCTTACTAGCATTTCCCTGAAGCCCTTGCAGACTGCCTGTTACATCTCATTGGTCAGAATGGAAGTGAGGCACTTTAGGGTGACTGGTGCCGGGCTCCCCCGGCAGGTAGTGCTGAGGAAGGACCAGGCCCGCTGGTTCCTCCCAAGGGGTTGAGGAGGAGCATGAGTGTCGACGACACAGAACCTTTCCTAGTCACCGGAGAAAAACCACACTGAGTTGGGAGTCTTGTCGAAGCAGGAACTCACTTTATTGTTACAGGTGGTTGCCTATATAGTGTTGAGAACCAGGGTGGGGATTCTAGGATGGGGAGAGGTAAGGGCCAATAGTATACCGCGACTTTTGAAATGATTGGTTCGGGAATTCCAACTCCTATGCAGAAGTAACAGGCCAGAGGCCATTTGGCACCCTGCTGAGTCATAACTGGCTGGAGGCAGTTCGCCAAACTTTAGCTAGGCTCAGGAAGTTCCACTAGGCTTCACGTGTGGGCCTCTCAAGGCCCAACAACTGGGTCCTGAAAGTAAAAAGCAGGAATGTGTTGGGCTCTGAAAGGCCCAGGTGTGAGGCCTAGTGGAACTTCCTGAGCCTAGCTAAAGTTTGGTGATCTGCCTCTGGCCAGACGTGACTCAGCAAGACGCCTAATGGCTTCTTGCCTGCTACTTCCGCATGGGATTTAGGATTATCATCTCAATAGTCACAGTTTACTATTGGCCCTTACCTTTCCCCACCGTCCTAAAATCCCCGCCTTCTTCCCAACATTATATAGGCAACTGTTCATAGCAATAAATCAAGTTCCTGCTTCGACAAGACTCCCGACTCAGTGTGGTTTTTCTCCGGTGGCCAGGAGAGGTCTGAGTTGTCGGATGCTCATCTCCTCCTCAACCCCTCGGGAGGAACCAGCGGGCCTGGTCCTTCCCTCGGCACTACCTGCCCCTTAGGAGTCTCCACTTTGCTAGAGATCAGAGAAGAGTTGGTTTCTCCTTACTTCTTCCCCAAAGGAGTTCCTAGACCTGTTTTTCTACAAATAACCTGAGCCCTTCCCTGGTAAGGAGTGTTCCTGAAGGTTTAAACCTGATCCTGATATTGTGATTGGTTAAGCTCAGCTCCAAAATGTGGGCATCATGGCTGGTTAGCTCAGCCCCCATTCAGAATCTATAAATGACCCCAACTTGGGTCACGGGGGGGGGGGGGCTTTACCCCCTCTCACCTCCCTCATGGTGGGAGCTCTCTATACTTCCTCCTCTTATTCTCATAAAATTGCTCTAAACCTTACCCTCTGGCCTATGGATTTTATTTTATTTTATTTTACATATATATTTTTTGAGGTAGGGTCTCGCTCTAGTCCAGGCTGACCTGAAATTTACTATGTAGTCTCAGGCTGGCCTTGAACTCACAGTGTTCCTCCTACTTCTACCTTCCGAGTGCTGGGATTAAAGGCATGCACCACCACACCAGGCTGGCCTATGGATTTTTTTTTTTTTAGATTTTATTTTTATTTATTAGAGATGAGAGAGAGAGAGAGAGAGAGAGAGAGAAAGAATGGGCAAGCCAGGGCCCCTAGCCACTGCAAATGAACTCCAGATGCATGTGCCACCATGTGCATCTGGCTTACGTGAGACCTGGAGAATCGAACCTGAGTCCTTAGGCTTCACAGGCATGCCCCTTAACCACTAAACCATCTCTCCAGCCCTGGCCTATAGATTTTAATTCTTTACATTCATAAGACAAGAATCTGGGGTACCCTAAATTTGTTGATGCATTGGCATACATGTGTATTAATTAACAAGGATCCCCAATATTCCCATTTCAGCAGCACATGGCCACTCTTAGCTGCAAGGCTGGCCGAGAAGCCTGTAGGTAGTTTTTCCAGTGTTTTTATAAGAATGAGGTACAGGAGGGAGGGTTGGAGTTAATCCATTACAGTATCTTCCCCAGAAAGTGGAGGTCGTATCTGTAAGGTTCAAGGTTCAAGAATAGAAGACCAGGGCTGGAGAGATGGTTTAGTGGTTAAGGCACATTCTTGCAAAGCCCAAGGACCCATATTCAACTGCCCTGATCCCACTTAAGCCAGATGCACTAGGGGACGCATGCACAAGGTTGTACATGTGCACAAGGTGGCCCATGTGTCTGAAGTTTGATTGCAGTGGCGGGAGGCCCTGATGTGCCAGTTCTCTCTCTTTCTTGCTTTCTCTCTTTGTCATAAAAAGAATAGAAGAACAGAGATGAACTGTTTCTTGGGCCCAAACTTTTATTTAATGTTACACAAGAGAATGGTGGGATCCAGAGTGAAAGGGAAGAGGCTTAGGAACTCAGAGTAAGGGGAAGGAGGAGATTTGTTAAGGCTTTCCGGGAGGGAGGGTTAAGAAATGTTGCACTATGAGGGTGGGTCTTCCATGGAGCTTGTAGGATATGAAGCAAGGTGGTGGCTAGGAGGAGGTAGCATTCCCTCCAGTAGCTCTGGGGTTGTGAGCCTTGGTCAATTTCTACAACAGTAGGGATTCCAAAGTCCTAGACCTGGTCACTTGGGGTGTGTTGCATGTTCCAGCTGTGGAAAGGGGAAAAGAGAGGCCACTTTCTTTTTTTTTTTCTCAATTTTTATTAACATTTTCCATTTTTCATAAAAATATCCCATGGTAATACCCTCCCTCCCCCCACTTTCCCCTTTGAAATTCCATTCTCCACCATATCCCCTCCCCATCTCAATCAGTCTCTTTTTTATTTTGATGTCATGAACTTTTCCTCCTGTTATGATGGTTTTGTGTAGGTAGTGTCAGGCCCTATGAGGTCATGGATATCCAGGCCATTTTATGTCTGGAGGGAGCACGTTGTAAGGAGTCCTACCCTTCCTTTGGCTCTTACATTCTTTCTGCCACCTCTTCCGCATTAGACCCTGAGCCTTGGAAGGTGTGATCGAGATGTTACTCAGTACTCCAGTCACTTCTTTCCAGTACTATGATACCTTCTGAGTCATCCCAAGGTCACTGCCATCTGAAAAGAGAAGATTCTCTATCCAAAGTGAGTGTAGCGTTAATATAAGGGTATAAATATTAAGAAAAGTGCTTACTGGGCAGTTTGATAAGCATAGTATATACATTTTTCCAGACATCAGCAGATGTTACACCCCTAGGGCTCATGACTACCCCTGTTTTAAGTTTTCAGTATCAGGGATGTATTACCCCCCCCATGGAGCGGAGGCCACTTTCTTAAAATCTAACAATATTAATAATCTGCTACAGTGGTTGAGATGAATACATAGATTGGGGAGAAGGCTCAGTGGTTAAAGGCACTTGCTTTCAAACCCTGATGGCTCAGGTTGGATTCCTCAGTATCCATGTAAAGCCAGACACATAAAGTGGCATGAGTCTGGAGTTCATTTGCAGCAGCAGGAGGCCCTGGCATGCCCATACATGCATTCTCTCTCTCCTTCCCTCTCTTGCTCTCTCATAAATAAATAAATAAATATTTTTTAAAAAGGCAAAGGCTGGAGAGATGGCTTAGTGGTTAAGGTGCTTGCCTACAAAGCTGAAGGACCTAGGTTCAATTCTCCAGGACCTATGTAAGCCAGATGCACAAGGTGACACATGTGTCTGGAGTTAGTTTGCAGTGGCTGGAGGCCCTCGTCTGTTCATTCTCGCTCTCTCTCTCTCTCTTCATCTGCCTCTCTCTCTCTCAGATAAATAAATAAAAATAAAGCTAGATGCTCAAAGAGGCACATGCATCTGGAGTTTGATTGCAGTGGTTGGAGGCCCTGGCATGCTCATTTTCTCTCTCTTCTCTCTATCTTTCTCTGCCGGGCATGGTGGCAGATGTAGGAGGATCGCCATGAGTTCGAGGCCACCCTTAGACTACATAGTGAATTCCAGGTCAGCCTGGGCTAGTGTGAGACCCTATCTCAAAAAAACTGAAAAAAAAAAAAAAAGATAAAATAGGCAGGCATGGTGGCACATGCCTTTAATCCCAGAGGTAGGCAGATCACTGTAAGTTCAAGGACAGCCTGGGACTACAGAGTGAGTGCCAGGTCAGCCTGGGCTAGAGTGAGATCTTACCTCAAAAACAAACAAACAAACAAAGGTAAAATGTATGCACATATGTATGGAAAGTCATTTGTTACTGAGTATGGAAGGTTCCATAGAGTACATATCTAATTTGTCCCACTCATTTAATTTTTTTGTTATTTTTCTTAAGTATTTTATTTATTCATTTGCAAGGAGAGAGAGAGAGAGAGAGAGAGAGCGAGAGAGAGCACAACCAGGGCCTTTTGCCACTGCAAGTGAACTCTAGATGCATGTGCCACTTTGTGCATCAGTCTTGACATGGTGTTGCAGTCAGCTTTTTTTTTTTTTTTTTTTATTTGAGACCAACAGAGAGAAGGAGGGAGGGAGAGAGAATGGGCGCGCCAGAGCTTCCAGCCTCTGTAAATGAACTCCAGACGCGTGCGCCCCCTTGTGCATCTGGCTAACGTGGGTCCTGGAGAATTGAGCCTCGAACCGGGGTCCTTAGGCTTCACAGGCAAGTGCTTAACCGCTAAGCCATCTCTCCGGCCCTGGTTTTTCGAGGTAGGGTTTCACTCTAGCCCAGGCTGACCTGGAATTCACTATGGAGTCTCAGGGTGGCCTCGAACTCACAGTAATCCTCCTACCTCCGCCTCCCAAGTGCTGGGATTAAAGGCGTGCGCCACCACGCCCGGCTTGCAGTCGGCTTTGTATTGCCAGCAGAAAACACAAAACTAAGAGCAGTTTATAGGAGAAAAGGGTTTATTTTGGCTTATAGATTTAAGGGGAAGCTCCATGATGGAAGAGAAAATGATGGCATGAGCAGAGGGTGGACATTGCCTCCTGGCCAACATCAGGTGGACAACAACAGCAGGAGTGTACCAAACACTGGCAAGGGGAAGCTGGCTATAACACCCATAAGCCTGCCCCCCGACAGTACACTGCCTCTAGGAGGATCCAATTCCCAAATTGCCACCAGCTGGGGACCTAGAATTCAGAACACATGTTTGTGGGGGACACCTGAATGAAACCACCACATTCTGCTCCTGATACCCATAAACTGATAAGCATTCATGATGTAAAATGCAATGCATTCATCCCAACTTTACAAGTCCTCATAGTTATTGTCAATCCCAATAATATTTAAATATTCCCATAGTCCGAGGTCTTTTAACTGAGCCAAAAACAACAACAAAACAAAACAAACAAGCAAGCAAGCAAGCAAGCAAACAAACAAAAAAAATCAAAACCCTAGTGGCATGGAACAAACATGCCCACTGCAAAAGATGGCATTGGGCATAGCAAAGAAATATTCACTCAATACAACATTTAAAACATACAGGGCAAACATGAAACTAGCTCCAAGTCTGACAACTCTAACCAATGACAAGTCTCCAAGTCTGATAATTCTAATGAGTGATGAGTCTCTGGAGTTCCAATTCTGCCCGTCCAGCTAGGCTACTCACAGTCCCAGAAAACGTCATCTAGTGCCTGCAGCTCTCCTTGGCAGTCATCCTGTGGATCCCTGGATCTTCAGGGGCCACCGGCAGTTCTCCCAAAGGTGTCCAGGCAACCATGGTGAGCGCGATGACGAAAGACTCACTTTCGGGAGACAGTCTCTGTGAACAGCTTGCTTTACTCAGTAGGGAAATGGGCTTACAAGCAGTTGAGGGTCCTAAGGGGATTGGATGTACAAGGTTGCTTGCTGATGCCTAATTAGCATATGGGAACATACATTCCTGCACATAAGCAGGGGGATGGGCTGTGTATAGGTTGCTGGCTGATACCACAGAAGGAGTTTCCTAGGCAACTGGCCAGAAGTCACAGGGCAAAGCCTAAGTTCAGGTGTGCCAGGCTTGGAGAGGGAGTGGCCTCCTGTAGCCCTGGGGTTCTTAGCTTTGCCTGGCAGCTCAGGCCCATCTAGTGAAGGCTCCAGCCTGTGCCTGGCAGTGCCCGACATCATCCCATAGCCCTGGCCTGGGTCTCTAGTGCAACCTATGGTTCATCCACATGACTCCATCAGACCTCTGCACAGTTACTCCAACAATCCTGCTTCACACTGCCTGTGGCCATTTCCAAAAACCCAAACCAAGTTGCAAATTCAATGACCCCTTCTTTCCTGCATTTGTTATATTCCATAATATCAGGTAGGCTACCAACTTATTTATCTGGCTATGGGGTGGGGGGAGGATAGAACATACTTTGAAGAACAGGATACTCCTGCAGCATTCAGGCCCCTTCAAAAGGGTCTGCATTCTTCCTGTTGTCCTAATGCAGGTTATCTGGCCCAACCTCAATGGTTATAATCTTTCAAATAATTGCAGCTGAATGGGCAGAAGTTTCAGCCCAAAGATTTCATTTCTTTCTGTGCCATATCCCTCTGCTCACACCAGTCCATTTCTATGTAACACAACCCTACACAAGTTCTCAGGACATGGTCATAACAGCGAGCTTCTCACACAAACTGCTTCTAACCCAGTCCAGGCAAAGCTCTTTCTTACCCACATAAACCAAACCTCACAGTCCATAGTTCTTGCTGTATTCAAGTCTTTCAATTCTAACCAGAATGTTCCATCAAGCTTTATTTATAGCAATGCAAGTTATCTCTTAGGCCAAGATTTCAAATTTGTCCACATTCCTCCTGAAAAGCAGTTCCCAAAGTTCAAAGCCACAGAATCAGATTTCTAGCAGCAACAATTCCACTTCTATGTACCAATGTTACTGTTGCAGTTTGTTTTGAGTTGTTGCACAAAGAACCTGACCAAGAGAAGCTTGTGGGAGGAAAGGGTTTATTTTGGCTTACAGACTCAAGGAGAAGCTTCATGATGGCAGGGGAAAATGATTGCATGAACAGAGGATGGATATCACCTCCTGGTGAACATTAGATGGATAACAGCAGCAGAAGAGTGTGCCAAATACTGGCAAGGGGAAGCTGGCTATAATAAGCCCATCCCCAACAATACATTGCCTTCAGGAGGATTCAATTCCCAAATTGCCACCAGCTGGGGACCTAATATTCAGAACACATAAGTTTATAGAGGACGCTTGAATCACACATGGATACTGAGGAATTGAACCTAGGCTATCAGGCTTGACAACTGTTGCAGTCAGGTGCTCATTGCTGGTAGAAATCACCCAACCAAGAGCAGCTTGTGGGAGAAAGAGGTTTATTTTGGCTTACACACTTAAGGGGAAGTTCCATGATGGCAGGGGAAAACAATGGCATGAGTAGAGGGTGGACATCACCCCCTGGGCCACATAAGGTGGACAGGAGATTGTGCCAAACACAAGAAAGGGGAAAGTAGCTATAACACCCATAAGTCTGCCTCCAACAATACACTGCCTCCAGGAGGCTTTAATTTCCAATTGCCATCAGCTGGGGAACCTAGCATTCAGAACATCTAAGTTTATGGGGGACACCTGACTCAAACTACCACATTCCGACCCTGGTCCCCATAAACTGGTAACCATACATGATGTAAAATGCAATGCATTCATCCAACTTTAAAAATGCACATAGTGTTTTTTTTTTTTTTTTTTTCGAGGTAGGGTCTCACTCTAGTTCAGGCTGACCTGGAATTCACTATGTCGTCTCAGGGTGGCTCAAACTCATGGCAATCCTCTTACCTCTGCCTCCCAAGTGCTGGGATTAAAGGCGTGCGCCACCACGCCTGGCTCACATAGTGTTTTTTTTTTTATCAATTGCAATGATGTTTATACATCCCCATAGTCCAAGATCTTTTAACTGAGCCATAATACCAAAATATCTCCCCCCCCAAGCCCATAATGGCACAGAATACACATTCACAATGCAAAAGATGGCATGGGGTATAGCAAAGAAATACTCAAGCAATACATGATTTAAACAGGGCAAACACCAAATCTGTAGCTCCAAGTCCAACAACTCTAGCCAGTGACAAGTCTCTGGAGTTCCAATTCTGCCCCTCTAGCTAGGCTACTCACAGTCCTGGAAAACTTCATCTGGGTCCAGCAGCTCTCCTTGGCAGCCATCTCGTGGTCCTGGCATCTCCACTGGGTCTCCACTGCAATCCACAGTTCATCCTCATGGCCCCATGGGGTCTCCATGCAGGCATCCAGCAAACCTGCTTCACACTGCCCATGGCCATTTCCAAAATACAGGACCGTGTTGCAAACTCAATGACCCTCTCTTTCCTGCATTTCTTATACTCCACAATACTAGGTAGGGTGCCAATTTGTTAATCGGGGCGGTGGTGGGGGGAGGCAGATACAGCAGACTTTGTTTGTTTTGTTTTTGGTTTTTCGAGGTAGGGTCTCACTCTAGCCCAGGCTGACCTGGAATTCACTATGGAGTCTCAGGGTGGCCTTGAACTCACGGCAATCCTCCTACCTCTGCCTCCCGAGTGCTGGGATTAAAGGTGTGCGCCACCACGCCCGGTAATACAGCAGACTTTGAAGAGCAGGACACTCCTTGAGCACTGAGACCCCTTCAAAAGAGTCTACATTCTTCCCGTTGCCCCAGTGCAGCTCAGCTAGTCCAATCTAAAAGGTTGTAATCTCTCAATTGCAGCTGAACAGGCAGCAGTTCACCCAAAGATTTTGTTTTTCTCTGCTCACACCAGTTCATTTCTATGTAAAGCAACCCTGCACAACTTCTCAGGACATGGGCATAACAGCAAGCCTCATACAAACTGCTAGTCCAGTCCAAGCAAAGCTCTTTCTCACCTTCATAAGACAAACTTCACAGTCCATAGTTCTTACTGACTGGAATAGTCCATCAAGCTGTACTCAGAACTGCAAGGCATCTCTTAGGCCAAGTTTTCAAATCCTTCCACATTCCTCTTGAAAATCAGCTCTAAAAGACCGAAGCCACACAGTCAAGTGTCTAGCAGCAATCCCACTCCTCAGTACCACTTTACTGTGGCAGTCAGTTAGCATTGCTGGTAGAAATCACCGGACCAAGAGCAGCTTGTGGACCAAAGAGGTTTATTTTGGCTTACAGGCTTGAGGGGAAGCTCCACAATGGCAGGGGAAAACGATTGCATGAGCAGAGGGTGGACATCACCCCCTGGCCCACATAAGGTGGACAACAGAAACAGGAGAGTGTGCCAAACACTAGCAAGGGGAAAGTGGCTATAACACCCATAAGCCTGTCCCCAACAATACACTGACTTCAGGAGGCTTTAATTTCCAATTGCCATCAGCTGGGCAACCTAGCATCCAGAACACTTAAGTTTATGGGGAAACCTGACTCAAACCACCACAGCAACGAAGTGCTTTTAACTGTAGAGCCACCTCCTCTTCAGCACTGTTTTGTTTTTTATTAATGCAGGGCCTCACTCTAGCTCAGGCTAGAACTCACTGTGTAGTCCAGACTGGCCTTAAATACATGGTGATCCTGCTACCTCAGCCTCCCAAGTGCTGGGATTTAAAGAGTGAGCCACCACTCTTGGCCCATTCATTTTGAAGGAGAAAGATGACTTTTTATTGGCAGTCAGCCCAGGATAAAGGCCCACAGAGAACATGGATGCCACCTTGCCTGCTCTGGCAGGACTAGAACTTGTGTTTGATAATATCATCCAAGATGGCTGCAAACAACACTCTTTGGCACAAATTTCATGCTTCCTGTTCAGCTCAGTACACCTGGGTGGGGGGATTCCTCCTGAGTCAGCCTCTTAAGTCTACCAACCAATCAGGTCTCTCCCTAACACATAAAACTGATGGCAAAGCTCATCCTAATTGGATGTCTGACCCATATAAAAGTGCCCGGCACATGTGTCTAACTCTGTTGATCATTTGTTCTCCAGGGTTTTGCTTTAGTAAGCCTAGCTGGGAAGGGAGTAAAATTTCTTGACTAGGCACTTTCCTGTTTTGTTTTTGGTGCTTTCTGTTTTGCAATATGTATGATATTGATCCTCTCTCTCTCTCTCTCTCTCTCTCTCTCTATATATATATATATATATATATATATATATATCTCCATATATATATATATATATCTCCATATATATATAAAATATATATATCTCCATATATATATCTCCATATATATATATATATATGTATATTAATTAAGTAGAAACTGTATGGACATATCATGTTAGTACCTCATTTCCTTCCTACCTTCCCCCATTCCACTGAGGCCCTCCTCCTTAGTTGCATTGCTAGTATTCACCACGGGGTTGTGGGTTATGAGTTGTGAGAGCAGCAGTCTGTCATTGTATAGGGGGCAATACATCTGGATATTCCCTCCCAGTCTGTGGCTCTTACAATCTTTCTTCACACTCTTCCACAGAGTTTCCTGAGCCATGGTGTGTGTGTGTGTGTGTGTGTGTGTGTTTTAAAAAATATTTTATTTATTTGAGAGAGAGAGGGAGGAATTGAGAGAAAGACAAATATATAGAGGGAAACAGTGGGCATGCCAGGGCAGCCAGCCACTGCAAACAAACTCCAGATGCATGCACCACCTGTGCATCTGGCTTACCTCAGTACTGAGGAATCAAACCTGGATCTTTAGGCTTTTCATGCAAGTGCCTTAATCTCTAAGCCATATCTCCAGTCCTGGGTGCGTTTTAAGTCTACTTTAGTGTTGAACTTTCAACAGCTTCTGGATTTCTTTTCTTTTTTTAAACTATTTTTTATTTTTTATTTTATTTATTTATTTATTTATTTTTTGATTTTTTGAGGTAGGGTCTCACCTTAAACTATTTTTTAATGACAACTTCCATAATTATAGACAATAAAGCATAATAATCCCCTCCCCTTCCCCACTTTCCCTTTCACAAATCTACTCTCCATCATATCCCTCCCTCTCTCAATTAGTATCTTTTATTTTGATGTCATCATCTTTTCCTCCTATTAAGAGGGTCTTGTGAAGCTGGTGCTAGGCCCTGCAAGGTCATGGATATTGAGGCCAATTTCTGTCTGAATGATTGTATTGCAAGCAGTCCTACACTTCCTTTGGTTCTTACATTCTTTCTGCCATCTCTTCTTCAAGGGACATTGAACCTGGGAAGGTGTGATAGAGATGTTTCAGTGCTGACTACTCCTCTGTCTCTTCTTCTCAGCACTATGGTGCCTTTTGGGTCATCCCAGTGATCACTGCCGTCTGAAAAGAGAAGCTTCTTTACCCAAAAGTGAAGCCAGACATGGTGGCACATGCCTTTATTCCCAGTACTCAGGAGACAGAGGTAGGAGGATCTCTGTGAGTTCAAAGCCAGCCTGGGACTACAGAGTGAGTTTCAGGTCAGCCTGGGCTAGAGTGAGACCCTATCTGGGGGGGGGGGGAGCAAAAGCAAAAGTGAGTGTAGCATTAATATATGGCTATGAATGTTTAGAAAAGTGTTTACAGGGCAGTTTGGTGAGCATAATATATGCATTTAGCCAGACAAGAGCAGGTATGACACTCCTAGAGCTCACGATCTCCCCTGCCATAGGCTTTTTTTATTAGGTTTTCAGTACCAGGAATGTATTTCCTCACATGGAGCGGGCCTCTAATCTAATTAGAGAGCAGTTGGTTTCCCTCATAACAGTAATTCCACTATTGCACCCATTTGGTCATTTGTCTTGGTTGGCCAAACTTAAGGCTTGCAGTGTCCACTGTTATCACTGATGACTTCTTTCTCCAATAGCGCTGAATACAGCATACCTTTTTTCCAGCTTTCTGTCAGCTGGTCTACAGGGAGGAGGTTTTCAGCTCAGCTCCAGCTTGATTTCTCAGTGACCTTGCAGCCAAAGCATGTGGAGTCTTCATCAATAGGGTCTTACCATTTACTTCTGGTGGGAAACTAGGGTCTTGGCAATGACCTATAATGTTTTGGGGACATCAGGGACCTCCCTGGCCAACAACTCACTGAAGCTATCCTATACCTGGCACTGAAATTTTTCTAGTAACATTCTATGGCTTCTGGGTGTGCCATTATCCAAAACAGTAGGTTTCCATATGGCTTATTCATACCTTCTTAAATTTTGATTAACCCTCCCCCTGCCTTTCATTTCTTAAATCTCTTCTCCTGACATCACTTAGGCCATTACACCCTCAATAATCTGTTCATCTAATTACATATATACAATACCATCTCCTTAAGTCCTCTTTTTCTCCTCCCTCCCTTATCGCCCCTTTCTAGCTTGCTGGCCTCTATTACTAAGTTTTACTCCAACTCACATACAAGTCTAAACATATGTAGCTAGGATCCACATATGAGAGGGAACATGCAATGTTTGGCTTTCTGGGCCTGGGTTACCTCAGCATAATCCTTTCAAAAATTTCCTAAAAATTTCTTTTTTCTTTGCCACTAAATTTCTTTACCACTCCATTGTATAAACGTACCACATCTTTTTAATCCATTCATTAGTTGAGGGGCATCTAAGTTGGTTCCATTTCCTAGCTATTCTGAATAGAATGGCAATAAACATGGTTGAGCAAGTATCTCTAAGGTAGTGAGAAAAGTCCTTAGAATATATGCATGGGAGTGGTGTAGCTAGGTCATATAGTAAATCTACTTTGAGCTTTCTAAGGAACCTCCACACTGATTTCCACAATGGCTGTACCAGATTACATTCCCACCAACAGTGTAGAAGGGTTCTTCTTTTTCAGAATCCTCACCAGCATTTATTGTCATCCGTTGTCTTGATGGTAGCCATTCTGACAGGAGTGAGATGGAATCTCAAAGTAGTTTTAATTTGCATTTCCCTGATGGATAATGGTGTAGAACCCTTTTTAGATGTTTATATGCCATCTGTTTTTCTTCTTTTGAGAACTCTCTATTTAATTCCATAACCCATTTTTAATTGGGTTGTTAAATTTCTTATATTTATATTTATATTTATATTTATATATTTTTGAGTTCTTTGTATATTCTAGATATTAATCCTCTGTCAGATGTATAGCTGGCAAGGCTTTTCTTCCATTCTGTAAGTTTCCTCTTCACTTTATTCAGTGTCCTTTGCTTTGTCATTTCATGAGGTCCTAGTGGTTGATTAGTGGTTGTATTTCCTGAGCAAGTGGGGTTATATGAAGAAAGTCATTGCCCATGTCAATATGTTGAAGTGTTTCCCATACTTTTCCCTCTAACAGTTTCAGTTTTAGGTCTGATATTAAGGTCTTTGATCCATTTGGACTTGATTCTTTTTTTTTTTTTTTTTTTTTTTAGTTTTTCGAGGTAGGGTCTCACTCTAGCCCAGGCTGACCTGGAATTCACTATGGAGTCTCAGGGTGTCCTCGACCTCATGGCAATCCTCCTACGTCTGCCTCCCAAGTGCTGGGATTAAAGGCGTGTGCCACCACGCCCGGCTCTGGACTTGATTCTTGTGCACGGAGAGAGATGAAGATCTATTTTCATCCTTTTAGCTATAGATAACAAGTTTCTCCAGCACCATTTATTAAAAAGGCTGTCTTTTCTCATTTTTGCTGAAAATCAGATGGCTGTGGCTTCCTGGATTTGCATCTGGGTCCTCTATTCTGTTTCATTGGTCTATGGGTCTGTCTTTGTGCCAGTATCATGCTACTTTTGTTGCTCTGGCTCTGTAATATAACTTAAAATCAGGTATGGTGATACCACAAACTTATTCTTGTTGCTCAGAATTGTTTTGGCTATTCGAGGCTTTTTTGTGCTTCCAAATGAATTTTAGGATTGTCTTATTCTATTTCTTTTTTTTAAGTTTTTTAAAATGATTTTTATTTATTTATTTGAGAGCAACAGACAGAGAAAGAGGCAGATAGAAAGAAAGAGAATGGGTGTGCCAGGGCCTCCAGCCACTGTAAATGAACCCCAGACGCGAGGGCCTTCTTGTGCATCTGGCTAACGTGGGTCCTGGGGAATCGAGCCTTGAACCAGGGTCCTTAGGTTTCACAGGCAAGCACTTAACCACTAAGCCATCTCTCCAGCCCTGTCTTATTCTATTTCCATGAAGAATGCCATTGGAATTTTGATGGGGATTGCATTGAATGTGTCAATTGCTTTTGTTAAGATTGACATTTTCACAATATTGATTCTTCCAATCCAAGAACATGGGATGTCTTTCCATTTCCTAGTGTCTTCTGCAATTTCTGTCTTGAGTGTTTCATAGTTTTCATTGTAGAGATGCTTCACTCTCTAGGTTAGGTTTATTCCAAGGTTCTTCCTTCCTTCCTTCCTTCCTTCTTTCCTTCCTTCCTTCCTTCCTTTCTTTCTTTCTTCCTTTCTTTATTTGTTGAGGCAATTGTGAATGGAAGTGATTCCCCAGTTGCATCCTCAGCATGTTTGTTGTTAGTATATAGGAAGGCTACTGATGTCTGTGTGTTTATTTTGCATCCTGCTTTTTTGCTAAAAATGTTTATAAGCTCTAATAGTTTGCTGGTAGAGTCTTTAGGATCCTATATATATAGAATAATATCATCTGCAATGATGACATTTTGATAATTTGATCTCTTCCTTTATAATTTGTATCCTTTTAATGTGTGTCACTTGCCAAATTGCTATAGCTAAGACTTCTAGTACTACATTAAATAAAAGTGGGGACAGTGGACTCCCTTGTCTTGTTCCTGATTTTAGTGGAAAAGCTTCAAGTTTTTCCTCAATTAGTATTGTGTTGACTGTACGCTTGTCATAAATAGCCTTGATTATGTTGAGATACTTCTATTCCCAGTTTCTTTAGGACTTTTTTTTTTTTTTTTTTTGCTGAAACATGCACAGAGTTTTATTTATCACGAACGTTAATGCTGATGTTTACTGCAGAGCAGAGTGACAGAAGAGAGTGCAGGCAAGGTATTAGTACGGTTCAAGGGTCTAGCACATGTAGTACACAGTAGGTTGTTCAGGAAGGACTTGTCATCTCTCAGAAACCAACTTTTGGTACAGTAGATTCCCAATGAGTCATTTTTATACAGATGTCTCCTTTCTATTGTCATTCTACATTTTGGCAATCAGAGATATTACTCCATCATTAGAGGTTAAGTAATTGTTAGGGGTCCCCCTCCCCCCCGAAACAGAATAGTATTCTTATTAGAAGTTCCTAAGACCGGGCATTTCCAGAGTGCAAACTGATAGGGCATGGTGGGGAAGAAGAGAAACTGTGGTCATCATCTAGTAGGGCTAGTAGATTCCCTCGCTGTTGCTGCTTGCAGCCTGGGGTTCCTCTTTGTCACCCTCTCCGTTAAACCCCTTAACATGCAGAATCCTCATTTGCTACACAATGGTGCTTTTACCAGATTCTCCACTGCTTATCCTCCAAGCACCAGTCATTCACAGGAGGGGGGATGCTGGTCAGTGGAGAAAGGGCTTTGGGGCCCACGGACAGGTGCGCAGGCTCAGTTTTTGGGATTTCTGGCCTCCATCAGAGCCTGGAGGCAAGCGGTGATAGCCAAGGCTGTCTCCTGGCAGTGGGTAATGACTGGGGTAAGGTCCCACTGCCCCAAATTGGCCGCCTTTGACCTGGGCTCCAAGTTCAGAGCCTCGGAGCGCGCGCTTGCGACTTCCTCAGGAGCAGTCTCTTTTTTAGGACTTTTATCATGAAGGGATTTTTGTCAAATGCCTTTTCTACATCTATTGAGATGATCATAGGATTTTTGTCTTACAGTCTATATATATAGTATACTACACTTAGTGATTTGAATATGTTGAACCATCCCTCAATTTCTGGAATAAAGCCTATTGGTTGGAGTGAATGATCTTTTTGATATATTCTTGTATTCTGCTTGCCAATATTTCTTTTGTTGACAGTTTCCATAGCTATAGACAATAAATAGACCATGTCAATTCTCTCCCCTCCCTCTTTCCCCTTTTGCAACTCCACTCTCCCTTATACCCCTTTTCCCTCTCAATCAGTCTCTCTGTAATTTTGATGTCATCATCTTTTCCTTCTGTTATGGTGGTCTTGTGTAAATAGTGACAGGCACTGTGAAGTCTTGGATATCCAGGGCATTTTGTGTCTGAAAGAGTACACAGTAAGGCTCCTAACCTTCCTTTGACTCTTATGTTCTTTCCTCCACCTATTCCTCAATGGACACTGAGCCATGGAAGGTGTAATAGAGATATTTCAGTGCTGAGCACTCCTCTGTCACTTCTTCTCAGCACCACGGTGCCTTCTGAGTCATCCCAAAGTCACTGCCATCTGAAAAGAGAAGCTTCTCTAACCAAAAGTGAGAGTAGCATTAATATATGGGTATGAACATTAAGAGAAGTGCTTACTGGGTAGTTTGGTGAGCATAGTATATACATTGAGCCAGACAGCAGCAAATGTTACACCCCTAGGGCTCATGACTACCCCTGTTGTATGTTTTCAGTATTAGGCATGTATTCACTCCTGTGGAGCAGGTCTCCAGTCCAATTAGAGAGTGGTTGGTTTTCCCCATAACAAACATGCCACTATTGTGAGCATTGGCTCATTTGGCCTGGCTGGCCAAACTTAAGGCTTGCAGTGTCCACTGTTGTTTATCTTCAGTGGAGATTTCTCTCTCCCATGTAACTGCATGTAGCATGGCTTTATCCAGCTTTCTGTCAGCTGGTCTACATGGAGGTAGTTTTCAGCTCAATTCCAGCAAGGTTTCTCAGTGACCTTGCAGCCCAAATATGTGTAGTCTTCAGCAATATGGTCTTAATATCTATTCCTGGTGGGAAACCAGGGTCTTGGCAATGACCTGTATTGTTTTGGGGGCATCAGAGACCTCCCTGGCCAACAACTCCTTGGAAGGTATCCCATCCCTGGCACTTAAAATTTTCTAGTAACCATATATGGTTTTTGGGTATACCATTGTCCAAAAAAGTAGGTTTCCATATGACTTATTCATACTCTCTTAGATTTTGATTAGCCCTCCCTTACCTTTCCTTTATTCAATCTCTACCTCTGACCTCACTTAGGCATTTCCACCCCTAGTAGTCTGTTCTTCTACTAACGTAAACAATACCATCCTCTTAAGTCCCCCTTCATCTCTCCTTTTCTATTTCCTTTATATCCCCTTTGTATTTTACTGGCCTTGGTTACTAAGTTTTATTTCAACTCACATAGAAGTCCAAACGTTTGTACCTAGGATCCACATATGAAAAAGAACATATGATGTTTGACTTTCTGGGCCTTATACACACTAAGTATAATCCTTTTCAGATTCATTCATTTCCCTACAAATTTCATTTTTTTTTTTTTACCACTGAACAGAACTCCACCGCATAACTGTACCACATCTTCATTATCCACTCACCAGTTGAGGTATATCTAGGGTTGTTCCATTTCCTAGCTATTGTGAACAGAGCAGCAATAAACGTTGTTGATCAAGTATCTCTAAGCTAGTGAGATGAGTCTTTAGGATGTTTGCCAATATTTTGTTGAGCATTTTTGCATCTATGTTCATAAGGGAGATTGGTCTGTATTATTCTTGTTCTGTCTTTGTCTGGTTTTGGTATCAGGGTGATGCTGGCTTCATAGAACAAGTTTGGTAGTATTGCTTCCTTTCCTATTTTATGGAACAGTTTGAGAAGCATTGGTGTTATTTCTTTTGAGAAGGTCTGGCAAAATTCACCTGTGAATACATCTCAGCCTGCATTGTTTTCAGTTGGGAGATTTTTTTTTTTAAATAACTGCTTTGATTTCTGTACTTATTATAGGTCTATTTAAATGGTTTATGTCATCTTGATTTAATTTTGGTAGGTCATATAAATCAAGGAAATCATTCATTTCTTTCAGATTTTCAGACTCAGTAGAATATATGTTCTTAAAGTATGTCCTTCTGATTTTCTGAATTTCTTTGGTATCTGTTGTAATGGTGTCTTTTACATCTCTAATTTTATAATTTTTCTCTCTATCTCTCTCTCTTTTAATTATTATTTACAATTTCTATAGTTACAGACAATAAACCATGATAATTTCCTCCCTCCTCACTTTTCCCTACACAACTCTGCTCTCTATCATATCCCCTCCCCCTTTCAATCAGTCTCTCTTTTATTTTGATGCCATCATCTTTTCCTCCTATTATGATAGTCTTGTGTAGATAGTGCTAGGCACTGTGAAGTCATGGATATCCAGGCCATTTTGTGTCTGAAAGAGTACACTGTAAGGCTCCTAAACTTCCTTTGGCTCTTAAATTCTTTCCTCCACTTCTTCTTCAATGGACCCAGAGCCTTGGATTATGTGATAGAGATGTTTCAATGTTGAGCACTCCTCTGTCACTTCTGAGCACTATGATGCCTTTAGAGTCATCCCACTGGTCTACCATATGAAAAGAGAAGCTTTGCTAACCAAAAGTGAGAATAACATTAATATGTGGGTATGAACATTAAGAGAAGTGATTACCAGCTGATTTGGTGAGCATAATATATGCATTTAGCCAGACACCAGCAGGCATTACACCTCTAGGGCTCATACTTCCCCCATCACAAGTTTTTCAGTATCAGGCATGTATTCCCTCCCATGGAGTGGGCCTCCATTCCAATTAGAGACTGGTTGGTTTCCCCCATAACAGCCATTCCGATATTGCACCCATTGGGTCATTTGGCTTGGCTGGCCAAACTTCAGGCCTGCAGTGTCCACTGTTGTTTATCTCCACTGATGACTTTCTCTCTCCAAATGGAGCTGCATGCATCATAGCTTTTTCCAGCCTTCTGTCAGCTGGTCTACACACAGGTAGTTTTCAGCTCAGCTCCAGCAAGATTTCTCAGTGACCTTGCAGCCCAACCATGTGGAGTTTTCAGCAATGCAGGCTTAATATCTATTCCTGGTAGGAAACCAAGAACCTCAGCAATGGCCTGTAATGTTTTGGGGGCATCAGGGACCTCCCCGGCCAGCAACTCACTGGCACTGAAATTTTTCTAGTAACAATCTATGGTTTCTGGGTGTGCCATTGTCCAAAAAGTAGGTTTCCATATGACTTATTCATACCCTCTTACATTTTCTTTGTTTTGTTTTTCGAGGTAGGGTTTCATTGTAGTCCAGGCTGACCTGGAATTCACTATGTAGTTTCAGTGTGGCCTTGAACTCATGGCGATCCTCCTACCTCTGCTTCCCAAGTGCTGGGATTAAAGGCATGCATCACCACACTGAACTCCCTGTTAGATTTTGATTAACCCTCCCTCCACCCTTCCTTTACTCAATCTCTTTTCCTGATCTCACTTAGGCCTTTCCACCCCCAGTAATCTATTCTATTTACATATGTATAGTACCATTCCCTTAACTCCTCCCCTCTCCTCCCTTCTTTATAGCCCCTTTCTAGTTTACTGGCCTCAGCTACTGAGTTTTATTCCAACTCATATACACATCAAAATGTTTGTAGCTAGGATCCACATATGAGAAAGAACATGTGGCATTTGACTTTCTAGGCCTGGGTTAACTCAGTAAGTATAATATTTTCCAGGTCTATCCATTTCCCTGAAAAATTCCATAATTTCATTTTTCTTTACCACTGAATAGAACTCCATTGTGTAAATGTACCACATCTTCATTATTCACTCATCAGTTGAGGGACATCTAGGCTCGTTCCATTTCCTAGCTATTGTGAATAGAGTGGCAATAAACATGGATGTGCAAGTATCTCTAAAGTAGTGCAATGAGTTTTTAGGATATAAGCTTAAGAGTGGTATACCTGGGTCATGTGTTAAATCTATTTTGAGCATTCTAAGGAATCTTCACACTGATTCCACAATGGCTGTACCAGATTACATCCCCACCAACAATGTAGAAGGGTTACTCTTTTTCCACATCTGCACCACCATTTATTATCATTTGTTGTCTTGATGATGGCCATTCTGACAGTAGTGAGATGGAATCTCAGAATAATTTTAATTTGCATTTCCCTGATTGCAAAGTATGTAGAACATTTTTTAGATGTTTATATGCCATCTGTATTTTTTTCTTTTGAGAACTCTCTATTTAGTTCCATAGCCCATTTTTAAATTGGGTTGTTTGATGTCTTAATATATAGTTTTTAAAGTTCTTTGAATATCCTGGATATTAGTCCTCTTTTAGATGTATGGCTGGCAATGAGTTTCTCCCATTCTGTAGGTTGCCTCTTTGCTCTGTTCATGGTGTCCTTCTGTACAACAGCTTTGTATTTTCATGAGGCCCCAGTGGTTGGTTAGTGGTTTTATTTCCTGAGCAACTGAGGTTACATTCAGAAAGTCATTGCCTACCCCAAAATGTTGAAGGGTTTCTCCTACTTTTTCCTGTAGCAGTTTCAGAGTTTCAGGTGAGATATTAAGGTCTTTGATCCATTTGGACTTAATTCTTGTGCATGGAGAGAGATAAGGATCTATTTTCATCCTTCTAGAGATATGTATCCAGTTTACCAGCACCATTTGTTAAAGAGGCTGTCTTTTCTCCAATGAATACTTTTGGCATTTGGTTCTCTATTCTGTAACACTGATCTATATGTCTGTTTTTGTGCCAGTGCCATGCTGTTTTTGCTACTATGGCTCTATAATATATCTTAAAATCAGGTATGGTGATACTGCCAGCCTTATTTTTGTTGCTCAAAATTGCTTTGGCTATTAGAAGTTTTTTTTGTGCTTCCAAATAAATTTTAGGGTTTTTTTTTCCCCTATTTCTGTGAAGAATGCCATTGAAATGTTGATGGGGATTGCATTAAATGTGTAGATTGCTTTTGTTAGGGTTGACATTTTCACAATATTGATTCTTCCAATCCAAGAACATGGGATGTCTTTCATTTTACTAGTGTCTTCTGCAATTTGTATCTTGAGTGTTTTAAAGTTTTCATTGTAGAGATTCTTCTTTTTTTTTTTTAAAGGAAGGAAAGAGTTTTTTCTGATTTGTAGTTTCAAAGGGATATGTTGCATCATGGTAGGGAAAGAATGGTGGCAGGGGCATGAAGAAGAGCTGGTCACATTGCATCCAGAGTCAGAAAGAGAGAAAAAAGGAAGAGGGGCAGGGTTATAAAACCTCAACACACACACACCCCCAATGACCTACTTTGTCCAGGAAGGCCCAGTGTCCTAAGATTCCACACTTCTACCAGATAACACCAATAGCTGGGAACCAAGTGTTCAAACACATGAGCCTACAGGAAACATCTCACATTCAAACTACAACTTTCTGCCATTTGACCCCATATACTCATGATCATCTCATGATGCAAAATGCATTTAGTCCAACTTCAAAAGTCTTCATAGGTATGTCTTTAATCCCAGCATTCAGGAGGCAGAGGTAGGAGGATTGCCTTGAGTTTGAGGCCACCCTGAGAACACAGAGTGAATTCCAGGTCAGTCTGGGCTATAGTGAGACCCTACCTAGCAAAAAAAAAAAAAAAAAAAAAAAAAAAAAAAAAAAAAAAATCAAAAGTCTCCATAGCCTTTTACACTCCAAATACTTTTCAAAAGTCCATACTATCTTCTGAGACTCAGGCCATTCTTTCTCTCTGTCTCTTTTTTCTTTTCAAATTTTTTTTTTATTAACAACTTCCATGATTATAAAAAATATCCTATGGTAATACCTTCCCTCCCCCCACTTTCCCCTTTGAAACTCCATTCTCCATCATATCCCCTCCCCATCTCAATCAGTCTCTCTTTTATTTTGATGTCATGATCTTTTCCTCCTATTATGATGGTCTTATGTAGGTAGTGTCAGGCACTATGAGGTCATGGATATCCAGGCCATTTTGTGTCTGGAGGAGCATGTTGTAAAGAGTCCTACCCTTCCTTTGGCTCTTACATTCTTTCTGCCACCTCTTATGCAATAGACCCTGAGCCTTGGGTGATAGAGATATTGCAGTACTGTGCACTCCTGTCACTTCTTTCCAGCACCATGATGCCATCTGAGTCATCCCAAGGTCACTGCCATCTGAAAAGAGAAGATTCTCTACCAAAAATGAGAGTAGCATTAGCATATGGGTATGAACATTAAGAGAAGTGCTTACTGGGCAGTTTGATGAGCATAGTGTGCACATTTAGCCAGACAGCAGCAAATGTTACACCCCTAGGGCTCATGACTACCCCTATTTTAAGTTTTCAGTATCAGGGATGTATTCCCTCCCATGGAGTGGGCCTCCAGTCAAATTAGAGGGTGGTTGGTTTCCACCATGACATACATGCCACTGTTGCACCCATTGGCTCATTTGGCATGGCTGGCCAAATAAATATAAGGCTTGCAGTGTCCACTGTTGAGTATCTTCACTAGTGATTTCTCTTTCTCCCATTGAACTGCATGCAGAGTGGCTTCTTCAGCTTTCTGTCAGCTGGTCTACATGGAGGAGGTTATCAGCTCAGTTCCAGCAGGATTTCTCAGTGGCCTTGTAGCCCAAGTATGTGGAGTCTTTAGCAATAGGTCTTACCAGATTAATCTTGTCTGTGTTTAGCTTTGGTAGGTGGTATACATCCAGGAATTCATCCATTTCCTCCATATTATCCAGTTTTTTTTTTTTTTTTTTTTTTGGTTTTTCGAGGTAGGGTCTCACTCTAGCCCAGGCTGACCTGGAATTCACTATGGAGTCTCAGGGTGGCCTCGAACTCACGGCAATCCTCCTACCTCTGCCTCCCGAGTGCTGAGATTAAAGGTGTGTGCCACCACGCCCGGCTTTTCATATTATCCAGTTTTGTGGAGTAGAGGTTTCTGAAATAAGTCCTGATGATTCTCCCCATTCCACTTATGCCTGTTGTAATCTCTCCTTTTTCATTTCTAATTTTGTTAATTTGAAGTATCTCTCTTTTTCACTTGATCAAATTGGCCAGGGTTAATCAATCTTGTTTATTTTTTCAAAGAACCAGCTCTTTGTTTCATCAATTTTCTTGTTTTCTTAGTTTCCAATTTATTAATTTCTTTTCTGATCTTAATTATTTCTTTCCATCTGGAGCTTTTTGGTTTGGATTCTTCTTACTTTTCCAGTGCCTTTAGGTGGATGGATAGGTTAATAATTTGGGATATCTCTGTCTTTGTTATGAAGGTATTTAGTGCTATGAATTTTCCCCTGAGGACCACCTTCATTGTGTCCCATAAGTTTTGGTATGATGTGTTCTCATTGTCATTCATCTCCAGAAATTTTGCAATTTCATTTTTTAAATTTCATCCACTACCCATTTATTGTTTTAAAGTGTGTTGTTCAGTTTCCAGGAGCTGATAGGATTCCTGGTGCATCTTTTGTTGTTAATTTCTAGCAATACAGCATTGTGATCTGATATCATTAAGGAAATTATGTTGATCTTCCTAAATGTATGGGGGCAGGTTTTATGACCCATTATATGATCTATTTTAGAGAAGGTTCCATGGGCTGCTGAGAAGAATGTGTAGTCTGTGGATTTTGGGTAGAATGTTCTGTAGATATCTGTTAGGTCTAATTGATCTAAGGTTTTGTTGCGCTCTCTCACTTCCCTGTTAATTTTCTGTTTGGATGATCTATCTATTGCTGATAGTGGAGTATTGAAGTCCCCAACTATGATGGTGTTGGTGGTTATTTCTGTTTTGTTGTCAAGTACATTTTGTTGTATGAGTTGTGGTGCACCTGTGTTTGGTGCATAAAGATTGATGATTTTGATACCCTCTTGTTGGATAGTTCCCTTGATAAGTAGGAAGTGGCCTTCTTTGATTACTTTTGGTTTGAAGTCTATTTAATTTGATATTAGTATAGCTATGCCTGCTTGTTTCTTATTTCCATTTGCTTGGAACATTGTTTTCCACCCTTTTACCCTGAGGAGGTGTCTGTCTTTAATGGTGAGTTGGGTTTTGTGAAGACAGCATATTGAGGGATCTAATTCTCTGATCCACCCTGTTGGCTTATGTCTCTTGATGGGTGAATTAAGGCCATTAATATTTAGGGTAACGACTTTGAGGTTTAATTTGATCACTGCTATATTGTGGTCGTTAATGTGGTTTGGTGTTTTCTTGGACTTTGTAGTTTTTTTTGTCCTTTTCTGAGTTTGGTTATTGTGATGTGCTTCTTATAGATTGGTTCTTGAGGTTGGTTGTTTGATTCTTCTGTGTAGAGAATTCCCTGAAGTACTTTTTGCAGGTTTGGCTTTGTGTTCATATAGTTGTAAAGCTGAGTTTTATCATGGAAAGTTTTTCTTTCCCCATCTATTATGAGGGATACTTTTGCTGGGTAGAGTAGTTTGGGCTGGAAGCCATAGGTTCTTAGACTTTACAGTGTTCCATTCCAGGCCTTCTGGTTTTCAGGGTTCCATTGAGAAGTCTGAAGTAATTCTGATGGGGTTGTCTTCATATGTAATATGTTGTTTCTCCCTAGCTGCTTTTAGGATTTTCTCTTTGGCATCAATGTTTAGAGTCTTAATGATAATATGTCTTGGAGAATTTCTCCTTTGATCCAGTCTGTTTGGAGTTCTGTTAGCTTCTTGTAACTTGATGGGACTTACTTTTGGGAGAGTGGGAAAGTTTTCTTTGATAATTTTGTTGAATAAGTCCTCCATGCCTTGGTCTGAATTTCTTCCCCTTCTGGTATTCCCATGATCCAAATGTTGGGGTATTTAAGGGTATCCCACAGTTCCCTCATGCTCTGTTTACAAAGTTTTTTGAACTTATTGAAACTTGGACTCATGAACTGTTTATTCTGTTTTGTCTTTCAGTTCTGAGTTCTATCTTCCACATGACTGACTCTATTCTTGAGAGTTTCTATAGAGTTTTGGGCTTGTTCAATTTGGTTCGTATTTTCTACTGCTTTTTTATGTATAGTTTCCAACCCTCTGTTGAGTTCCCTTTTCATGTCATTTCCTGATTTTCTTAATGCTTCTTGGAATTTGTCCTTGTATTTCTTTATGTCTTCATTGAGCTTAGCCAGCTGGTTATTGAGATCCTTTTTTTTTTTTTTTTTTTCTTTCTTTCAAATCATTTGACTGTCTTTGGAACCCTTCCTGGTTCTTATCTATTAGGTCTGATCTAGTGAGGACAGCATTCATACGATTATTGGCCCTTTGTTGCTTTTCTGCAAGTTCTGCTATTTGCTTGGCCAGGATTGCATAGCTTGTATTTTCATTATGGGGTTCTGATCCTATTGTCTCTTCTATGTTTTGATTAGAGACATCCATTGTGGGACTGGGCAATCTTATTGGATTTACTTGCATTTGATTTTTCATGTTATTCCTTTTGTGCTGTGGTCTGCCCATCACAGTATAGGAGTCTTATTTAATGGGAGGAAGCTGTCTTGAAGTGTCTTCAGTGATCATTCCCTTTTATGTTTGCTCCCATTAGGCTTATGATGGCAATTGGGTCTATCTGCTCAGAGGGAAGAAGTCCATGAGGTTCTGGTGGGGACCCAGGGACTTGATGGAAGGGCTTGTTGTTCAGTGAGTCAGGGTATGGGACTGCATGGTCAGGTGGCCTGAGGGGACCGGGGGTAGGGGGGAGTGGGACAAAGCAGACTGGTGTCTCAGCTGGGCTGTGGAGTGGGGGGAGGAGGGAATGTGTGGTGGTTCCACAATGCTGAAGGGTGAAGGGATGGGACAGTAGGTCCCTTGGGACACTGTAGCAGGGGGTAGATGGAACTGCTAGGTCCTGTGACAGGGCAGGGCAGGGATATGGGACTGCTGTGGGTCAGTGACATGCAGGGGGGCATGGAGGTTCCCTATGGTGAGAGAGCCTAGGGAGGGGGAACCCTAGCATGCTGACCTGGGTCTGCATAGGGAGGTGGGGGGGGGGTGGTGAGTGGGAAGGTATTTGTGGGTGGAGGTCCCCTAGGGGAATGCTAACCTGTTGGCCTGGGACAGAACACTGGGGTGGGGGGGGGCAGCAGTGAGTGGGATGGTGTTCCCATGGTCCCCTTGGGGAATGCTAGCCTGCTGGACTGGGTCTGCACATGGAGGTGGGGGTGCAGCAGAGTTCTTGTGTGAAGCTCTGTGGTGGCAGGAATGCCTGGGGGAATGCTAGCCTGCTGGCCTGGGTCCGTGCATGGGGGTTGGGGACAGTGGCAAGTGGGCAGGTGTTCACGCCTGGAGGCCCTCTGGGGGAATGCTAGCCTTCTGGGGGTGGGGGAGGCAGCATTGAGTAGGATGGTGTTCCTGTCTGGAGAGCCCCTGGGGGAATGCTAGCCTGCTGGTCTGGGTCCACACATGGGGTTGGGGGCAGTGGTGAGTGGGACAGTGTTTGCAAGTGTGGAGGCATGTATGGTACTATGCTGGCCTGCTGGCCTGGGTCTCCTTGCCTGCGATTAGTGCAGGAGGAACCTGAGCTGGGACTATGGCTAAGATGCTTGAGGGAATTGGGGGACTAGTGGGCTACCCGAGAGCATGGGAATCAGCAGATTCCCTGCTTTGCTCCTCTGCACCTCCCACTGGAGGTCAATTAGAGTCTGCTCACCCCTAGAAGACCCAGTGAACCCTAAATGTCTTGCAGGATAAAGTAAGCTTGGTTGACAGTTGTTATCCTTCAGAACCTCTAATACATCATTCCAAGCCCTTCTGGCTTTTAAAGTTTGTGTTGAGTAATCTGCTGTTATCCTGATGAACTAGTCTTTGTATGTGACTTGATTTTTCTCTCTAACTGCTTTCAATATATTTTCTTTGGTTTGTATGTTTTATAGTTTATTTATAATATGATGGTGAGAGGTTCTTGATTTTGTCTGTTTGGCATTCTATGGGTTTCTTGTATCTGTATTGGCATCACTTTTCCTACTTGTGGGAAGTTTTCTTCTATGAGTTTGTTGAAAATACCTGTTATATCTTTGGAGTGAAATTCTTCTCCATCTACTATGCCCTGAATTCTTATGTTTGATCTCTTCAAAGTGTCCCAAATGTCTTGAAATTCCTATTCATGCCTTCATATTACTTTGTCTTTCTCTTTGCTGGACTGTATTAGATCTGCCATCTGGTCTTCTAGCTTAGATATTCCATCCTCTCCTTGATCCATTCTACTGGTGAGACTTTCTACAGAATTTTCTATCTGACTTACTCTGTTTTTCATTTTTAGTATTTCCGATTGGTATTTTTTCATTATTTCTATTTCCTTACTCATGTCTTGTAATGTTCTCCTTATTTCATTAAGTTGGTTTCCTATGTTCTCTTGGAATTCCTTCAGGAATTTGTTTTATTCTTTGATTCCTTTGTTTTCTTCTTTAATTTCTTTGAACATAGATATAATCAGTTTTTTGAAATCGTTGTCAGGCATTTCATCTAAAGCAGTCTCACTAGAGGTCATTTCTGATGGATTTATAATTTTTGGTGGGATTGTATTGTCTTGGTTTTTTTGTGTTTCTTGTATTATAATGTAGAGATTTTTCATCTTGAGTTAATTTGATGCTTAGGTTTCCTAATTATCTGCAGTGTTCTTAGCTGTGTAAATCCTACTTTATATATCTTCAGAGTAGGAGTTTAAGGTGTCAGGTGTAGCTCTTATACTTCAAGAGAAACAGCAGAAGCCATCCTACGTGTTGAATTTTCCTGTTATTCAAGTATTATAGTAGAGTGTGTGAAGCAAATTACTGGCAAAATCTAAAATTCATCTGAGCAATATAGACATTCAATCAAAACCAGAACATAACATTTATACAAGCGTGGAGATTAAACAGATAATCTAGTAAAGCCAAAGGCCCTAAGTATGTGTGTTGCCCCACACCCTTAATCCTGTCAACTAGGAGGTTGAGATTTCTAGTGTGAAATGGGTTCTAAGTCAGTCTGGGGCCAGTCAGTCCCTGCCCCCAATAATGAAAGAAGAAAAAGACTAAAAATCATAAAACATCAAAGGGCAGGCCTATGTATCTGGCTTTGTATAAGTAGGCCCTGTTACCTTTTGGGAAGGCTTCTAGTCTCACCAATGCTGAGTGCTCACCTTAATATCTCTTGGTACTGGGCAGTCAGGGGTGAATGACTTCTTTGCATGTCTATGGCCCTGACGGCTGGGGGATGGGAGACTTTGCAGGGTGCTTGAAGTTGTGCTGGAGCTGCTTAGCTGGTCCCATTTGTATTGTCCTTCAGCAGCTGTTCAGCTTGTCTCTGCTGCCTTCCCTTAAGGTTTCTTGCCTTTGCAAGGAGAGAGATGTTAGTGGAAAATCCTCTCACCTTGTTTCTGCTCCTGCTACTCTGTGTTGGGTAGGTGGGCTTGCAGATCGGGGCTGCTAGCACCTCAGTGGGATTCTAGCCATTTTCCTCCCTTCTGGAAGATCTTGGTCTCTCCTACTTTTCTGCTGTGGTTGATAATAACTTATACACATTCACTTTTTGATAGAACAGTGTATTTTACTGTGTTTCTTTTTGTTTCCCTTCCTAGGCTGCTTTCATGTGACTTGCGTGCTGCTGTCTTATCTGGAAGTCACCAACTCTTTGCATTGCTTTTTTTTTTTTTTTTTTTTTGTTTCTATTTCATTAATTTCTCCCCTAATCTTTATTATTTCTTCCTGTCTACTGCTTTTTGGTTTGCCTTGTTCTTTTTCCAAGGCCTTAAGGTGAAGCATTAATCTGTTTACTTGCTACCTTTCAATTTTATTAATATAGGCACTTAAAACTTTAAATTTCCCTGTTGGTACTGCTTCATTGTGTCTCAAAGGTTTTGGTATGCTGTGTTCTCATTATTATTTGATTCTATGAATTTTTTGATTTCCTTTCTGATTTCTCCAATGACCCATTCATCATTCAATAGTGTACTGTTTAGCTTCCATGATTTTGCATATGCTCTATAGTTTTCCTCGTTGTTGATTGCAGTTTAATCCTATTGTGATCAGATAGAGTAGAAGGAATTATTTAAATTTTCCTGTATTTGTTAAGATTTGCTTTGTGTCCTAATATATGGTCTATTTTAGAGAACATCCCATTTGCTGCTGAAAAGAATGTGTATTCTGCAGCGTTTGTATGGAATGTTCTGTAGACATCTGTTAGGTCCATTTGTTCCATGACATCATTTAATTCAGATGTCTCTCTGTTTACTTTTTGCTGGGATTACCTGTCAATTGATGAAAGTGGGCTATTGAATTCACTAACTACAAGTATGCTTGGTATTATCTGTGACCTTAAGTCTAATAGTATTTGTTTGAAAAACTGAATGAAATTAGGAGCACCCATGTTTGGTGCATATATGTTTAGTATTGTAATGTCACTCTGTTGAATTGTTCCTTTAAACAATATAAAGTGACCTTTTATATCTTTCCTAACTAATGTTGGTTTGAAGTCTATCCTGTCAGATATTAGGATAGCAACATCTGCTTGTTTCCTAGGCCTTTCTGTCTTCTCCTTAAGGTTTCTTGACTTTGCAAAGAGGCTGGTGTGAGTGGTAAATCCCTTCACCTCATTTCTCCTTCAGCTCAGGGAGAGCCTGGCAGCCACCTGGAGCAGTGCCACTGTGGTGGCTGATTCTGCCTGCTCTGTGCTTTCTAGAAGCTCTGGGTCTCTCCTGCTTCTCTGCTGAAATAGATAACACATTCACTTTTTGGTAGAAGACCATATTTTGCTGTTTTTCTGCATATTTCCCCTCTATGCTGCTTTGGTATGGTTACTATGCTGCCATCTTACCTGAAAGCCCAGCTTCTGGGTTTCTGCTTTGACATGTTTTAAGTGTCCTCAGTGTCAGTCTCTGTCACCCTGGTGCAGGTTGTCAGGCTTGTCATGGAAGCAGCACTCTTGCTCATCTTGCCAATTACTCTGTGGTTTCACATGGGCCCTGGCTGATGTTCAAGGGGTGGTTTATCTCCTTGGTTCTCACTGCTTCCTCAAAAAGAAAAACAGATTCTGCTTCTACTATGGACTCTTGCTGGGCAGCTCTCTGCTATGAGTAAGCACCTGATCTCTCTTTAAACCCTGAGTCCTTCACTACCCAATCTCTTAGCTCTCTTCTTTTTTTTTTTTTCTTTAAATTTGTATTTATTTATGAGAGAGAGAGAGAGAGAGAGAGAAAGAGAGAGAGAGAGAATGGGCATGCAAGAGCTCTAGCCACTACAAACATACTTCAGATGCATGCACCACCTTGTACATCTGGCTTTACATGGATACTCGAGAATCAAACCTGGGTCCTTTGGCTTTGCAGGCAAAAATCTTAACCACTAACCCATCTCTCCAGTCCTTTTTGCTCTCTTCCATGTGAACATGAAGGAATATTTTGGCTTGAGCTCTCTTGCCTTCCGTGTGTGTGTGTGTGTGTGTGTGTGTGTGTGCACGCGCTCTCTCCAGAGGCTTCTTCCCTGAAGATTTTCCTATCTCTCTATTTTTCCCTCTCCATTTCCAGCCAGGCAAGGGGGAGAATTCCCATCTGCCTTGACTCTTTCTTTTTTTAATTTTATTAATTTTTTTATTGACAACTTCCATAATTGTAGACAATAACCCATGGTAATTCCCTCCCTCCCCCAACTTTCCCCTTTGAAACTCCACTCTCCATCATATCCCCTCCTCCTCTCAATCAGTCTCTCTTTTATTTTGATGTCATGATTTTTTCTTCCTATTATGATGGTCTTGTGTAGGTAGTTTCAGGCACTGTGAGGTCATGAATATCGAGGTCATTTTGTGTCTGGAGGAGCACATTGTAAGGAGTCCTACCCTTTCTTTGGCTCTTACATTCTTTCTGCCACCTCTTCTGCAATGGACCCCGAGCCTTGGAAGATGTGATAGAGATATTTCAGTACTGAGCACTCCTTCTCAGTAATGTCACTTCTTCTCAGCACCATGGTGCCTTCTGAGTCATCCCAAGGTTACTGCCATCTGAAAATAGAAGCTTCTTTAACCAAAAGTGAGAGTAACATTAATATATGGGTATAGAAAAATTAAGAAAAATGCTTACTGGGAAGTTTGATGAGCATAATATACAAGCTTTGAATTTTTTCAGTCTTTCCTTGGATCCTAACTCACCCTGAAATAAACCTCATAACTCATAATTTACAGAGTCAGTTTTTTTTCAATTCTTTGATAATTAGTTAAGGATCCAAAAGTTGGGGCTTACAGGCTTGAGATCTCCTGCATCTTTATGGAATATCTTCTTGGACCCAAAAATCCTACATAAATTTAATTTTAAAAGTGCCATCTGAGAGCCGGGCGTGGTGGTGCACGCCTTTAATCCCAGCATTCGGGAGGCGGAGGTAGGAGGATCGCCGAGAGTTCGAGGCCACCCTGAGACTACATAGTGAATTCCAGGTCAGCCTGAGCCAGCGTGAGACCCTACCTCGAAAAACCAAAAAAACAAAAAAAAAAAAAGTGCCATCTGAGGCTGGGCATGTTGGTGCATACCTTTAATCCCAGCACTGGAGAGGCAGAGTAGGAGGATTGCCATGAGTTTGAGGTCACCTTGAGACTACATAGTGAATTCCAGGTCAGCCTGAGCTAGAGTGAGACCCTACTTCGAAAAACCAAAAAAAAAAAAAAAAAAAAAGTGCCATCTGAGTCAGGTATGGTGGTGCATACCTTTAATCCCAATATTCAGGACACAGAGAGGTAGGAGGATCACCTAGAGTTCGAGACTAGCTTGAAAGTACATTATGAATTCCAGGTCACCTGGACTACAGTAAGACCCTACCTTGAAAAACAAACAACAAAAAAAAGTGTCATATGGTGGCTCACACCTGTAATCTCAGCAATTGGGAGGCTGAGGCAGATGGATTAATGTGGGTGACTCACACCTTTAATCCCAGCACTTGGGAGGCAGAGACAGGAAGATCACTGTGAGTTCCTGGTTAGCTTGGGCTAGAGTGAAACCCTACCTCAGGAAAAAAAGAGAGAGAGATAAAGAGATAGAAAGAGAGAGGCATCTAGAGAAAATAATTTTAAAAAGCAAAAAACAGGCTGGAAGGATTAAAAAAGCAAAAATTGGGGCTGGAGAGATGGCTTAGTAGATAAGGTGCTTACCTGCGAAGCCTAAGAACTCATGTTCCAATCTTCAGGACCCATGTAAGCCAGACACACAGTCATGCAAGCATGCAATGTCACATATGTGCACAAAGGGGCACATGTGTCTAGAGTTCATTTTCACTATGTAGTCTCAGAGTGGCCTTGAACTCATGGTGATCCTCCTACCTCTGCTTCCTGAGTACTGGGATTAAAAGCGTGTGCCACCACACTCGGCTAATACATATATATATATTTTTTGAGGCAGGGTCTTGCTCTAGCTCAGGCTGACCTGGAATTCACTATGTAATCTCACGGTGGCCTCGAACTCACGGTAATCTTCCTACCTCTGCCTCCCGAGTGCTGGGATTAAAGGCGTGTGCCACCACACCCAGCAATATATTTTTTTCAATGTAAAAAGCTGGGTATGATGATGCACACCTTTAATCCCAGCACTCGGGAGGTAGTCCAGGAAGATTACTGTGAGCTTGAGATAACCCTGAGACTACATAGTGAATTCCAGGTCAGCCTGGGCTAGCATGAGACCCTACCTCGAAAAACCTAAAAGAAAAAACAAGCAGACAGCTATGATGTAGAAAATTATCTAATGCTGCATTACCTAAAATAGTAAAATACTAATTTTTTCAGCTTACCAAATTATTTTTTTGCCCATTGAAATATAATTATGAATCTTTTTATTTATTTATTTATTGGCAAGCAGCGAAGAGAGACTGACAGAGACAGAATGGGCACTCCAGGGCCTCTAGCCAGTGCAAATGAACTCCAGACGCATGTGCCCCTTGTGCATCTGGCTTACGTGGGACCTGGAGAATTGAACCTGGGCCCTTAGGTTCACAGGCAAGTGCCTTAACCACTAAGCAATCTCTCCAGCCCTCTTATTTTATCTAATATTGTCATAATACTATTTGTGTAGTGAATAGAATCAGGACAAAGATGTAGTTAAAATGCCTTTTTATGGCATTGGGAAGATGGCTCAGTCAGTAAAGTGCTTTCCACACAAGCATGAGGACCTGAGTTAGGATCCCTAGTACCCATATAAAGGCTGAGCATGGTTGCATGTTCTAGGAAACCCTGTACTAGGGAGGCAGAGATGAGAAGATCTCTAGGGCTCATTGGCCAACCAATCTAGCCAAATTAGTGAGCTTAAGGTTCAGTAAGAGACCTTGTCTCAAAAATAAGGTAAAGGGGGCTGGAGAGATGGCTTAGTGGTTAAGGTGCATGCCTGCGAAGCCTAAGGACCCAGGTTCGATTCTCCAGGTTCCATGTAAGCCATATGCGCAAGGAGGCGCATGCATCTGGAGTTTGTTTGCAGTGGCTGGATGCCCTGATGTGCCCATTCTCACTCTTTCTTTTTCCCTCTCTCTGTCTCAAATAAATAAATAAAATGTAAAAAAAAAAAAAAAAAAAGGTAGAAAGTGATTGAGGAAGACCTAACATTAACCTCTGGTCTCCTTGTGCACATGAATACGTGCATACATGTACGTGTGCGTGTGCACGCCCACACACATACACAGAGCTCTTTAGGCCAGGCTTGGTCTCTTAAGAATGGAGCATGGTTAACATGTTGGGCCATACTTGACCCGTTCTCCGCAAATGACTTCTATGGAGTTGGGAGTTGTTCCTTGATAGACACATCTATGCAAATGAATGCACGCAAAACATGCGTGGTTCTGTCCTCAACTAGTGCAACTTCCTTCCAGCCCTATTAGTCAGTTTGCCCCATGTCTTGTTCAGGTCATACCCTGAGCTACTTCTGCTTTCTAAAGTAGGAGGCAGCAGGAACTATTTCAGAGATGGTGCAATGCCCCGAAAGTAACTGCTAGCCAACCATGCTTAGTATGCCCTGAGGAAACTGCTGAAACTTCCATGAAACCTGTGGTAGCATTGTTTCTTTGACTTGTCTGACATTTGTTTTCCTGTTTAGACAATGAGGAAACATGTACAACAGTCTAGAGTGAACAACAGGCAACCCTGAGAGTAACGACCTATCCCATCATGACAAGTTGGTAAACCCTATCTCTGTAGGGGTGAGGCTTGGGAGTTGATGCAGAAAAGCTGATGGCTGTATGCTTTTTCTGATTTTTCTTAATATTGTCATAATACCATTTTCATAGTTAATACAATCAGGAGAAAAGTATAATTGTAGTGGCTTCTTAGGGCTGCTTCAACCTCCCAGGGGTTCTTCAGGATCACGATATTGGAGTCACAACAGCTGTATCAGTAATAAACCCAAGATACCATTGGTGAATTAACTATAGCTAATGTGGATTGAGAATCTGCTATCTTATTTAATCATCAAAACAAGGTATGAGTAATATTATACCCCCATTTTCAGATGAGGACAACAAGGCCCCGAGAGAAAGTTTATGAAAGTCATATACTTATAGACCTAGGATTTAAAGCCCCCTCTCTTTTGACTCATACCCTGTGTTAGGTACTCTTACATTGCTTTGACTGAGATACCTGACATTGACAGGGTTAGGGAGGAAGGGTTAATTGTGCCTCATGATTTCAGTCTGTCATGGCAAGGAAGCCAAGGTGGAAAAGCTTAGTTCATGGCATAGAGAAATGTGTAGCAAAGGCTTTTCATATCACAGAGGATCAGGAAGGAGAGAATGGGTAGGGATGACATATTCCCCAGGGACCTGTCCTCATTGATCTACTTTGTCCAGCTATGCCCAACTCCAAAGTTCCACAGCCTTCTAAAATAGCATTACTAGGAGCCAGGGTGTGGTGGCACATGCCTTTAATCCCAGCACTTGGGAGGTTGGAGTAGGAGGAGGATCTCCAGGAGTTCAAGTTCAAGGCTACAGAGTGAGCTTCATCCAGATCAGCCTGGGCTCAAGTGAGACCTTACCTGGGGAAAAAAAAATAGCACTACTAGCTGAAGAAAAAGTGTTCAAAAAGTGATTGTGTGGGAGACAATTCACAGAGCACACTGCAAATAACCTATTGGCTGCGGATGTGTGAGGCAGAAACTTTCCTGGAAATATGATGTCAGTGAATTGTTTCAGGAGAGTGTACCCTGTGTGACATGTTTCCTCAAATATGATTGGAAGAGTTCAAATATAGATAATTTGTTCACACAAATTACCTGTTTGATGTGCAGGACAAGAACCATTAGGGACTTCAATTGTCTCTGTAGTAGACTGTTGCAACCTAAGAATGGTCTGTTGCATCTTTACTGGTCAAATCATTCATCCCTGGCTGGTGTGGCTTTGTCTGTGTGCTTGATGCCATGGTGGACAGGCCGAAGTGGGCAAGATTGGGAGAGATCAGCAGTTCAGTTTTAGACACACTTGATTTGAGATACCTGTTAGACATCTAGTGGGCAGGTAAATACCTGGGTCTGGCACTCAGGTGGAAGGTCTGGGATGACCCATAAGTCTGGGAATCACCAAGAAGGAGGGACTAGGATGGTAGAGGGGTGTGGGGCACCAGAGACCAAATTTACAGATTAGTTCCAGGAAGCAGTGGTCACATGTCAGAAGCTATTGCTGAGTCACTAAAGATAAAGGCTGAGAATTGATCTGTGGAGTTAGCTAAGTTGCTTGGTGACTTTGATGAAAACTGTTTTGTTGGAGTGGGCACTAGGATGGGGCAAGATCTTGGCTTGGGAATGGTTTCAAAGGGAAAATGGGAAAACAAGACACAGTAACATAGACAGCTGCTTTGGAGAAGTTTTGTAAAAGAGAAGAAAAAAAGCCAGGGCAATGGTTGATGGAGGAAGTAGAATCAAAGAAAGGCTTCTTTTCATTAAGAGAAGTGTATTACTTCTGATGGTAATGTTAGATTCTCCCTCTCTTTCTGGCTATCATGTATCCTAGGCTAGTCTTGAGCTCACTTTGTAGTCTAAAGATGATCTTAAACTCCTGATCCTCTTGCCTCTACCTCCCAAGTTCTGAGATTACAAACATGTACCACTCTACCCAGTTTATGTGGTGCTGAGGATGAAACTCAGGGCTTCACACATGCTAGGCAAATACTCTGCCAACTGAGCTACATCGCAGCCTCCCCCTCTTCTTTTCTTTTGGATTTTTGAGACAGGATCTTACTGTGTTGCCTGGCTGGCCTTGACCGTGGCTGTATAGACCAGGATGGCCTCAAATTTGTGGCAATCCTCCTGCTTCTGCTTCCTGTGTGCTGGGATTACAGATGTGTGCCACCATGCATGGTGCCAAGACCACATTTTTTATTTAAAAAAAATTTAATTTTTAAAAATGTATTTACTAGAGGGAGAGAGAGGAAAAGAGAGAGGGGCAGAGAGAAAGATAGAATATGAATATGGGCACGCCAGGACCTCCAGTCACTGCAAATGAACTCCAGATGTATGCACCACCTTGTGCATCTGGCTTATGTGGGTACTGTGGAATTGAACCTGGGTCCTTTCGCTTTGCAGGCAAGCACCTTAACCACTAAGCTATTTCTCCAGCCTCTCAAGACCACTTTTAATACCACCTGTAATGCCTACAGCTGCCTGATCCTTAGCCTCCAGAAAGAGACTAAGTTTACCAGGTCTCCCTGTTAGGAATTCACCAACCATCTCATGAAAATCTACACCAGAGTTTCCATGCAGAGAAGCCAGGCTTCAGTTGTGGCTATAACACTCTTTTTTTTTTTTTTTTTTTTTTTTTTTTTTTTTTTTTGAGATAGGGTCTCACTACGTAATCCAAAATATACGAAACAGAAACAAACGGAGAAATGGTTGCACAATAATTGTTGAGGGTATTAATATTCTATCCAAAATGATGATAGAAAACCAAACAGAAGACAGGCATGGTAGCACATACCTTTCATCCCAGCACTCAGGAAGCAGAGGTAGGAGGATGTAAATTTGAGGCCAGCCTCGGACTACAGAATGCGGAACTATAGGTCAGCCTGGGCAGAAGACACACAAGGAACTGAGCATGGTGGCTCATGCTTGTAACTGAGGTAGCAGGATTGCTATAAGAACGAGGCCATCCCTGGCTACATACTGAAACCTTGTCTCAAAATACAATGAAGGGACTGGAAAGTTGGCTCAGCAGTTAAAGAGGAATAACATTACCAAAAGTTATGGGATACAGGAAAAACAGTACTTAAAGGGAAATTACAGCTATAAGTGCTTATGTTACCAAGAAAGATTCCAGACCAACAACCTATATACAACTTAGAGAACTAGAAAAAGGACAAACTAATCCAAAGGTAATAGAAGAATAAAATATTAAGATTAGAATAATAGAGAAAACCAAGAAAAATAAAAGGTCATGAATAAAATTAATAAACCTCAATGTATATGGACTAAGAAAAAAAATAGGGGACTCAAATTACTATAGTCAGAAATGAGCCTTCAGCCCTAGCACTGGCAGGAGGATTGCCGTGAGTTCAAGGCCAGCCTGGGGATCAGAAAGGGAGATGGCTCAGTGGATAAAGAAGTTGCTGTGCAGCATTGTTCTGTGCAACACCGAGTACCTGAGTTCGGATCTCAGACCGCACATAGAAGCTGGCAGCTGTTGCAGGCTTCAGTAACCCCAGTGCACCTAGGGCAAGAAGGGAGATGGAGAAGGAGGATTTCCTGGAAGCTCATGTACAGCAGTGAGGGGCCCTGGCTCAAGGGAGGTGAGAGGTGAGGATAGAGCTGAATGTTGTCCTTTGACCCCCGCACGTGCGCTGTGGCATGCTTGCGCCTGTACCCCCCCACACTAGCATACACATCCATAGAGAACAAACACACAATAAATAGAACAAAATTTAATTTTTTAAAAAAGAAATGAACACGGGAGCATTACTACTCATTCTGAAGAAATAAAAAGGATTATGAGAGTGTAGTGGTTTGATTCAGGTGTCCTCCACATTTGTTTCCACAATGGCTGTACCAGATTACATTCCCACCAACAGTGTAGAAGGCTTCCTTTTTTTCTGCATCCTTGCCAGCATTTATTGTCATTTGATTTCTTGATAACAGCCATTCTTTCAGGAAAGAGAGAGAGAGAGAGAGAGAGAGAGAGAGAGAGAGAGCATGCCAGGGCCTCTAGTCATTGTAAATGAACTCCAGATGCATGTGCCACTTTGTGCATCTGGCTTCACATGGCCCTGGGGAATTGAACCCCGGCTGTTAGACTTTGCAAGCAAGTGCTTTAATTGCTGAGCCGTGTCTCTAGCTTCAATGTGGTAATTGTGGAAATCAAATTTTTACCCCTTCCTAGGGCTTCTGGTTAATTTTTGGACTTGTGTAATGCAGTTTCTCTTGAACGTCATAGTTTTTGCATGTTTGGTTCTTCAAAAGGGGAAATTTTTTTTAAAAATTGAAGAAAACAGTTTTAGAACTTTTAAATCTCTTGAAAGTTGCTTCAACCAGTAGGGGAAAGGCTTGTTACAACAATAACTCCCCCTCTGCACCTGTGAGATAAGGTATAGCAATCAATAGTCACTAACCTCTTATTTGGAGGCGGGGCTTATTGTCCATTCTGCTTCCTGTAAATGACTTGCAATCCACTCTTGCAATGCACCTACCATGTCCTGCTACCCACATAAAGCTGGAGTGGCACACACACCTATAATCTTGACATGTCTACAGCAATGGGAAGTAGACTCAGGAGAACCGAGAAGCTCACAGGCCAGCTGCTCTGGTCTTCCCAGAGGCAAACAAGAACAAGAGAGACCCTGTCTCAACAAAGTGAAAAGAAAGGACCAACACCTTCAGCTTGTTCTCTGATGGCCACACCTGCGTGTGAATAACAATAATTTTAAAAAATAGAACTGTGAGATAATATTGACCATTTCCTTCTTAAGTTCTTTTGTCAGATATTTTATCAAAGCAACGAGAAAAGTAATTAATGCATAGGCCTTTGAATAGACTCTAGAGCTCAAAAATAGTTTCATCAGAGAGTTTATGCCAACACAGTTCCGGTATGGTAGTGCTTTTCAACCTGCCTATTTCCAGGCTCCTCTCTCTTATTCAATCAATTTTGTTTCCAGGTGGGGTCTCACTCTAGCCCTGGATGACCTGGAACTCACTCTGTGGCCCATGCCACATAGTGATCCTCCTCCTTCAGCCTTCTGAATGCTGGGACTAAAGGTGTGTACCACCATGCCTGGCTTACGCAATTTTTTGTTGAATGTCTATTGTGAACTGAGTATGATCTGCATTTGGGAATAGTGTTACAACCAAGATAGTCAAGAGTGTCCTCTGTCATGGAGCTTTTGCAGTTAACTAGATGAATGTACTAGTTGCTTTCCTTGTTGCTGTAGCAAAATACCTGATGAGAACAGGTGAAGATGGAAGGGTTTAATCTTGGCTTACAGTTTTAGGGGATCATCATGGTGGGGAAGTCATGGAGGCAGCAGCATGAAGCAGTTGGTCACAGTAAGTCCACAGTCACAGAGCAGAGAAAGATGAATGCTGATGCTCAGTTATCATTGTCTGTTTTATGTAGTCCAGGACCCCAGCCCATAGAATGGCAGTGCCTGCATTTAGTGTGGATCTTCCCACCTATAAAATCCTTCACAGACATGCCCAGAGATTTGTTTCTGTAGTGAGTCTAAACCTGTCAATCTGACAGTTAAGATTAACCATCCCAGGGAGTCAGACAATATATAAAATGTATACTGTAACTTCATGTAGTGTGATGAAAAAAAGTTTGAGGGGCTGGAGAGATGGATGGCTCAGTGGCTAAAGGTGCTTGCTTGCAAAGCCTGAAGGCATGGACTTGAGTACCCAGTATCCATATAAAGTCAGATGCACAAAATGGCACACGCATCTGGAGTTTGTTTGCAATAGCAGGAGGCCTTGGCATGCCCATACCCTATCTGTCTCTCTCAAATAAATAAAAATATTTGACAGCTGGGGAGTTAAAGTGCTCGATTGCAAATCCTGATGTCTTCAGGTTCAATTTCCCAGTACCCATGTAAAACCAGATGCACAGTGGCACATGCATCTGGATTTCATTTGTAGTGGCAGGAGACCCTGGCAAGCCCATACACATTCCCTCTCTCTCTTTTCAAATAAATAAATAAATAAATAAATAATTTTTAAGAAAGAAAAATGTTTATTTGTAGCAGATGCTGTATGTGCACCATCTATGTCCTCTTGGTGTGTGACATTTTCATGCAAACTGTCTTGCATGAGTGCCAGCAACTTACCTGAGAGTGTGCTTTGACTCAGTACCCCCTTGTGTTAATCAGAGTTCTGTAGAGGCACAGAACCTAAAGAATAAATTGTATTAAAAAGGAAATTTATCAGATTATTTTACAGCAGTCTAACAATAGCAGTCTGCAGGCCTGAGAGTCAAGGAACCCGGTAGCTGCTCACTCCACGTGGCTGGATGCCTCAGCAGTCCCAATCTAGCACTGAAGGCCTGGAGGCTTCCTGGAGAGCCGCTGGTCTTCAGTCCATGCTGGAAGGCTGAAGAAACTTGATTCCAATACTAATGAAAGACAGCCAAACAGGAAAGATGCACATGCCTGTGAGGCACTCACCAGCAAGCAGCATCGGTAGCCAAGTGGAAGGAGTCTTGTCTCTCAGAGCTTCCTTAGATAAAGCCCCACTCCTGGAGGGCTGCTCACTCTGGGGGAAGGGCTCACCCTGGAGGAAGGACTTCCTCCTTCAGTTAATCCTTCCTGGAAGCAACCTCAGAGACCCGACTAAGAGGATTGGCTGTGGATTCCTGATCTGATCAAGTTAACAGCAGAACGTAGCCATCACACTCCTCTACCTGGGTGAAGCCTGGGAGTACTAGAAGGATAGAGGATCCGTGAGTGACAGCCCCTGAAATAGCCTATGTAAACTGTGGATCTGTATTAGAATCTATACCCCTTGCCCCTCAGGCACACAATTGAAGAGCCAGGGTTTCTTAGTGTGCTGAGCAATAATTTTCCACAGCCCTAACTTGTTTCATCTCACATCTCCTCTAAACTTTTTCTCTTCACTTTGCTGGGTCATGGTTTGAGGATGGTCCATCTTGTCAAGGAGGGCACAGTGGCAAGAGTGTGAGGCAACTGGTCACAGTCTAAGTGTGTTCAGGAACTAGAGAGAGAAGAACGTTTATGATCTGCTTGCTTTCTCCTTGTTCAGTGATCAGCTCTGAAGAAAGAAAAGAAAAGACAGAACAGAACAGAAAAGAGAGTGGGCATGGGGGACAAGTGGGAAAGAATAGCTGGCAGCTTATAGCTATGTGCCCTCCCCAGTGACCTAGTCGGGGCATGCTCATTGGTGGGCCATTGAGAAAAATTCTGTCTTGGAGTGGTTTGCAGTGAAGCAACAGATAACTGAAATGTACCTGTAACTCCATCATCTTGGAAATTACTACTATAATTACTACTATTAACATTTGGGTTTTTCTGCATACATATATTGTTACTTATCTCTTTTAGTCTTTTAAATATTTTATTTATTTATTTATTTATTTATTTATTTATTTATTTATTTATGGGAGAGACAGAGAGAGAGAGAGAGAGAGAGAGAGAGAGAGAGAGAGAGGACAGGTAGAGCAAGAGAATGGGCACACCATGGCCTCTTGCCACTGCAAATGAACTCCAGATGCACTATGCCACGTTGGACATCTGGCTTTACATGGGTACTGGGGAATTGAACCTAGGTCCTTTGGCTTTGCAGGTGCTTTAACTGCTAAGCCACCTCTGCATTCCCCTCGTTTTGGCTTTCTGAGAGGATCTTACTTTGTAGCCTGGGCTGTCGTGGAACTCATGGCAGCCTCTCTGCTCAGCTGCTTGCATGCTCGCATTCATAGTTGTGCGTCATCATGCCTGGCAACACATTTTTAAATAACTTTTGAGCTAGGTATATAGAATTTTAATCGATTTTTTTCAGTTGGCAAACATTTATTTCCATCTAGTTATTAGGAAAGTGTACCTTGTAGCAAAAGAAAATGTGTTGAGAAAGAGTGTGAAGAAAGCTGGACACAGTGGTATATGCCTATAGTCCTAGCACGTGGATCATTTGAAAGCGTGAGTTCAAGATGAGCCTGGAAACATAGCAAGAATGTGTTTTTTAAAAAGACTTAGTTATTTGGAGTCTCACCAAAGGAATCTGGGGAGAAAGGAGACAAGATAACACATAATACACTCTTCTTGTGAAAAAGTCAAGGTGTGTAAGGAGTGTATTAAACCAAGTGAGACCCCTGCAGAGAAGCCAGAGAGAGCCAGCAGATATCAGACAAACAGCAAGGCTCGCACTGGCCCCTGGGAAGTGCGGCTCCTCTCCTGGCCCTGCCTGAGCCAGGAAGAGCATTGGAAACTACTGGGAAGGGATTCTCCACTCACATGGATCCTGAAAATCAAAGGACGTGAGGTAGAAGACAACAGACCAGCTGAGCAGCTCCAGACAGCATCCCACAACCTCTTTGCCTCCACGAGCCAGCACCAGCAATGCCACAGGAGGTCCCAGGAACCAAGGGATCCCAGTTGCCCCGCCCCTCTCCCACGCAGCATCCGGACCAGCTAATCCCAAGGGCCGATTGACCTAATCAGCTGAGCAGAGCCCATAGTGCACCAAAGAGGAACTCAGTTTCACAACTCAACATGGATTAGATAAGAAACTTGGCCCTAAAGATCAACTGGGCTGTTTTACACTGGGTAACGCATTCTCCAAAGATGGTATGTAGGTTTGAACTGGAAGTGCTAATTGCACTTCTCATATCAGGATAGACTACTAATGAAAGAAATGCCAAGGAGGGAAAATATTCAAAACTCAGCCCACTAAGGCAGAAAACTGATTTGTTAGATCTGATGTACATTTTAGTATGCTTTCCTATTTTTAAGTAATTTGTGTGTTAGGGTTAGCTTTTATTACTTTGATATTTCTTAATTCTTAGTGTCTTTTTTTTTTTTTTTTTGAGGTAGGTTCTCACTTTAGTCCAGGCTGACCTGGCATTCATTTTATATTCCCAAGCTGGTCTAAAACTCACAATGATCCACCTATCTCTGCCCCACAAGTTTTAGTGCCCATTTTTTGTTTTGAAGCAGGGTCACCCTAGTCCAGGCTGACCTGAAACTCAATGCATCCCAGGCTAGCCTTGAGCTCTCAGTGAGCCTCCTACCTCAGTCTGCCCAGTGATAGAATTAAGGATATAAACCTTGGAGAAGTAAAAAGCACACACATGAGACCACAAGAAAGAGTAAACCATGCTAGAAACAACAGCTAATGCAAAAGAGGAATAGGAAAACAGCAAGTGCTACAAAATCAAAACTGACACATCTTTCAATAATGACTGAATATCAATGGTCTTAATACCCCAACCAAAAGACACAGACGAGTAGACTGGAATTAAGAGGCAGGATCCTTCTTTTGGTTGCCTCCAGGAAACTCACCTCCCCACAAAAGACAGACACTACCTTAGGATGAAACCAATACTAAATATGCTGAGGATAAAATCAGAGAAGCACTCCCATTCACAATTGCCTCAAAAAATACTTTGGAATAAACCTAAGGAAGTGAAGGATCTCTACAATGAAAACTTTTTTTTTGTTTGTTTTTTGAGGTAGGGTCTCACTCAAGCTCAGTCTGACCTGGAATTTACTATGTACTCTCAGGGTGGCCTCAAACTCACGGCAATCCTCCTACCTCTGCCTCCCAAGTGCTGGGATTAAAGCATGTCCGGTTTACAATGAAAACTTTAAAAACACTTTAAAAACTCTAAAACAATCAAGAGAGAAATTCCAAAAGACATAGGAAATGGAAAACCATCCCATGTTCATAGATTATTTTGTGAAAATGTCTATCTAACCAAAACCAATCTATAGATTTAAAAAGTATCTTTATTTATTTATTTGATAGAGAGAAGAAAAAAGAAGAATGAGAAGAGAAGAAAAGGGAAAAGAGGAGAGTATGGGCATGCCAGGGCCTCCAGCCACTGCTAACTCCAGATGCGTGTGCCACTTTGTGCATTTGGCTTTTACTGAGGAATTGAAGCCAGGCCAGCAGGCTTTGCAAGGAAGTGCCTTCAACCACTGAGCCCAAATCTACAGATTTAATACATTCTCCACAAAAAGCCCAATGGCATTCTTTACTGAAATGGGAAAAACAGTCCTGAAATACATCTGGAAGCACAAAAATCTTGCGTAGCCAAAGCAATCCTGAGCAACAAAAGACTGGAGGTAGCTCCATACTTGATTTTAAGATCTATTACTGAACCATAGTAACAAAACAGCATGGTACTGGCTCAAAACATTCATGTAAATCAATGGAATAGAATAGAGGACCGAGATATAAACCCAGGCAACTATAGCCATCCAATTTTGACAAAAATGTCCAAAATATTCACTGGAGAAAGGATAGCCTCTTTAATAAATGGTTTAAAAAACCTGGATATCTATCTGTGGAAATAAAACTAGATCCTTATCTCTATCCATGCACAATAACTGACTCCAGATGGATAAAGACTTTAGCATTAGACCTGAAACTCTGACGCTGCTTAAGGAAAAAGTAGGGGAAATACTTCAACATGTAGGTGTAGGCAAGGACTTTCTGAATAGAAGTGCAGTTGCTCAGGAAACAAGACCAATAATCAGCCAGAGAGACCTCATTTTGTACCGCAAAGGACACTGTGAAGAGGCAGCCTACAGATTAGGAGATAATCTTGGCTAGCTATACATCTGACAGGATTAATATCTAGAATATGCAAAAAACTAAAAAAACTAACTAATAAGTCAAACAACCCAATCAAAAATGTGCTGTAGAACTGAATAAAGAATTTTCATAATAAAAAACACAGGGCTGAGGACATAGGTCAGCAGTTGAAGACATTTGTTTACAAAGCCTTCTCCTCTGGCTTCAATTGCCCCATACTCACGTGAAGCCATATGCGCAAAGTAGTGCAAATTGAGTTTGTTTGCAGTGACAAGAGGCCCTGGCATGCCCATCTCTCTCTTTCCTTGCAAAATAAGTAAATAAAACTACGTCTTAAAAAGGAAGAAATACAACTGGCCAATAAATATATTTTTTTTAAAAGTTCAATATACTTAAAGCCATCAGAGAAATGCAAATTAAAACTACTTTGAGATTCTAGTTCATTGCAGTTAGAATGGCTATCATCAAGAAATCAAAAGCCAAATAAATAAACAAATAAAATATGTTTTAAAAAGATGTCTAAGGCTAGAGAGATGGCTTAGTGGTTAAGGCACTTGCCTTCAAAGCCAAAGGACCCAGGTTCAATTTCCCAGTACCCACATAAAGCTTGATGCACAAGGTGCATCATCCAGTGCAAGCATCTGGAGTTTGTTGAAGTGGCTAGAGGCTCTGGCTTGCCCATATTAATTCTCTCTCTCTCAAATAAATAATAAATAAATAAATAAAATATTAAAATAAATAAAATATTAAAACAAATTAAGGGCCAAAAAATGCTGGTGAGAGTGTGGGGCAAGATGAACCCTTCTCCATTGTTATTGAGAATATAAATTGGTCTGCTCATTTTGGAAATCAGTTTGGAGGTTTCTGAGACAGCTAAAAATAGATTTATCACATGACACAGCTATACCACCTCCTGGGCATATATCCTAAAGACTCTGTACTTTAGTCTAGAGATACTTACTTGCTCATGCATATTTATTGCCGCTATATTCACAATAGCTAGGAAATTTAATCAGCCTAGATGCCCTTCAACTGATGAATGGATAACGAAGATATGATACATTTATACAATGGAGTTTTTATTCAGCTGCAAAGAAATGTAAAATAATGAAATTTGCAGGAAAATGAATGTATCTGAAAAGGATTATAGTAAGTGAGGTAACATAGGTTCAGAAAAGCAAACACCACATGTTCTTCTTATATGTGGAGCATAGCTTCAAGCTTTTAGATTTGTATGTGGGTTGGAGTAATAGTAATAGTATTAGATGCCAGGAAGCTAGAAAGATTGTTCATTGCAGCATTGATTCTATTAAGGAATAACATACATATATATATCTTTGACTACACTTACTAGTTACTTTTTCCACTACTTTTATTTTTATTGTTTTGGTTTTTTCAAGATAGGGTCTCACTCTAGCCCACGTTTATCTGGAACACACTCTAGTCCCAGGCTGGCCTCAAACTCACAATAATCCTCCTACCTCTGCCTCCTAAGTGCTGGGATTAAAGACATGTACCATCACACCCAATTTATACTACTTTATTTTTATTTATTTATTTGAGAGAGAGAGAGAGAGAGAGAAAGAGAAAGCATGGGTACGAAAGAGCCTTCTGTCCCCACTGCAAAGAAGCTCCAGATGCATGCACCACTTTGTACATCTGGCTTTACATGGGTATTGAGGAATTGAACCCAGGCTGTAAGGCTTTACAAGTAAGTGCCTTTAACAACTGAGCCATCACCCCAGCTCTTTTTTCTTGAGACAAGGTCTTGATGTGTTGCCCAGAGTGGCCTCAAACTTTAGGGTTCAAATGATTATTGTACCTCAGCATGCCAACTTGGGGTACAGGATGAAGCTATAATACCTGGCTCTTAGCTTTTATATATGTGTAATGGTGTGTGTGTGTGTGTGTTTTGTTGTTGTTAAAAGGTACCCTGTTTTCCCTGGGTTGGTCTCAAACTCATTTTATTAGCCAAAGGCAGGCCTCAATCTCATGATCCTCCTGTCTCAGTCTTCTGAGTGCTAGAATTATAAGTGTGTGCCACCACACCTGACTGCTATTTCTTACAATAAATTCTTTGTTGAATTTTTTAAATTTATTTTTTATTGACAACTTCCATAATTATAGACAATAACCCATGGTAACTCCCTCCTTCCCTCCACTTTCCGCTTGGCAACTCCACTCTCCAACATACCCCTCCCCTTCTCAATCAGTCTCTCCTTTATTTTGATGTCATCATCTTTTCCTCCTATTGTGATGGTCTTGTGTATGTATTGTTAGGCACTGTGAGGTCATGGATATCCGGGCCATTTTGTGTCTGAAGGAGCACATTGTAAGGAGTCCTACTCTTCCTTTGGCTCTTACATTCTTTCCACCACCTCTTCCACAATGGACCCTGAGCCTTGGAAGGTGTGATAGAGACGTTTCTGTGCTGAGCACTCCTCTGTCTCTTCTTCTCAGCACCATGGTGCCTTCTGAGTCATCCTAAGGTCATTGCCATCTGAAAAGAGAAGGTTCTCTAACCAAAAGTGAGAGTAGCACTAATATATGGGTATGAACATTAAGAGAAGTGCTTACTGGGCAGTTTGGTGAGCATAGTATGTCCATTTAGCCAGACATCAGCAGACGTTACACCCCCTAGGGCTCATGACTATCCCTGTCATAGGTTTTCAGTATCAGTATCAGGCATGTATTCCCTCCTGTGAAGCATGCCTCCAGTCCAATTAGAGAGCCATTGATTTCCCCCATAACAGACATGTCACTACTGCACCCGTTGGCTCATTTGAGCTAGCTGGCAAAATTTAAGACTTGCAGTGTCCACTGTTGAGTATCTCCACTGGTGATTTCTCTCTTTCCCACGGAACTGCATGCAGCATAGCTTTTTCCATCTTTCTATCAGCTAGTCTACATGGAGGTTTTCAGCTCAGTTCCAGCAGGATTTCTCAGTGAGCTTGCAGCCCAGGCATGTGGAGTCTTCAGCAATATCTTACAATAAGTTCTTGGGCTGGGCGTGGTGGGGCACACCTTTAATCCCAGCACTCGGAAGGCAGAGGTAGGAGGATTGTCGTGAGTTCGAGGCCACCCTGAGACTCCATAGTGAATTCCAGGTTAGCCTGGGCTAGAGTGAGACCCTACCTCGAAACCCCCCCACCAAAAAAAAAAATTCTTGGAAGTAAGAATCCTCAGGCAATGGGTTTTACATCTTTTTTTTTTTTTTTTTGTTTGTTTTCTGAGGTAGGGTCTTGCTCTAGCTCAGAGCTGACCTGGAAACCTGGAATTTACTATGTAGTTTCAGGGTGGCCTCAAACTCATGGCAATCCTCCTACCTCTGCCTCCCGAGTACTGGAGATTAAAGGCATGCGCCACCACACTCGGCTTAAATCTTATTTATTTATTTATTTATTTTTTTGTTTGTTTGTTTGTTTTATGAGGTAGTGTCTCACTGTAGAGCAGACTGACCTGGAATTCACTATGTAGTCTCAGGGTGGCCTTGAACTCATGGTGATCCCTGTTGCCCTTGCCTCCTGAGTGCTGGGATTAAAGGCATGCACCACCGTGCCCCACTTGAATTTATTATTATTGTTTTTTAGATAAGACCTTGCTATATATCCAAGGTTCACCTGGAATTTGTGATCCTCCTGTGTGCTGGCATCACAGGGGTGTACCACCATGCTGGACCTTGGGCTGTATTAATCTTTAGGACACACACAGAGGAAAGCAAACCCTAAGGCTATTTAAGTTATTGTTCATAATACACTGGACAATCCCAGAAGTCAATTGCTCCTTTTGGATGGTGACTTTGATGACTTGGGGCAGGAGACAGAGAGGCAAGGGAGAGCAGGCTATGTCATGCCAGGAGGAAGGCTAAGCAGGGCGGGGTGCTTGCTGAGCCCCCACCTCCCTTCTTTGAGTCTCTTACAGCCTCTGCCTCTCACTTCTCTTTTTCTACTCTTCCTGGCTTTGGTGGCTTCCTTGCAGTGGCTCAGTGGTGCCTGCAACTCTGCTGGTCATACTTCTTCCAGGTTCCTTCTCCTTTCAGCCATGGCTTTTAAAGTTCTTCTGGTAACAGGTACACAAGGGTCTTTGGGGGGAACCGCAGGGAGGAGAAGAGGGGAATGTTTGGGCCTGAGAGTGGAAAGAAAGGGTACAGTGTATGAAGGAATTAGACAGGAGAGGCAAAGAGGTTTGGGGAAGAATAAGATATTTAAGGAGAAGCAGAAAGTAGACAAGAGATGAACAACTAACTTCGTTGAGTCTGCAAGACTGTTTGGCATCCCTTCACTTGCCAGATGAGGCCACTGAGGTCCACAGAGGGTAAGTGATAGGACCAAGGTGCCCAGAAGGGCTGACTCCCTTCTGAGAGTGTTTCCTCTTGCGTTCTATCTTACTATCAGGGCTAGTTAACAAGGACCAGGTGTAAATGCTTGTCGACTGACTGACAAAGTGATTTTTGCTTGTTTCCTTTCATGTCTAGTTTGTGGAGAATGAGTCAAAAAGGGAAGGAAATGCTTGAGAGTTGCATAGGAAGGAAGGTTTCTGAGCTCATAGGAACTTGATTGTTGGGCAAATCATTGTGGTTTTAACAGTGGAGGAAGAGGAGGACACTGTGGGCTCAGAGAGGGATGAGCTGCACCTCATGTGAGGTCTTTTGGCAATGAGTTAGCAAATATGGCCTGTAGTTTAGATGTGGCTACAACCTGCTGTTGGTTGTAACCTGCAAAACATATTGAAGATGGGTATTGATCATCAGCTTGATGACAGGGGACACGAAGTTTGAGTCCTAGCTAAGTGAAATGCCACTCAAGCAATTGTCTCATTAGTGAGCCTGTATTACAAAAATTGTGATTAGTAACTATATTCTGAATTTAGTTTATGAAAAATTCGTAGAAATGGTCGCTGGGGATGCAGCTAAGTTGGTAGAGTACTTGTGCAGTATGCATGTGGTCCTGGATTCAATCCCTAGAGCCCTATAAACGGGACATGATGACACATGCCTGTAATCTGAACACTCAGGAGGGGAAGGCAGGAGGATTAAGAGTTCAAGGTCATCCTAGGCCACATATCGAGTTTGAGGCCAATCTGGGCTATATGAAACTCTGTCTCAAAAAATAAAGGGGGGGGGGAAACGTATTTCTCTTGTTATATAAGCACCTATGTAATGCACCTTATTTGTTTGTCTGCAAAGCTTGAAGTATTAACTACCTGGTTCTTTCCCCTTGATTGTTTTGTTTGCAACATCTTCCATCATTGAGAGGTTTGTTCTCTCTCTCTTGTGTTTTTTAAGACAGAGTCTTACATGTAGCTCTGACTTTTCTAGAATTTATTGTCACTATGCCTCTGCCTCCCAAATACTGATATTATAGATATGTGCACCCCATGATCCTCTATAGAGTGCCCTGGCTCCAGGAGCCATGGTCCCATGCCTGTAGTCTCAGTACTTAGGAGGTAGGATGATCAGAGTTCAAGATCATTATCCACAGCTACATAGCAGTGTTCTAGCCCAGCCTGGGATATATTAAAACACTAACATCAAAATAGAAGAGAGACACATTGGAAAGAAGAAGGGATTCAATGAAGGTTGGATTTGGGAGGGGAAAAGTGGGAGTGGTGGGAGAGAATTATCACGTTTATTGTCTATACTTGTGGAAATTGTCAATAAAAAGTTCAAAAAAACAAAAATGCTGTCAAAAACAAAACGAAACAAAAGAAGCTGGATGTGGTGGTGCACCCCTTTAATCCTAGCACTCCGGAAGCAGAGGCAGGAGGATCGCTGTGAGTTCGAAGCCAGACTGAGACTACATAGTAAATTATAGGTCAGCCTGGGCTAGTGGGAAACCCTACCTAGAAAAACAACAACAATAACAAAAAACCTAACAAAACAAAACAAGACAACAACAACAAAAAACAGAGAGAGAGACAGAGGGAGAGAGAGAGAAAGAGAGAGAGAGAGAGAGAGAGAGTTAGCTAGCACCTGTGCCAGGATTCAGGAAGCCAGGAGGCAGGCAAACAGATGGGCCGTTGTGGGTTCTGACAGGAATGCTGGTGGAGCAGGAAGGTGCCCTGCTTTCTTAACTGTGTTGGCCGCTACTTGACTCTTATCTCTTGTTCTCCCTTCAGTCTTGACTTTATGTCATGGGTTCAACCTGGACACTGAAAATCCTGTGATGTTCCAACAGAGTGCGAGGGGCTTTGGACAGAGTGTGGTCCAGGTTGGTGAATCCCGGTAAGAGCCTCAGGGGAGCGTCCTATCTCATGCGCTTTCCTAAACGTAAGCTGGTAAAAGTAGTTTCCTGTATTGGTTTTTTTTTTTTTTTTTTGCAATGCTGGGGGTCAAATCAAGGCCTCCACAGGCTAGGCCAGCACTCTAACCCCAAGTGACACCCTCTTGCTTGATTGGGTCAGTAATGAACTTCTAGGGTTCCAAATTCCAGAGTTGCAAGAGGGTGTCAGAGCAAAACTCCCTACTTCCCTTCCTCGAAGGGACCCTGGAAAATGGTTTCTTGCTTCAAAGTACAGATTTTTTTTTAGTTTTATTTATTATTTATTTTTTAATTTTAGACAGAGAGAGAGAGAGAGAGTTGGCACACCAGGGCCTCAGCCAGTACAATTGAACTCCAGAGACTTGTGCCACCTAGTGGGCATGTGTAACCTTACTTGCGTGGGATCTGAAGAGTCAAACATGGGTCCTTAGGCTTCACAGCAAGCACCTTAACCGCTAAGCCATCTCTCCAGCCCTAGTTTTATTTTTTTTAATATTTTATTTCCATTTATTTATTGATTAGTGGACCGGGCATGGTGGCACATGCCTTTAATCCCAGCACTCGGGAGGCAGAGGTAGGAGGATCACCGTGAGTTTGAGGCCACCCTGAGACTATATAGTGAATTCCAGGTCAGCCTTGGTTAGAGTGAGACCTTACCTCAAAAAAAAAAAAACTAAAAAAAAAAAAAAGTATTTATTGATTAGCGATTGCAAACGAACTCCAGGTGCATGTGCTATCTTTTGCATCTGGCGCATGTGGGATCCAGGGAATCAAACCTGGGTCCTTAGTCTTTGCAGGCAAACACTTCAACCACTAAGCTATCTCTCCAGCCTCAAAGTACAGATTTTTTAATCTGTATTTATATCTACCCTGTAACTACTACTTCCATCCTCTGATAGCATGAGTTCTGCTCAAATTATGGCCTACTTGAAAATGACGTTGTAAATAATTTTTACTGAATACAATTCTGTCCTCTCACCATCCACAGAATAAACAGCTGTGGCGCTGCATGATCCACAAAGTCTGAAACATCTACCTTTACAGAAATGCTTATGAATAATCTTTTCAGAAAAAGTGACCAGCTTGCTCCAGGGATTGATTCCCTGTCACTGTCTTCTGTGCCCAGCATAGGCATGGATGCTGGGGACCTGAACTCAGGCCAGCAAGCACTGTGTCTACTGAGCCAGCCCCACTCCTCCAACTCTTAATACAACCTCATGATTATACCAGATAAACACTCAAGGAACTTACTTTTCTCTCTCTCTCTCCTTCCTCCTCCTCCTCTCTCTCTCTCTCTCTTTTTTCTTTTGAGATGGGGTCTTACTCTAGTGCAGGCTGACCTGGAATTCACTATGCAGTCCCAGACTTTTTTTTTTGTGAGATGGACTCTTGTTATACAGCCCAGACTGGCCTCAAACTCAAGACCCTCCTACCTCAGCCTTCTGAGTGCTGGGATTACAGCTTACCACTCCATCTCATTTACTTATTGTTATATGTTTGCAACATATTCCATTGTTGAAAAACACTGCAACTTATCTTACTCCTTTTTTTTTTTTTTTTTTTTTTTTTGGACTTTTTTAGTTAGGGTCTTGCTCTACCCATGCTGACCTGGAATTCACAATGTAGTCTCAGGGTGGCCTTGAACTCATGGAGATCCTCCTACCTCTGCCTCCTGAGTGCTGGGATTAAAGGCGTGCACCACCACGCCCGGCTCTTACTTCTTTCTTTATTAGTGTATGGTATTTGTACAAAATAATGTTGTTGTTTTTTTTGAGGTAGGATCTCACTCTAGCCCAGGCTGACCTGGAATCCACTATGTAGTCTCAGACTGACCTCAAACTTACAGTGATCCTCCTACCTCTACCTCATGAGTTCTGGGATTAAAGGTGTGTGCCACCACACCTGGCTAAAATAATGTTTTATTTTGACATTTTAATACACGCATATAACACTTCGATTGCATTCACCCCCACCTATAGTCCTGTCCTTTCTCCTCAACCCTGTCTCCTTGGTCCTCTTTCTCTTCCCTTATAAGTTCCTTGTACTTTCATGTCTCCCCTACCCTTAAAATCTAGGTTCATACATTACATAAAGCACTCATTATTTTTTTCTGAGTCTGGCTTATTTTATTCAACATGGTTATCTTCAGTTCTGTCTATTTCCTTGCGAATGATATGAGTTCATTCTTTATGGCATATTCAACTCCATTGTATATATATGCCACATTTAGGTGTATCTAGATGCCAGCCTAGATGTTGGTTCTGTATCATGGTTGTTATGTGTAATGCTATAATGAACATGGCATGCAGGCATTTCTGTTGTATGCTGATTTTTGATTCTGTCAGGTATATACTTTAGAATGGCATAGCTGGATAATAAGATAGCTATAGTTTTAGTACTTTGAGGAAATTATACTGATTTATATAGTGGCTTGACTAATTTACATTTCTACCAACATATATAATGGTTCCTTTTCTCCTGTGTCCTTGCCAACATTTGTTTTTGTATTTTCATAACGACAGCCATTCAGACTGGGATGAGCTGGAGTTTCCATGTAGTTTTGATTTGTACTTCCCTTAAAAGGGTTGAATATTTCTTTGTATATTTATTGGCCTCTTCTCCCTCCTCTCCCCCTATCTTCTTCCTGTTTCTCTTCTTCCTTCTCCTTTACTTCTCCTGACAAGGTTTCTTGTAGCCCAGTCTGGATTGAAACTTGCTAGGTAGCTGAGAATGACCTTTGACTTCTGATCCTCCTGCCGCCACCTCTGCAATGCTGGAATTAAAGGCATGTGCACCGCAGTCTGTTTTTTTCAGTGCTGGGGATTGAACCCAAGGCTTGCCAGGCAAGCATTCTACAAACTGAGCTACATACCCAGCTCCTTTCTCTAACTTATTTGTACAGAGCAGCCACAGGAACACTTCAACTTAGCATTGATTAAATCACCGTGGTTCCAGACCTCATGGGGTTTATGAGTGCCTCCATGCTTGAAGACACATAGAGGTAACTACAGTACAGGGGAACAGCTGCAAACAGCAATGCTGGGAGAAAGGAGTCTGCAGACCTCCCTTACTTAAGTAGGGCTCAGGACATACTTACTTTTGTCTTTTTCTTGTGTGTGTGTGTGTGTACTTTGTGTGGTGTAATATGTAGTGTATGAACACGTATATGCAGATGCATGCACCCTATGTAGCACACATACAGAGGCCAGAGAAGAATGTAGGGTGTCTTTCTTTATTGTTCTTTTCTTGAGACCAACTCTCTCACTGAACCTAGAGCTGCAGTTTCTTCCCTCTCCCCCATCCCATGTCAGACTGGCTGACCAGTGAACCCCAGTGACTTTCCTGTCTGCACCATTCACAGGACTGGAGTTACATGCATGCATGGACACATCCAGTTTTTTATGTGGGTGTTGAGGATTGAACTCAAGTTCAATTATTCTTAACTCATATAGTCATCTCTCTAGCTGATAATTTACTTTTACTTTGCATTTGCATCAGAAATTTGTGGAGTTGATTGAGCCCAATCACATACATACCACTTCCACTTGATGATGGACTGCTGCTGCCCATGTCCAACTTTATGGCCTGGTGGGTCAGATAACACCCAGCCCATAATGGGCGGCTCAGGTCGTACAGTAACTTGATGGCCCATTGTTATCTGTTCAGTTTCCACTAAGACCCAATTGCAGGCAAGGAGCTGTCTCTCAAAGGGAGAATAATTGTCTGCAAATGACTGCAGGGCCTTTCTCCAAAACCCCAAGGGCCTCTCCTGTGATTTTCCTATGGGGGCCTGCCAAAGTCTCTAAACAGCATCCCTATCTGCCACTGACACCTCATGTACCACTAATTCTGCTGGGTCATATGGCCCAAGTGGCAGAGCAGCCTCACCTGTGGAGAGCTTTCTCTTGTTCTGGACCCCACAAAAAACTAGCAGGTTTCTGAGTCACTTGGTATATGAGACAGATGAACATACCCAAGAAAGAAATATGCTACCTTCAAAATCCAAAAACTAGGTGTTTTACTTATTTCTTAGTGGTAGGAGGGGCCAGGTGCAATAACCTATTCTCCACCTTAGAAGGAATATCCTTGCATGCCCCACACCACTGAACTCCTAGAAATTTCGCTGAGTTGGAAGGTCCTTGGATTTGGGTTGGCTTTATTTCCCATCTCTTGATGCACATATGCTAGACCAGCAATTCCAAAGTGGCTGCCACCTCCTGCTCACTTGATCCAATAAGCATATCATCATCAATATAGTGGATCAACATGCTAAATTGTGGAAGGGGCAGGTGATCAAGATCCCTGAGAACTAAGCTGTGACATAGGTGTAAGGTTCAGGAGTGACCAAGACCACAGAGACCACTCTGAGGCAAAGATGGAAGCTTTTATATGTTCAGGAAAAACAGAGCTGCCAGGACTGACTCTTAAGAGAGGAGCAGTCAACTTTGAGATTACAGATAGTGTGCTATATAGAGTTCTTCAGTTGGGGAAGGTGAGGAAGGGAAAAGAAACTCCCTTGTTCTTTACATTAGCCATTTCACATAGCTAAGGTGTGAGATCAGAAGTGACCAGGTGGGAGATAAGCAGGCAGGAAACCTAGACCTGGAGCATCGTTAGGCAAGGAAGGGATAATGGCTGGGTGGTTTCTTGAGGAATGTGGATGACCCACTTCCTTATGCCTCTGTCACCCTCCTGCTGTAACTCCATTTTGTCCTGACCTAACATTCCAGCCTTTTGTTAATGATAAAAGATGAAGGTTAATTTTTTATGTTGACCATAAGGGCAATGAGTTCTTATGGGAGAGGCTGGATAATGTAGTGGACGGGTCTCTCTTTAGGACAGGTGATGAGGAGGCAGTTTCATGGTGGCTAGAGGTGGCAGAGTGGTGAGATCAACAGCGCCAGTGTAGCATGTTGTTATGACTTGGTTCTGAGTGAAGAAGAGACTTCTCTTATACCATCCCTGTATTGAGCTGGCTTCAGGGCAGATGCTGGCAAACACCCGTTATAGAGAAGGTGAGGGAGATGGGCTCTGTGCACTATGTGAGAAGACAGAAGGGAGAATAAAGGAGCGTTTTATTATTGTCAACAGTGATGGCATCAAAATGCCAGGTGTAAAGGGAGGATGAGCATTCAGAGATGAGGGATAGAGGGCTTGGGGCAAGACAGAGGAGGCAGAGGGGCATTTTGGGATCAGGGGAAAAGCAGGAACACAAGAGAGTTTAAGTTTGAGAGTGTCTGTTGGGGTGGCAGTGTACTTATCCCTGCAATGAGATAGGGTAAGGGCTAAGGAAAGAGGGGACTAAGGAATAGTTCTGGTTCTGGCTAAAGCAAGTGGGAGGAACTGGGGTCAGGATAGGTGAAGTTAATCAGGGATAGGCAGAGGCAGAAGGCATGAGTTAATGTTAGAGTTTAGTATTATAAGTCAGCATCAGGCAGGGGAGCCTATTAGTCTGAATCACTGTTTATATTATAGTTATATATTTTTTCATTTGGTGAGTAAGACCATGTAGGCTGCCAGAATTAACTTTATATTTTGGAGGTCAATAATGGCTCTGTAGGAGAGACTTTAAGGGACCTGTGAAGAGTTCTATGACTCTCAGCATTGTCATCTGCTAGGGTAAGTCAAGGCTGTGCTGACCAAGTGGCTCTTTTGGGAAGCCTGGAGGACTGGTTTTCCTCCAATGTGACTCTCCTGTTGCAGATAAACTGACTTGGAATCCATTTCTGGGTCTCCACATCTTCTCTGATCAAGAAGACAGGTAACTTACCAGAGACTAGAAGTTTAAGTGTCCCATCATCTCCTGTGGTCTTTTGACCCAGGAGCAGGAGCCAAAATATTGGTTATCCTTTTAACTCCAATGTTTCCAATTGATTTTGGATTTTACATATTGTTATTAATCACTCAGAGAGACTGTAAATATCTGATTAGCAAAACAGATTAGTAAAAAGGGTGCAGAACATATCTGGTTAGCAAAGCAGATCTGGTTAGAGAATGACACAATAGTTTAAAATCATTTTGATTAATATTTAAATTTAGTTGTCAGGTGACAGTGTAAGCTATATCTGGGACATAGAAAGCATACACATTATATCTTTTAAGTATCTGTCAGTTATAAGTATAGGCAGAACATTTTAGTAGCCCTGAAAACAATATTTTTTTTTATCAATAACTTTAAGGCAATTGATTTAATCTAGAAATTGTATGTTAGAAAAAGACAAGACAGGATAAAAACTTAGCATCTGTGTTTGAAAACAACTTTGGCTAGTCTGTATATCAATGTAAGTACCAATTACCCCCCCCAACTGGAAGTAGAACAGCAATTTAAGATTTTTTTTTTAGGGTAGGAAACATGTTTTAAGTATCAATATCTCTATACACAATGAACTTAAGATACCAGAGATGAGACAATTAAGTGAAACCTTGACTGAGACTGATTATATATAGCTCAAGAATAAAATAAAAATTGGTCATTGTTGAGTCACATTAGACAATATGACAGGCACAAAGCAATTTTTTAAATAAGTACCTTTTACCATTGAACAATTTTAAGGCTTAACTAAAGAAATATTTATGACTGTTACATGAAGTTTAGACAAATTATATTAACATTGTTTGTATTTCTGTGTCTTAAGTATCAATATCTCTATAAGCAATGAACTTAAGATATCAGAAATGAGACAATTAATTAAATGAAACTTTGACTGAGACTGATTATACATAGCTCAAGAATAAAATATAACTTGGTCATTGTTAAGTTAAGCAAGCCTGATTTTAACATACATTAGAGACAATATGACAGCAGTTTTTTAAATAAGTACCTTTTACCATTGAACAATTTTAAGGCTTAACTAAAGAAATATTTATGACTGTTAAATGAAGCTTAGACAAACTATATTAGCATTGTTTGTGTACAGTGGATTTTCTTAAGACATAGGGAGCTTTTTTAGTTTTTCTAAGAACAAAAAATCATAAATCACTTCTTATAAGACTTAGATTATAACCTCGGTGATAATCATCTAGCAAAATCAGCTTGAACAAGACAAGAACCATCTTAAAAACACAGCATTTTAGTCAGGCATGCTGATGCATGCTTATTGATAGCTAAACATCATGGACTTTGCATAAATCCAATTACAATATTCTAATATTCTGACATCTGGAAAAGTCTGATATTAACAAAAAATTGAGTTTGCATATTTAAGGCACACGAGGCTACAGAGAATAAACTATGAACAAAAGATCTGCTGACAGAATTTAAAATAAACAAGAAATCTATATTATGTAGTAATATTTTGGGCTCAAATATGAAGACATGAAACATTTTATAATTTTTTAAAGTTCAGAGGTGGGATACCTTTACATAGCATATGCATATATATATATTTATGAGGAGATTTAGCAGTTTTAAAAGCTAAATAAGGTGTCCATCCAATCTATAAGCCAGTTTTTGAAATTACTTTAGCTATATTTAACATACTCAAAGAATAGAGGAACTGGATTAAACTGCTGGGATTAAAGGTGTGTGCCACCACACCCGGCTGTAACAATCTTTTTCATTAAACATTTAACATTCAACATTTAAAGTTTCCTCTCCAGTTTAGTCAGTTCATCTCATAACTACCAACAAAAACTTTTATTGTTTTTACCATAACACTTTTAATATGACAGTTTTTTCCCATCAAAAGGCCCTTTGAAATAACTTTTTAAAGAAAGAGTAGATCTGCCGGGCATGGTGGCGCATGCCTTTAATCCCAGAACTCAGGAGGCAGAGGTAGGAGGATCACTGTGAGTTCGAGGCCACCCTGAGAATACATAGTGATTTCCAGGTCAGCCTGACTTAGAGTGAGACCCTACCTAAAAAAAAAAAAAAAAAAAAAAAAAAAAAAAAAAAAAAGGAAAAGGAAAAGAAAAAGAAAGAGTGGATCAGATTTGACTTATGCTATTTACCCAGAATAAACATAGGAGCTTTGTTTCTTATAACTTTCCTGAAACACATGTTTTAAAAAATATGGAAGCAGATTTGAACATTATTAGAAATTTTAGATTTTTTTTTTTTTTTTTTTTTTTTTTTTTTTTTTTTACAAAATCAGTATCAAGTACTTCTAAATTTAAGCACAAAATTTGAGGCTATTGTCTGTTACTAGTTCCATAGATGCACAGAAAGATAAAGTAAACATAAAACAGTTACAAATTTCTTATAAGAAGTCCCCATCTGTTTATAGCGACTTGGCATTTTCCTATCATCATGCTGGGGCCAGGATCCTGAGATTCCTGTGCATTCATTCCTGGCATGCCGCACAGCTTCCATGAGGAGGGATGAACCCCAAGAGCAGGCCAACCCGAGAGAGAGGGACACTTACTGAGAAGGAGGGAGGAGAAGGAGGAACAGTGAGGCTGGATAGTGGTGGGTGTGAGAGCCTGTATCAGACAGAGATGGTCCAAGGCCTTCAGAGGGTCAAATGGCAGCTTGCTGGTCTGGTCAGGAGAAAGGAGGGCAACCAGAAGCCTTCTATCCAAGTCATGAGCACCAGATGTAAGGTTCAGGAGTGACCAAGACCATGGAGGCCACTCTGAGGCAAAGATGGAAGCCTTTATTTGGGAAAAACAGGAGCTGCCAGGACTGACTCTCAAGAGCAGAACAGTTGACTTTTGAGATTACAGATAGTGGGCTTTACAGAGCTCTTCAGGTGGGGGAAGGTGAGGAAGGGAAAAGAAACTCCTCTGTTCTTTACATTAGCCATTTCACATAGCTAAGGTGTGAGACCAGAGCAGTGACCAGGTGGGAGGCTCCTACCCCAAGAACCACTACCCTCTGAGTCTTCCAAGTCTTTGAAGGTGGCATTAATTTCTGCAACCCCTCCAGGGATGCAGTATTGTTTTTGCTTCACTATTTTCTCTGGTAGTGTTAACTCTAATGACTTCCATTTGGCCTTTCCAACCATAACAGCCCTCACTCCACACATCCGGGAACCAGTGTGGTGATTCTGACAACTTATGAGTATATCCCAATTATGCACTCTGGGACTGAGGAAATAACCACAGAATGAGTTTGGGACCCATAGTGAGTTAGACATTTGCCAAAATTCCATTGATCACTTCATGACCCACTCTAAGCATTTTTTTCTTTTTTTCATGCATTTTTTATGCTTCCAAAACTAATACCAGGTGTGTAGGACATAGCCATGTTGTTAATTCAGGAACAAAATCAATCTTGACCTTGAAAAGCAGGTTCTTTCCTTTCTAAAAAGTCTGCATTCCTACTATTTATTCTTCCTAAGGTAGAATCATCTCAGGTATCCTTTCCATTGTTCCAATATAAAGTAGTTGTGCCATTTTCCTTCCAAATGCTAATGTATTTGACAATAGAAATTTCAGTAACCAAAAAACAGACTCTGTGCCAGTAAAATTTAAACTTGTTTGAATTTCTCTAATTTTAAATCTTATACCTCTCAGTTCCATATCTTTAGCCAAGCACATCAGTCCATTACAAACTTAACCTGGAACAAACTCTCTGATTATGAATAGCAGAATGCCCCTATGCCAGTTCTCTGCAGTCTTTCCTTTCCTTTCGAATGTTCATATGCAAAGCCTCCAAAAACAATTCTCTCTGCACTTAGCATTTTAAAATTCTCACCAGAATAGTCCATAAAACTTGGCTTACTACACTGTAAGTCTTCTGCAGTCACAAGTTCCAAGTCCATACATATTCCTCCAGCACACAAGTTTCAAAAGACCAAAATCCATGGTCACAACAACCCACTCTGGTACCAATTTCTGTCATAGTCAGCTCCATGCTGCTGGGATGAACCTTTAAACCAGACATAGTTTATGGAAGGAATGTCATTTATTATAGGCTTAAAGATCCAGGGGAAATTCCATAATGGCAGAAGAAGTTGGGCCCTTTACCAAATCTACACAGAGAGAAAAACTACCACCACCACCACCACTACAAGCAAGCACCAAATCAATAGCAGGGAGCCCCAGGCAGAACTCAAGCACTCTGCAGACCTTAGGCTGGAATTCAGATCCACTCCCAGGGACACCTTAGGGCTGGACCCCAGGTTCCACTCACAGTGACACATTTTCTAGCCAGGTGGCTGGAAATCCAAGTTAGAGTTTTATTTTTATTTTTTTGAGGCAAGCCCAACACAATGGCCTATTTTTTAATATTTTTTAACTTTTTTATTGTTAACAACTTCCATGATTATAAAAAATACCCCATGGTGATACCCTCCCTCCCGCCACTTACCCCTTTGAAACTCCACTCTCCATCATACCTCCTTCCCACCTCAATCAGTCTCTCTTTTACTTTTGATGTCTTGATCTTTTCCTCCTCTTATGATGGTCTTATGCAGGTAGTATCAGGCACTGTGAGGCCATGGATATCCAGTCCATTTTGTGTCTGGAGGGAGCATGTTATATGGAGTCCTGCCCTTCCTTTGGCTCTTATGTTCTTTCTGCCACCTCTTCCGCATTAGACCCTGGGCCTTGGAAGGTGTGATACAGATATTGCATTACTGAGCACTGCGGTCATTTCTTTTTTTTTTTTTTTTTGGTTTTTCTTTTTTTTTTGGTTTTTCGAGGTAGGGTCTCACTCTAGCCCAGGCTGACCTGGAATTCACTATGGAGTCTCAGGGTGGCCTCGAACTCACGGCAATCCTCCTACCTCTGCCTCCCGAGTGCTGGGATTAAAGGCGTGCGCCACCACGCCCGGCCACTGCGGTCATTTCTTTCCATCACCATGATACCTTCTGAGTCGTCCCAAGGTCACTGCCATCTGAAAAGAGAAGATTCTCTACCCAAAGTGAGAGTAGCATTAATAAAAGGGTGTGAACATTAACAGAGGTGCTTACTGGGCAGTTTGATAAGCATAGTATGTACATTTGGCCAGACAACAGCAGACATTACACCCCTTGGGCTTATGACTACCCCTGTTTTAAGTTTTCAGTATCAGGGATGTATTCCCTTCCCATGGAGTGGGCCTCCAGTCCAATTAGAGGGCAGTTGGTTTCCCCCATAACAGACATGCCACTATTGCACCCGTTGGCTCATTTGGCCTGGCTGGCCAATTATAAGGCTTGCAGTGTCCACTGATGAGTATCTTCACTGGTGATTTCTCTTTCTCTCATTGAACTGCATGCAGAATGGCTTCTTCCAGCTTTCTGTCAGCTGGTCTACATGGAGGAGGTTATCAGCTCAGTTCCAGCAAGATTTCTCAGTGGCCTTGCAGCCCAAGTATATGGAGTCTTCAGCAATAGGGTCTTACCATCTATTCCTGGTGGGAAACCAAGGGCCTCGTCAATGGCCTATAATATTTTGGGGGCATCAGGGATCTCCCTGGCCAGCAACTCACTGGAAGATATCAGAATGGCCTTTTTTTTTGTTTTTGTTTTTTTTGAGGTAGGGTCTCACTCTAGCCCAGGCTGATCTGGAATTCACTATGTAGTCTCAGGGTGGCCTCGAACTCACAGCGATCCTCCTACCTCTGCCTCCCAAGTGCTGGGATTAAAGGCATGCGCCACCACACCCGGCTTAGAATGGCCTATTTTTATGTGTGCACGCATGTGTGTGTATGTGTGAGAGAGAGACAGAGAGAGAGAGAGAGAGAGAGAAGGGAGATAGAATTGGCATGCCAGGGCCTCCAGCCACTGTAATTGATCTCCAGATGTGTGTACCACCTTGTGCGCATGTGCAACCTTGTGTGCTTGCATCACCTCATGTGGCTTTTGAGGGACCTGGGGAGTCAAACATGAGTCATTAGGTTTGGCAGGCAAGTGCCTTAACCGCTAAGCCATCTATCCAGTCTAAGCTAGAGTTTTTTATTGTTGTTGTTGTTCTGTTTTTTTTCAAGGTAGGGTTTCACTGTAGCTCATCAGGCTGACCTGGAATTCACTATGTAGTCTCTTTTCCTTTGTTACTTTATCCAAAGTTTCTTGAAGCAACTGACTATCATCATTATATTTCTTTTTTTAAAAAATATTTTAGCCAGGCATGGTGGTGCATGTCTTTAATCTCAGTACTTGGGAGACTAAAGTAGGGGGATCACTGTGAGTTTGAGGCCAACTTGAGACTACCTAGTAAAATCCAGGTCAGTTTAGGCAAGAGCAAGACCCTTCTTTGAAAAAAAAAAAAAAAAAGAAAAAAAGATTTCTATTTATTTATTTGAGAGTGAGAGAGTGTATGGGTATATCAGTGTCTTTTACCACTGCAAACAAACTCCACACACATACACACTTTGTGCATCTGGCTTTAGGTGGGTATTGGGGAATTGAACCTGGGCTAGCAGGCCTTGTAAGCAAGTGTCTTTAACTGCTGAGCCATCTCCCCAGCATCATTATAGTTTTTACTTTCCCACAAACATTCAAAAGTTTTATATTCAGAGTCACTAAATTCCTTGCTCCTCACAAGAGGTGAATCAGGTACATCAAGTACATTTCTCCTAAGTTCTTTAAAATGTTCAAAAATAAAATAAAAATACAATAAAGGAAATAATTAAATAGTTCACACCATGGGTTATCAGTGTTCCCCTTACTACTAGCAAAGTCTTTAGTAGTGCTAATTTTAAGAGCCAGTTCCAGGGCTGGAGAGATGGATCAGCAGTTAAGGTACTTATCTGCAAAGCCTAACAACCTGAGTTTGCACATAAGCACCCACATAAGCTAGATGCAGAAGGTGGTGCATGCATACAAAGTTCGTTTGCAATGACTAGAGACCCATTCCTTCTCTCTCTCTCTATCTCTGTCTCTCTCCCTCTCTGCTGAATATGGTCAGGGGGCAGAGACAGGATGATCACTATGAGTTTGAGGCCAGCCTGAGACTACATAGTTAAAAAAGAGCCAGCTCCAGAAAACACCAAGCCCACTAGAGAAATCTATCCTTAAGATTCTGTTTTCTAGAATGATTCCTGGTGTCACTTTCTCACACAAACTGTTTCTAGTTCAGTCCTGACAAAGTTTTTCCCCCTCTTAAGCCAAGCCTCCAAAGTCCACAGTTCTTTCTGCATTTAGGTCATTCAAACTCTGACCAGAATGGTCTATCAAGCTCTGCTTACAGCACTGCAAAGTTTCTCTAGTCAAAAGTTCAAAATTTGGGCTGGAGGGATGGCTTAGTGGTTAAGGCACTTGCCAGCAAAGCAAAAGGACCCAGGTTCAATTCCCCAGGACCCCATAAAGCTGGATGCGCAATGCACAATTTGGTGCATGCATCTGGAGTTCGTTTGCAGTGGCCGAAGGCCCTGGCATGCCCATTCTCTCTCTCTCTCTCCCTCCCTCTATCACTCTCTGACCCTAATAAATAAGTAAATAAATAAAAGTAAATCTTTAAAAAAAAGTTCAAAATTTGGCGGGTGTGGTGGCACATGCCTTTAATCCCACCACTTGGGAGGCAGAGGTAGGAGGATCGCTGTGAGTTGAAGACCAGCCTGGGAGTACAGAGTAAGTGCCGGGTCAGCCTCGGCTAGAGTGAGACCCTATGTCAAACAAACAAACAACCAAACAAAAAAACTTCAAAATTCTTCCATATTCCTTCTGCAAATCAGTTCTAAAGACCAAAAAACAAAACAAAACCACAGAATCAGGCTTACCCAACTCTTGCTACCATTTTTCTTTTGTAATTACCTTCACATTTATGAAACAGAACACCCGACAAAAAGCAGCTGATGGTGGGAAAGAGTTTATTTTGGCTTAAAGTCTTAAGGGGAAGCTTCATTATGGCACTAGAAAGATGATAGAGCAGAGGCTGGGCATCATGTCTTGCTTCAGCAGGTGTAAGTTAGCAGCAAGAGTGAGGTGAGCTTCTGCTGGTAAGGGAAACTGAGCTATAACAGCCTGAAGACCATTCCCAACATTTTTCCTCCAGTAAGGTTTTACCTCCCAAATTATGACCAACTGGGGCCCAAGCATTTAAAACACATGAGGGTATGGGGGACATCTCATTCAAACCACCACACCAGCTACAGTTTTGTTTTTTTTAAACCAGGTTTATGTTACCATGCATGAATTTATTTCTGTGGACCATGCCTCAAATACAATTAGAAAGCAGGTGCTTACACTCATAACAATCATACCACTATTACACTAGTTACACTATTACATCTTGCCTGGTAAACATGCCAAGTGCACAGCTGGGTAAGGCCATTGATTGTTTTCCTCCTCCAACAGCTCTCCTTCCAACATCTTCCAGCACTTTGAAAGGTAGATATCAGGGAGGAAGCTTCTAGCTCAGTTCTAGCTTGCTTCTCTATGCCCTAAAACTGAAGTGTGTGCTGTCTGTAGCAATAGGGTCTTGCCATCTAGTTCTGGTGGGTAACCAAGTGCAATAGCCTATATTGTCATCATCATCATCACTATCAGGCTTATGGGGTTTCCATGACCCAGAATTCATCCAAAGTTATCTTGCACATGGCACTGAGATTTTCATTTAATAACTTGTGGCCTCTGAAGCAACATTGCCCACTCAAACAGAATACCTCTTTTCAAACTCTTTTAAAATACATACATGTGTGTGTGTGTGTGTGTGTGTGTGTGTGTGTGTATTTTAAATATGTATTATATATAATGTATAATATATATACTTTAGTGTTGGAGAGATGGCTCAGCACGATCTTGCTTGCCAAACCTGAAAGCCTGACGACCTGGGTTCTATTCCTCAGTACCCATGTAAAGTCAGAAAATGCACAAAGTGGCACATGTGTCTGTAGATCATTTGCAGTAGCAGAAGGCCCTGGTGCACCTATACTCACTCCTTCTGTCTGCCTTTTCCTCTCTGTCTCTCAAATAAATAAAATTAAAATGCACGAACACACACATTTACAAAGCAGTAGGTTTCTATATGGATTTTTCATACATTCTTAGTCTATGTTAACTGTTCCTCTACCACTTCCTTATCTTCCTGACTCCAGTCCTGTTCAAATCTTTCTTTTCCTAGGACCGCCCCCCCACTTTCATATGTCCATGTGTTTTCCTATCCCTCCTCTCCTTTAAGGCCTCTTTCCTCCCCTCTCATTGCTCCTTTCTAGCTTCCTGGCCTCTACAGACACTTCAAGTTAAACACACAAATTAAAAGTTCAGTGGACATGAGAGAGAACATTCAGTGTTTGTTTTTTGGGGACTGGATTATCTTTTTTTGTAATTTTTTTAATGAGAGAGAAATTGGTGTGCCAGGGCCTCCTGCCACTGCAGCTGAACTCCAGATGTGTGTGCTACCTTGTACGCATGTGCGACCTTGTGTGCTTGTGTCATCTTGTGCATGTGGCTTATGTGGGACATGGAGAGTAGAATATGGGTCCTTAGGCTTTGCTGGCAAGTGCCTTAACTGCTAAGCCATTTCTCTAGCCTGGTTATCTTACTCAGCATAATATTTTCCAGTTCCATCTATTTTTCTACAAATACAATTTCATTTTTCTTTACAGCTGAATAAAATTTTATTGTGTACATGTACCACATTTTCATTATCCCAGCATCAGTTGATGGGCATGTAGGCTGACTCAATTTACTAGCTACTATGAATAGAGCAGCAGTATCTATTATAGGATATAGAGATCTCTGAGTATATGCCCAGAAGTGGTATAGCTGGATCATATGGTAGTTCTATTTTTAGCTTTCTAAGAAATATCCACACTATTTCCTTAGTGGCTGCATCAGTATATACTCCCATGAATCAGGGTCTACCTTCCCTATCTCCTCACCAGCATTTGTTGTCATTTGTTTTCTTTCTTTCTTTTTTTTTTTTTTTTAGAGGTAGGGTCTTACTCTAGCCCAAGCTGACCTGGAATTCACTATGGAATCTCAGGGTGGCCTCGAACTCATGGTGATCCTCCTACCTCTGCCTCCTGAGGGCTGGGATTAAAGGCGTGCACCACCACATCCGGCTTCATTTGTTTTCTTGATGCTAGCCATTGTGACAGGTGAGATGACTCCCAAAGTAGATTTTTATTTTTTAATATTTATTTATTTATGAGAGAGAACAGAATAAAGAGAGAGATAGAATAAGCATGGGTACACCAGGGCCTTGTGATCCTACAAACAAATTCCAGACACATGTCCCACTTTGTGCATCTGGCTTTATGTGGGTACTGGAGAACTGACCCCCATCATCATGCTTTGCAAGCAAGTGCTTTTAACTGCTAAGCCATCTCTCCAGCCCCCTAAAGTAGTTTTAATTTGTTTTTATCTGATGGCATATATGTGTGTACATGCATGTGGAAGCAAGAGGTTGACTTCAGGTGTCTTCCTCTATAGTTCTCCACTTTGTTTACTGAAGCAAGGTCTTTCAGTAGAATCCAGAGTTCACCAATATTGGCTAATGTAGCCAGCCAGCTTGCTCTGGAGATTTTGTCTCCCTTCTCCCTGGCATTTACACAGGTGCCGGGATCTGAACTTTAGTCTTCATACTTGTGTGGCAAATGCTTTATTTGCGAGCCATCTCCCCAGCACCTATAGCTCATTTTTTCTTGATGTTTAGATTTTTGTTGTTTTCTTGATGTTTAGATTTTTTTGTTTGTTTTTCGAGGTAGGGTCTCACTTGTCTTTTTTTTGCTAGACATTAATCTTCTGTCAGATGTATAGCTGAGAAGATTTTCTCCCATTCTCTAGGCTGCCTCCTCACTCAGTTATCAGTTTCCTTTGTTGTACAGACATCTTTTAATTTCCTGAGGTCCCATTTGTCAACTGTTGGCCTTATATCCTGAGCAATCAGAGTCCTGTTTCAAAGTCCTTCCTTATGCCTATATCTTTTTTTTGTTGTTGTTGTTTGTTTTTTGAGGTAGGGTCTCACTCTAGCTCAGGGTAACCTGGAATTCACTATGTAGTCTCAGGGTGGCCTCAAACTCACAGTGATCCTCCTACCTCTGCCTCCCGAGTGCTGGGATTAAAGGCGTGTGCCACCATGCCCAGTTTATGCCTATATCTTGAAGTATTTTCCCTGTAGCAACTTCAGAGTTTCAGGTCTTATACTGATGGTCTAGATACATTTGGAGTTGATTTTTGTGTGAAGCGAGAGAAAAGGACCTGGTTTCATCCTCTACATGTTCACCATTTGTAGATGCTGACTTTTTCTCCAATACATTCTCCCCAAAACAAGTTTGCTGTAGTTGTATGGACTTATATCTGGATCCCCTATGCTATTTCGTTGATCTATGTGTCTCCCCCCCCCCCCCAGAGGTAGGGTCTTGTTCTATCTAGCACAGACTGACCTGGAATTCACTATGTAATCTCAGGCTGGCATCGAACTCACAGTGATCCCTCTACATTGGCCTCCTGAGTGCTGGGATTAAAGGCATGAACCACCACACCAGGAACAGAGAGAGAGAGAGAGAGAGAGAGAGAGAGAGAGAGAGAGAGAATAGGAGCACACCAGGGCCTCTAGCTGCTGCAAACAAACTCAAACTCAAGTTCAAATTTTAGTGGTCTCTCAGGTATCCTGGGACCCTCATGCTTGCGCAGGAAGTGCTCTTAACCACAAAACCATCTCTCCAGCCTCAATTTAGTTTTTTTTTGTTTTAATATTTTATGCACCACTTTGTGCATCTGGCTTTATGTGGGCAGTGGGGAATTGAACTCGGGTTGTTAGGCTTTATGTCCCAGCACCTTAACCACTGAGCCATCTCTTCAGTCCTATGTTTCTATTTTGTGCCAGTACCACACTGGTTTTGTAACTATGGCTCTGTACCATAAGTTAAAATCAGGTATTGTGCTATCTATGGCATTGTTCATTTAAAAATATTTTATTTATTTATTTGAGAGAGACAGAGAAAGAAGCCGATGAGAGAGAAAGAGAGAGAGGGCATGCCAGGGCCTCCAGACACATGCACCACTTTGTGCATCTGGTTTACATGGGTGCTGGGGAATTGAATCTGGGTCCTTAGGCTTTGCAGGCAAGTCCCTTAACTGCTTAGCTATCATCCAGCCCTGTTCTTTTTGTTTGGGATGCAATTTACTTCTACATTACATTAAAGTTGGCAATGATTTATGTTCTTCCAAGAAATTTGTGGAAACATTTCCTCACTCATTTGCCAATCTAGCAGGTATATGAAAGGTAGCATCTCACTTTTTTTCCTTGTATGTGTAATGTGGCATGTGTGTGTGTGTGTGTGTGGATGGTGAATGCAATTAATATGTATGTATATGCCCATGTGGTACACCATGTGCTTGTTTAAGGCAGGGTACACTCACCAGCAGTGGCCAGAGTAGAACACTAGGTGTCCCGCTTCATTGTTCTTCTGCCTGTTCTGTTTTTGAGCTGGAGTCTCTTACTGATCCCAGACTTAGCGCTGTTTTGGTGAGCTCTCAAAATTTTCAGTTCTGTGCTGCCATATTGGACTGTGGTTATAAACATACAGTTTATGCAGATCCTGGGGTTTAAACTTGAATGGTCTCTCAGGCGTCCCGGAACCCTCATGCTTGCACAGGAAGTACTCTTCACCACTAAGCAATCTCTGCAGTCTCAATTTAGTTTTTTTGTTTTAATATTTTATTATTTATTTATTTATTTATGAGAGAGAGAGAGAGAGAGAGAGAAAGAGAGAGAGAGAGAATGGATGCACTAGAGCCTCTAGTCACTGCATACAAACTCCAGTCAGATGTACCATCATGTGCATCTGGCTTAGGTGTGTTCTGGGGAATTGAACCAGGGTCATTAGGCTTTGCAGGCAAGTGCTTTAACTGCTAAGCCATCTCTCTAGCCCTCAATTTTGTCTTAATTGCTTTCTCATTTTATAAGAGTTATTTCTGTTGCATTATTTTTTTTCCCTAGGGAGATGTGAGCAAGCCTCTATCTTCACGCCAGATAGAGTAGCAATGATAGACTAAAGGATTATTCCACCTAACTAGCTTGATAAACCAATGAATTCAGTGGGGGTTTTACTTCCTGGAGCATAGGTGAGGGGTTTTCTTCAGGAGCATGCACAACTTATGGGTGACTACACCACGGTAGAAGAGTCTCTTCCCACTATCCAACCGTTAGCTGCTTATATATCCTTGTGGAAAGGAAGGGACCCATGAGTCCCGCCTTCCCTTTCATGAGGAACATTAATGGGTCTAGTCTTGTGCAGTCTCTTGTGGGTAATTACAGCTGCTGAGAGTTCTAGAGGGCAATGGCCATGTGTTCCACACCAACTTCCTTTTCTGCTGGCACCCTTTTTTCTTAGCTGTCATTTATTTATTTATTTTCTTTCCTTCCTGGTTTGTAGTAAGTGACTATACTGGGAAGGCATTCTGGGGTATGAGTTGCTGATCTCTCTTCCCCCAGTTTGTCATTTATCTTTTGACTTTATTCATAATAGTTTACCATATTAAAAATTTATTGTGCTGGAGAGATAGCTCAGTTGGTAAAGTGCTTGCCTTGCAAAAGCATGAAGAATTGAGTTCAATCCGCAGAACCCTCATAAAAATGCTAGACATTGGGCTGGAGAGATTGCTTAGTGGTTAAGGTGCTTGCCTGCAAAGCCTAAGGACCCAGGTTCGATTCCCCAGTACCTATATAAGCCAGATGCACAAGGTGGCACATGCATCTGAGTTTGATTGAAGTGGCTGTAAGGCCCTGACATGCCCATTCCTTTTCTCATAAAATAAAATAAAATAAAATAAAATAAAATAAAATAAAATAAAATAAAATAAAACAAAATAAAATGCATGGTGGCATGTGCTTGAAATCCCAGCTCTGGGGAGGTGGAGATAGGAAGATCCCCGGGGCTTGCTGACTAGTCAGTCTAGCCTAATTGATGAGTCCCAAGCCAACGAGGGACCCTGTCTTATAAAAGGGTGGCTCAGAGGATAAGCACTTCCTATGAAAATGTGAGGGCTGAAATCCAGATTCCCCCAAAGCCACATAAAGCTGGACATGGTAGTAGATGCCTATAATCCTAGTGCACTTGCAGCAAGATGGGAGGCAGAGGCAGGACAATCCCCAGAAGCTTGCTGGCCTGCTAGCTTGATGTGTGCAGTGGAGAACAAGAGACCCTACCTCAAACAAGGTAAGGTGGGGGTGAGGACTGACACTTGAGGTTGCCCTTTGAACCCCACATACATGCTGTGGCATATGTGCTTGTGTTCACACACATGACCATGCACACACACACACACACACACATCACATACATGACCATGCATTCACACACATATATCACACACATGACCATGCATGCACACACACATGCATCACATGCATGACCATACATGCATACACATACATCATATACACTACACACAAAAAATTAAAAACAGGTAAGGTGGCTGGCATTTCTAAGAAATGACACTCAAGGTTGTCCTCTGACCTCCAAATGCATATACACAAACATACACATGCATCAACACATATATGTGCACCTCCCACATGAACATACATATACACACACATAAAAACGGAAAATAGATGGTTTAGTAGTTAAAGCACTTGCCTGTGAAGCCTAAGGACCCAGGTTTGATTCCCCAGTACACATGTAAGACAAATGCACAAGGTGGCTCATGCGTCTGGAATTTGTTTGCAGTAGCAGGAGGCCCCAACATGCCCATTTTTTTTTTCTCTCTCTCTCTCCCCCTTTCTCTCTCAAATAAGTAATCAAAAAAATTAAAAATATTTAAGCTGGGCGTGGTGGCGCACACCTTTAATCTCAGCACTTGGGAGGCAGAGGTAGGAGGATCGCCATGAGTTCGAGGCCACCCTGAGACTTCATAGTGAATTCCAGGTCGGCCTGGGCCAGAGTGAGACCTTACCTCGAAAAACAAAAAACAACAACAACAAAATTTTGAAATGACTATGTACATAGTCTAAATCTTTTTTTAATACTGGGGATTGAACCCAGGGCCATAAGCATGCTAAGTAAGCACTATACCACTGAACTATTATATCCTCAGCTCTGAATATCCATCTTTTTGTGCCCTCTGGTTTTATGTTACTCTTAGAAAGGGCTTACCCATTTTATGACTTAAAATTTCCTCCATTTTTTTCTTTCCCCCTCTTTTTTTTTTGAGGTAGGGTATCACTCTAGCCCAGGCTGACCTGGAATTCACTCTGTATTCTCAGGGTGGCCTTGAACTCATGGCAATCCTCCTACCTCTGCCTCCCAAGTGCTGGGATTAAAGGTGTGCGCCTTCACGCCCAGCTCATTTATTTCTTTCCTACTTATGGGATTGAAGAATCCATGTGAGGGTCCCACTTTTCTCTGGGTGGTAGAACTTCATATTGCCTTCTTTATTTTTTTAAAAAATTTGTCTGAGAAAGAGAGAGAAACAGTGAAAGGGAGAGAGAGAGAGAGAGAGAGAGAGAGAGAGAGAGAGAGAGAGAGAGAGAGAATAGGTGCACTAAAGCCTCTTGTCACTGCACACAAACTCCAAACACATGCGCCACTTTATGCATCTGGCTTTACAAGTGTACTAGGGATTTGAACCATGACTGGCAGGCTTGCAAACAAGCATCTTTAATTGCTGAGTCATCTCTCCAGACCCTAGAACTTTCTTTTGATTTCCCTCTCTTTCCCCAGGGTGGTTGTTGGAGCCCCCCAGGAGACAAAGGTTGCTAACCAAACAGGTGGCCTGTACCAGTGTGACTACAGCACCAACAGGTGTGAACCCATCCACCTGCAGGGTGAGTCATGGCTCTGCTTGGGGACCCAGGTCAGGAGTCTACCTGTGGACACATGTGTATTTGTCAGGTATTCCTGTGTCTGGGGGATTTGTGGTGGACAAAGAGCATGTGGCTGCCTAGCCTCTGCTTTATCTGTAGACCAAACAGCCTCAGACAGCCCCTTTATGCATTTTCTCATGATCTGAGTGCTTCTTGACCAGTCAGACTTATGTCCACCAGGCTGAAGTGAGAGCGGCTCCATTCTTTAAAAAAAAAAATCAGTGTATATTGTCAAAAGAATGGGTGTCATTATGACATTTTAATAATGTGTAGAATGCACTTTAATCCCTTCTCCCTCCTTAACTCTCGCTTGTCCCCTCCCTCCTCTTTCTAGGCTCCAATTAATTTTAATTTCAATTAATTTTCTCTTTAAAGTCTAGATTCCTTATATGAAAGAAAACATGCAATATTTGTCTTTCTGAGTCTGACTTGCTTGGCTTAATATGATGATCTTCAGTTCCACCCATTTTCCTATAAATAACATAATATCTTTCCTTGTGGCTGAATAAAACTCCATTGTGGGGCTGGCGGGATGGCTTAGCAGTTAAGGTGTTTGCTTGCAAAGCCAAAGGACCCAGGTTCGATTCCCCAGGACCCACGTTAGCCAGATGCACAAGGGGGTACATGCATCTAGAGTTCGTTTGTAGTGGCTGGAGGCCCTGGCATGCCCATATTCTCTCTCTCTTTCTCTCCCTCTTTCTCTGTCAAATAAATAAAATAGAATATTAAAAAAAAACCCTCCATTGTGTAATATAACACATGTCTTTTATCCATTCACCTGTTGCCTAGCATCTAGGCAGATTCCTAAGATCTTGGCTATTGTGAATAAGGTAATGAACATGGGTGCGCAAGTATCTATCATATGCTGTAGATCCTAAGGAGATAGCCACTTCATCATACCTCAATAGGGCCCCGGCTGAAACTAAGAAAAATTGGCGAAATAAGCAAGGGTGCTGTTTTCCTGATGAACTGGATAACAGCACAAGGGGGAAGGAGATCAACACAGAGAAAAATCAACTCCTACCAAATCAGAGAGCCAGAGCCTCAGAGGCCCCCAACACCATCACTGAAGCAGACCAAAAATGAACCCAACATGGCTCAGGGAAATTTTGCGGAAGAGGGGGCGGAAAGAATGTCAGAGCCACATGTTGGGTCATGATATGCAGAGACATTTAGCTTACCCATAACTGTGGGCTAACTCCACAATGCATGACCCATATACCTCAACAAGGAGGGGCCAAGGGGAGGGGGTAGGTCACGGATGAACCTAATAATGGTACCAAACTGACTGTATTTGCTGAATACAAAACTAACTAATAAAGAAAAAAAGAAAAGAAAAAAAAGTATCTATCATATGCCTGCCCAGCTCTTACACAGCCCCTCACATTCTGCTGAGGATGACCATGCAATATCTCTTCAGTACCCCCAGAGGCTGTCAATATGTCCTTGGGCCTGTCGTTGGCTGCAGCGACCAACCCCTCCCAGTTGCTTGTGAGTTGCCCTGGGTCATAAGAAGATGTTGGGGGACCTGAGGGCTGATGGGCTGGGGGTCTTGTAGAAGGTGGTAGTGCTGGATTGGGAAGGCAGGAGGAAGGAGGGCCACTTGCATTGGCATTTTCCCCTTAGGCCTGCGGCCCCACTGTACACCAAGCCTGTAAGGAGAACATGTATGTGAATGGCTTCTGCTTCCTGTTTGGCTCCAACCTGCGGCAGCAGCCTCAGCAGTTCCCAAGGTTCCTCAGAGGTAGGTCCCTTTTGACAGAGAGTACAGGGTGGGCAGGGCTGGAATGGTGGCTGCTCATGGTCTAGGGTGTAACTCAGGGTCTGGGTAAAGGAGGATGAGGAAACCTGAGTCCTTTGAGGAGACAGTTTAAGGGAAGTGTATTTTAAAATATATGCCTCATTAGCCACTCAATTCTGGGGAAGAAAAGGATCAGGCCACCTGACTTCATAGACATCACAGCCAGTGTCCTTAGAGCAGGTGCCCAGATCTCCCGGGTACAGCATTTGGTGGTGCAGATGTGCAGTTCCTGATTACTTCTCCAATTCCCTTCCATCCGTTCTGCCTCAGTCATATGCTGTGGCTCAGTCAAGTCCTTCCGGCTGCCTCTCTTCTCCAAGCACTCTACCAAGCTGTCCTTGGGCATGTTGCACTGACTATTCCTTTATCCTGGGAGACCCTTTCCTCAAATCTCAGCTGACACCCCATCATCATCACCCGTGTTCTATCTTCCCAGACGTGCATGGTTCATGCATATTAACCCAGCACCTGTGGCTGAGGCAGGAAGAGTGGACTCAAGGCTAGCCCGAGCTATATAGCAAGACTTTGTCTCAAAACAAGATCACCTTAGGGCTGGAGAGATGTCTTAGTGGTTAAGGAACTTGCCTGAGAAGCCTAAGGACCTAGGTTCAACTCCCCAGTACCCACACACGTCAGATGCACAAGGTGGTGAATACATTTAGAGTTCATTTGCAGTGGCTGGATGCCCTGGCATGGCTCTTCTCTCTCTTCCTCTCTTTATTTGCCTCTTTCTCTCCCTCTCTTAAATAAATGAATAAATAAATAAAATATTAGAATGAAGTTTTTTTTTTTTTTTAAAAGCTCACCCTTTGAAGGCCTTTCCAGTCATCCTACCATTACTCCTTACCACAACATCCTGTGCTGCCGTCTCATGTGGACTCCCAGTTTACCTATTTGTTATCTTTCCTTTCTTCTCTAAGGCAGGCTGCATGAGAGCAAGAATACTGTCCAACTTGTTCAATATGCCCTTGTGTCTATGGCTGTTGGACAAATTTAGCAGTTTAAAACTACAAACACCATCTTAAAATTTTGTTGAGTCAGGAATCTGGGAATGTCTTAGCCATTCCCCCTTAGTCTCTCATGAAATTGAAGTCAAGTTGTTCAACTAGAGCTTTGGTCTCATTTGAAGGTTTGACTTGGGAAAGTTCTACTTCCAAGTTCATGTCCATCACTGCTGAATCCAGGACCTTGGTTTCTCATGGGTTGTTGGTTAGAGAGTCTCCCTCAGCTGCCTGTCACATGGGCTATTCCATACTGTAGCTTACAAAATGTCATCTGGGATCTGCTTAGAGTCAAGGAGAAGGGGTTTAGGAGAGGGAAGAGAAAGAAGGAAGAGAGACAAGAAGAGGGGATGGGACAAGAAGACAAGAAGAGAGAGGGAGGGAGAAAAGGAGGGATATAGGAAGAAGGAGAGGGAAGGAAGGTAGGGAGAGAGAATCCATGACAGAACTCTTATCTTTTTCTCCCCATCTCAGAATTAACATCTCATTATTTCTTCAGTATTCTGTTCCTTTGAAGTGAATAAAAAAATATAGCTTAGGAGCTGGAGAGATGGCTTATTGGTTAAAGTACTGCCTGCAAAACCTGAGGACCAAGGTTTGATTCCCCAGTACCCATGTAAACCAGATGGACATGGTGGCAAATGAACCTGGAGTTCGTTTGCAGTGGCTGGAGGCCCTGGCGTGCCCCTTCTCTCTCTGTTCCTCTTTCTCCCTCCATCTCAAGTAAATAGAAAAAAAATTAAAATACAGTTTAGCCAAAGTGTGGTGGTCCATATCTGTAATCCTAGTATGTGGGAGGTGAAGGCAGGAGGATTAGGAGCTCATGGTCATCTTTAGCTACATGGTGAATTTGAGGCCAGCCTGGTCTACATGAAACTTTAATCTCAAAAAAAAAAAAAAAACCAACAACAAATAAACCAAAAAGTATCTCCCATACTTGGGGGGTGGGGAGAGGGGACTATATAAGTGTGTTATTGTCAGAGGTGGAAATCATAGGGAGTTTGATGGCTGCCTGCCACACCCCTGTTCCCTAAACATTTTCTTTTTTAAAAATATTTTATTTTTATTTATTTATTACACACACACACACACAGAGAGAGAGAGAGAGAGAGAGAGAGAGAGAGAGAGAGAGAGACAGAGAGAGGAGAGAATGGGCATGCCAGAGCTTTTAGCCACTGTAGACGAACTCCAGATGCATGCGCCACTATGAACATCTGGCTTATGTGGGACCTGGAGAATCGAACCTGGGTCCTTAGGCTTCGCAGGCATGCTCCTTGACCATTAGGCCATCTCCCCAGCCCCACCCTAAACATTTTCTGATTGAAAAGAGAATGAGGATTGAATACCTACTTCAAGCTGCTTTCATCCAGTGCTTGGCCAGTTTTTCCAAGTTGATTGTGGAGCCAAAGGCATGTATGACTCTTTTTTTAAAATTTTTATTTATTTATTTGAGAAAGAGAGAGAGAGAGACAGATGGAGGGAGAGAGAGAATGGGCATGCCAGGGGCTCCAGCCACTGCAAACGAACTCCAGATGCATGCACCCCCTTGTGCATCGGGCTTACGTGGGTCCTGGGGAATCGAACCTGGGTCCTTTGGCTTTGCAGGCAAATGCCTTAATCGCTAAGCCATCTCTCCAGTCCCCCCCTTTTTTGAGGCAGGGTCTGTCTCACTCTAGCCCAGGCTGACCCGTAATTCATCATGTAATCTCAGGATGGCCTCAAATTCACAGCAATCCTCTTACCTCAGCCTTCTGAGTACTGGGATTAAAGGCATGTGCCACCACATCTAGCTCTTTCTTTTAAAAAAAAAAATTATTTATTTATTTATTTGAAAGCAGAGGGGATAGGTGCACCAGAGCCTCCTGCCGTTGCAACTGAACTCCAGATGCATACACCTCTTTTGCATCTGACTTTATATGGGTGCTGGGGAGTTGAACCCAGGCCATCAGGCTTTAAAATCAAGTGCCTTTAACTGCTGAAGCACTTATCCAGCCCCAAAGGCAGATATTTTTTCCTTTTATTTTTCCTTCTCAAACTCTTTGATAATCATCCTTCCCTCTTGTAAAAAACAAAATCTCTCATTCATTTTCCACATTTCCATAATGGCTCTATCCTTGGAAGTATTCCACTGGTTTCAAAGAAAGATCAGTTTCTTCTTTTGCCATGACGGATTCTCCCACTCTAGCTTTGAGACTCCCTCAGGCCTCATCTAAGGAGTCCACATTTCTAATCCTGTCGTCAGGAGCTATCCACATCACTTTTATGCTTGCAGACGTGCACAGGAGATGTATCTTAAAAAGTAATCACCCAGACTAAGGTCAATGAAGCCAATTTCCTCCTGTCCAGGCCCTTCCTCACCTTCTGCCATCTCTCTTCTCTTTTAGCACTAAACTTCTTTTTTTTTCTTAAATTTTTTTGTTTATTTATTTAAGAGTGACAGACAGAGAGAGAAAGAGGCAGTTAGAGAGAGAGAGAGAGAGAGAGAGAGAGATAATGGGCACGCCAGGGCATCCAGCTACTGCAAACGAACTCCAGATGCGTGCGCCCCCTTGTGCATCTGGCTAACGTGGGTCCTGAAGAATCGAGCCTCGAACCGGGGTCCTTAGGCTTCACAGGCAAGCGCTTAACCACTAAGCCATCTCTCCAGCCCAACACTAAACTTCTTGAAAGGCTTCTTTGGCTTTGTTTTCTCATGCAGCCTACTGTAGTGGGTCCTTCCAGCACTAATCTGGCTTCTTTTCATTTGTTATTCAGGGTTAATTATAGATGTCATCACTTTAACAAGAATCTCTCACAGAAGGGTAGGGAGGCAAGCTTCAATCATTGACTTTTAGATCTGTCTGTATCATGTAGGTGTCCAGCTCAGCATTCAGGTGTCCTTTAGTTGTTGACGTATATGCATCCATTTGGTTGCCCCACTACTTCTTGTTTACACCGTAGCTTCAACCTCCAAGCTTTCTCTCTTTCTGACCTGTCATATCCTGACCTCTACCACTGATTCTGCTAAGACCCATAGCTCCACCTACCTCCACCGTAGCCTCTCCTAGAGCCTCCATTACCCCAAATGCCACCTTTTAAACTGAGAGCTACAGTCTGGGAGCTATAGTTCACCTACCTTGGAGCAACGTCCATCCCTTGATCAGGGTTCTAGTGGCATGACCCCTGTGTAGTCCTTCTCTGGGCAAGCCTCTTGAGATTGTGGACCGGCTTCCTCCTCCTTGTTGACCTGGCTAGGGTCTCAGTGGTTTGGCCTAGCTGTGCCTGGATGTTACTCTCACCTGGGGGTGTCTTAGAACTCTTTTGCATAACACTGCAGAAGGTTCTTTCTCTACCTTCTGGTCCATGTTCCATTTCCGGCATTGGGTGGCTACTGCTGTCGCTGCTAGATCTGAAGCCTGAACACTTGGTAGCAGTGGTTGTTCCTCAGGATGTTAGTAAAGTGCTTGTTTAGAGACATTTTGGTGGTGTTTTTATCATGACTTTTGGTTCTGACTGTGCAGCCATCTTCAGATACTGAACAACTAAGGAAATGATGCCAGTGTACCTCTCGGGGCTGCCATCTCAGCTGTAGCAGGCTGCTAGATCTGATGAGCCGGCTCCTGGAGGCACCAAATTGGGCTCCCAGGAGAAGGGTGCAGCCACCACCTGGCTTAGGGATGGTGGGTCACACGGTGGGCAGCAGTTCAACCTCAGGGCTGGGAGGATGCCAATCAGCCCTGGAACAGAACATACACTTGCAGGCATTGGCTTCTTCTCTGGGGGAGCAGAGTCACGTGATTCCAGCAGCTCCTTCAGCTGGGCTTAGTGCCTGTGAGGACTGTGGGTGTCCAAGGTGATGGTAGCTGACAGCAGCTTCTTACATAGCTCACCCCACCCCCAGGGAGAAGTCCCAGATAGTTCCACACTGATCTTGGCTGGGGTATGAGGAGTGGGGGGTCAGGTGTATCCTTCCATTCTCTGTGTAGCAAGCCTGGGATTCTGTGCTTTCCAGAGTGTCTGTCATGCCTTTGATGCACACTGGCACTCTTTTGTACTTTCATCCAAATTTGGTGTTTGTGGCTCTGGCTTTTTTTTTTTTTTTGTGGTGAAGGAGGACTAGGAGTTTCTAGTCAGTCATCTGGCTGATGTTCAAGAAATCTGTCCATGATTTTATCTTGGTACATTGTCCACTTGAGAGCTGACATGAAAGATGCATTTCTAATTACTTAATTAATTCACATGTTTTTTCTTGCCTAGAATGTCCTCAGCAGGAGAGTGACATTGCCTTCTTGATTGATGGTTCTGGTAGCATCAACCCCAGTGACTTTCAGAAGATGAAGGAGTTTGTCTCAACTGTGATGGACCAGTTCAAAAAGTCTAGAACCTTGGTGAGGGCCAACGGATAGGTTAAGGAATATGTTAAATAAGGCTGTCAAATGCATGACAACCAGGTATTATAGACATTGCCAAATTCACAATCGGTTGCTATGTTATTTCATGATTATTTTTTTTTCTGTTTTTTTAAAAAAATATCTAAAAAATATTCTTGCCAGGGCCTCTTACTGCTGTAAACAAACTCCAGATACATGGGCCACTTTATTCATCTGGCTTTACATGAGTACTTGGGAATTGAATCCAGGCCACAGGCTTTGCAAGGAAGCGTCTTTAACAGTGAGCCATTTTCCCAGCCCCTCTCTGTTTTGTTTGCAGGCAGCATCAGCATTCTTTGAGCTCTTGTAAAGCTGGGGTTCTGACTAATTGATAGGGATGGGCCTGGGCAATGAAATACACATAAAACTGGATCTGAGCAGGACTTTGGAAATGGGACTATTTCAAGGTTTAAGCAGCATGTGTCAGGAAGCATCTTCTCCAGTGTGATGCCAGATGTCCTGTCCCCAGTTCTCCTTGATGCAGTACTCTGAAGACTTCCGGACTCACTTCACCTTCAGTGAATTCAAGAAAAACCCTAGCCCAAGGTCACTGGTGACCCCAATAGAACAGCTGTTTGGGAGGACACACACTGCCACGGGGATCCGCAAAGTAGTGTAAGTTCTTCCCACTTTACTTTAAAAAGTTATTTATTTTTGAGAGAGAGATTGAGAATAGGTGCGCTAGTGTCTTCTCCTGTTGCAAACGAACTCCAGATGCATGCACCAGTTTGTGCATCTGACTTTACATGGGCACTGGGGAATAGAACCTGGGGACATTAGGCTTTGCAAGCAAGTACCTTTAACCACTGAGAAATCTCCCCAGTTCTCTCTTTACTTTTTTTTTTGGTATTTTTTTATGAGAGAGTGAGAGAGAATGGGAAAGAGATAGAGATAGAGAGAGAGAGAGAGACAGAGAGAGAGAGAGTGTGTGTGAGAGAAAATTGACATACCAGGGCCTCCAGCCACTGCAATCGAACTCCAGATGCATGCAACATTTTGTGTACATGTGTGACCTTGCATGCTTGAGTGACCTTGTGTGTCTGGCTTATGTGGGACCTGGAGAATAGAACATGGGTCCTTAGGCTATACAGGCAAGCACTTTAACTGCTAAGCCATCTCCACCCCCCCTTTTTTTGTTTCTTTGAGCTAGGGTCTCACTGTAGCCCAGGCTGACCTGGAATTCACTATGTAGTCTCAGGGTGACCTTGAACTCACAGTGATCCTCCTACCTCTGCCTCCCAAGTGCTGGGATTAAAGGTGTGCGCCATTATGCCCGGCTACCACTTTACTTTTGGTGGAAGGAGCAGGAGGATATTAAGAGAGGAATTGAGAGGAATGGCTTGAGATCTGTCAAGACTGCCACAAACAAGCAATAACTCAGGGCCACAGCCCTTCCTAGATGAGGCCCAGCTACATCTGTGTCTGTCACTCATGACTTCATGTTAATAGATCTCTTGTGTACTCGTGCCTGACTTTGTTGTTCTCTTCTGTCTTCTATCCATAGAACAGAACTATTTCAGAGTACCAGTGGAGCCCGAGAGAATGCTGTTAAGATCCTAGTTGTCATCACAGATGGAGAAAAGTTTGGTGATCCCTTGGACTATGTGGATGTCATCCCTCAGGCAGACAGAGCTGGGGTCATTCGCTATGTCATTGGGGTAGGAAATGTGGTTCTGAGATGGTTTCTACTTTGATGTGCCCTCCCTTCAGTGTGTAAATATTAGTGAATTAAAGGGAAGCAAGGGTCATTTCTAGCCCACATATCCCACTGTCACATAGTATGGTGGTTTGATTGAATGTGAAGGTGACTGCAACATGAATCCATTGTCACAATGCTATATGTGTAGCATATGATCCCCAAGATTCATTAGTTTAATAGAATATCACCTATAGGTTGGCCTGGTAATTTTTCTGGTCTCAATTAAACATCTGTAATCAATAGAGATTAGTGAACCGATCTGCTATCTTGCCTGAGCTCTCTCCATTTCTAGTTGCTAGTTCTGCTTGTCTGTTGGACAGATGGCTTTGATGAGAATAAATGGGTTAACTCTACTCTTTGCTCCCTGGGTTCATTCTCCAGTAGACTAGCCTGAGCATTCTTTAAGATGAAGAAAGAGAAGTAAGAAATGGGAAATGTTGTAGATGCTTTTGCAAGTCTCTGTTTTCATCACATCTGATAATAATCATGGCAAAGATTGGGAAAGGGCTTGGGTACAGGAAGAGGTCAAGTGTGAGGATCACCAGTGTTATCTACCTTCCACAGCACGGTATATGACATAGAGAAAAGTACCATCACAAGTACATAGTTTGGCATAAAAGTGCCTTTAGGTTTTCCTTTCTCTGGTGGTGGGTGGGGGGTGGGGAGACAGACATTACACCAGGAAGGATGGTATAACAAATGGGTCAAACACTGTGAATCTTTCCCTGTACCATGTACAACCTGTCCAACTACCCCTGGTGGCCCTTTGTAGTGGTCTTCTGGTAAGCAATCATTTGACAGTGTTTCAGATTCTTTACCTAGGGGATTTTCTTTGCTAGATGATACTCCTTCCCTGAAGAGTGTCTGATTTGACTTGTGTTCCTTGGTAACAGGTGGGAGATGCCTTCAACAGTGGCAGATCCCGCCAAGAGCTTAATGACATTGCATCTAAGCCAGCTCGTGATCATGTGTTCCGGGTGAACAACTTCGAAGCTCTGAAGACCATTCAGAGCCAGCTTCAGGAAAAGATCTTTGCAATTGAGGGTGAGTCAGACAGCCGTGTTCCCAGAGTAGCTTGCCGTGCAGATTAGATCTTCCTACTTGATGTCTTGACCCTGGGTGCCAGTTCTTCCCAAGCCACTTGGTCCATTCCTTTGAAACAAGTGACGTTAGATTTTTTTTTTTTTTTTTTTTGTTTTGTCTCACTCTATCTCAGGCTGATCTGAAATTCACTCTGTAGTCTCAGGGTGGTCTTGAACTCATGGCAATCCTCCTACCTTTGCCTCCTGAGTGCTTGGATTAAAGGTGTGCGCCACCATGCCCAGCTTGAAGCTAGATTTTTGTCTCTAGTTTTTCAGGTCCAAGCTGTAAGATACTGAATTGTAATGTAGTGGAGTCAAATTCTATACAATATTTTCCTCAAAATTTGAATGTTGTCAACATTGTTTGGTGTATTGTTGTGTTCCCTTTGCCTGGAATATTACCTGCTGCATAGAAAGTGCCTGATAAATGTTATTTATTTATTTAAGAGAGAGGGAGAGGGGAGCAGAGACAGAGAGAATGGGTTTGCCAGGGCCTGCAGCCACTGCAAACGAACTCCAGACACATGTGCCACCTTGTGCATCTGGCTTACGTGGGTCTTGGGGAATTGAGCCTGGATCTTTTAGCTTTGCAGGAAAGCCCCTTAACTGCTAAGCCATCCCTCCAGCCCTGATAAATGCTTTTTGAATCATTTTACAAATTACAGAAGTTTGTTGTTCTTGGTTTTTTGGGGAGTATGTTTTATTTTGAGGCAGGGTTTCACTCTAGCCGCAGTTGATCTGGAACTCACTTTGTAACCCAGGTTGACCTTGAACTTGTGTTGATCCTCCTATCTCAGGTTCTTGAGGGCTGGGACTAAAAGATATATGCTACCACACCTGGCTGGGGTATGTTTTTGAGACAAGGTCTCATTTTGTAGCCCAGGCTGACTTCAAACTTTTGGCAGTTCTCCTGCTTCAGTCTTCCAAGTGCTGGGATTACAAATTATAAATCAATGACTTGCCAAATTATGAAATACCAGATATAATCTGGATTTACGGCTTCTATTGAAAAGTTGGGAGGTTAGTCACCCTGGGGACCATATTCTCATTTGAGACAAGGTAGCTGGAGCTGGGAAGCTGCTACCCCTTTAAGGAGCATCTGCTTTCCAGTTCAACACAGACCTTGTCTGAGCCTGTTTCTTTCACAGCACTGAGTTCTGGCGTCTGTTCTACGGTCTTGTGGTTGTTTTCATGTAGAAAACTGTTCTCCTTACAGGTACACAGACAGGAAGTACCAGCTCCTTTGAGCATGAGATGTCTCAGGAGGGCTTCAGTGCTGCCATCACTTCTGTAAGTGGTCCTCCACTAGACAGGGGGTAGGGATGGAGGCAACAAGAGAGAAGAGGTTTGGGAGCTTCTCTGTGATGGGTTCTTGTAGGGCAGTTCCTTTTTTATTATGCATGTGTGTGTGTGCATGTTTGCCAGTGTATGGCTGAATGTGTATATGTGTGCCTGTGAGGCCAGAGGACAACTCAGATGTTGACCTTTAGGAACAGTCTTCCTTTTTATTTTATTATGAGAGAGAGAGTGAGAGAGAGAGAGAGAGAGAATGGGTGCGCCAGGGCCTCCAGCCACTGCAAATGAATTCTAGATGCATGTGCCACTTTGTGCATCTGGCTAACATGGGTACTGGGGAATTGAACCTGGGTCCTTAGGCTTCCCAGGCAAGTGCCTTAACCACTAAGCCATCTCTCCAGCCCTCCCCCCATTTTTTTGGCTCTAGCCCAGGCTGACTTGGAACTGACCCTGTAGTCCAGGCTGACCTTGAACTCATGGTGATCCTCATACCTCTGCCTACTGAGTGCTGAGACTAAAGGCTTGTGTCACCATGCATGTCTGGCTTGCGACTGTGATCTTCCTTTTTTTTTTTTTTTTTTTTTTTTTCCCAAGGTAGGGTCTCTTTCTAGCCCAGGTTGACCTGGAACTCACTATATAGTCTCTGGGTGGCCTTGAACTCATAGCGATCCTTCAATCTCTGCCTCCCAAGTGCTGGGATTAAAGGTGTGCACCACCACGCCCAGCTTGTGATCTTCCTTTTTTGAGACACGATTTCTCTTATCAGTTTGCTGGTGATTTAGTGATAAGCAGACAGGATTTTTCATTGTCCTGGTGCTTGCCAATTAGGTTAAAATGGCTGGCCAGCAAACTGAGATCTACCTTCCCATTGCTGGGATTACAAACATGTGTCACCATGCCTGGCATTTTTGCATGGATTATGGAGATAGACCTCAGATTGTCATGCTTGACAGGCAAGCTTTTTCCTGACTAAGCTATGTCCCTGGCCCAGGGAGGTTCCTTTCTGACTGGCAGCCGTAGTCTCTTCTTTCCTCTCAATCCTGTTCTTCCTCAGAATGGTCCTTTGCTGGGCTCTGTGGGGAGCTTTGACTGGGCAGGTGGAGCCTTTCTCCATACATCAAAGGATGAAGTCTCCTTCATCAACACCACCAGAGTGGATTCAGACATGAATGATGCTTACCTGGGTAAGTAGGGAGGGCAGGGGTTGCTCAGAAGGGGTTAGAATGCCATGTAATTACACTAGCATAGATACTATTGGATCTTTCATTGGTCCCTGTGGTAGCTACAAAGGCAAAAAAGATCAAATTTAATCTTAGTTGCATTCATAAACAGAACTATAGTTACCCAAACCACCAGGCATGGGACTGCCCTATTGTTGCTACTCAAGGGTGGGCCTGCATAGTGTAAGGGGGAGGAGTGGAAAGGTCTACATGGAAAGCACTTTTCTTTTTTTTTTTTGTTTATTTTTATTTATTTATTTATTTGAGAGAGAAAGAGAGAGAGAGAGAGAGAATGGGCATGCCAGGGTCTCCAGCCACTGCAAACGAACTCCAGACGTGTGCACCCCCTTGTGCATCTGGCTAACATGGGTCCTGGGGAATTGAGCCTTGAACCAGGGTCCTTAGGCTTCACAGGCAAGTGCTTAACTGCTAAGCCATCTCTTCAGCCCGAAAGCAGTTTTCTTATTAAGCCACCATTTTTAGGTTATGCTTCTGCAGTCATCTTGAGGAACCGAATCCAAAGTCTGGTTCTGGGAGCACCTCGGTACCAGCACACTGGCTTGGTGGTGATGTTCAGACAAAATTCTGGTGTCTGGGAGCCTCACACTAATATCAAAGGCATCCAGGTAAGTGGAGAGAGTGAAAAGTGGAGCAGCAATGACCAAGGACCCAGGGGCTGAGCTGGTCCGGGATGGGCGCGGCCGGATGTTATGGAGGCAGCTTTCAGAGGCTTCCAGCTGGACAGTCCCAGGATCTGCTTGACATTTGAGAATGTTGTGTCTTTTCTTTTTTTAAAAAAATGTTTATTTTATTTTTATTTATTTACAAGGGGGAGGAGAGAGAGGGAGGGAGGGAGAAAGAATGGGCATACCCGGGCCTCTAGCCACTGCAAACCAACTCCAGACAAATGCACCACCATGTGCATCTGGCTTACGGGATCTCTAGCTAATTGAACCTGGGTCTTTAGGCATTGGAAGCAAGTGCCTTACCACTAAGCCATCTCTCCAGCTCAACTTTTCTAATAATAAATAGTAACATTTGACCCACACAGAGCTCTTGGTGACTCTTCCTATATCTAGAGCTGGCATTTAACCAGTACATAACCAATATAGACACATTAGTTACTAAAATAATGAAATAATTGTATCTATTGTTAAATGGCTGCTTCTCTAAGATGCCCCAAATAGAAAGGCTCATGTTAAAGTTCATATGGAAATGTAAGAAACCGATTCACTTTTGGGGTTCTGTTATCCTGACTGCCTAGCCAATTTCTGTCTCCTGTCAGAGGTAGGAGGATTGCTGTGAGTTCAAGGCCAACCTGAGACTACAGTGTTGCAGGTCAGCCTGGGCTCAAGTGAGAACGTCTGGCTGTTGGAGTGTCTTTTTATACTGTTGGCATTAGGAGCTATGCCTTAAACACATATAAGGGAGTATTAGTAACACTTTTTAATAAAAAATTGAAGTTTACAGGGATGGTCTGTAGCCATATTCAAAGTGCCAAGTGATCAGCTTCTTTAAGGTTCCCATTAATATATACTGTCAGGCCTTAGAGGACAATCCCGGGGACTTGGGTAGATGGAGTCACTGTTCTAGGACCATCTGAGCATGGACTGACTGTAGATGAGAGAAGATAAAGTCAACATAACAATAAAACACATGGTCTAAAAATCAACAGAATTTTTTTACTATCAGAAATTATTCCTACCGGAAATGAAAGGCATATTCTCCTTTACCATGAAAGTCTATAAATCTATTTTTGGAACTAGTTACCAAATGGCACAGTGGTGTCTGACATGGTCTGAACCTGTTTTTATAGATAATGTAAAACAGATGAGACATTACCAGAATTATTATAATAAGTAACCTTGATAATGGCATAGATGTTGCTGAGTTATTGTGAACACCTCCATCCAAAGTTACAGTCACACTGATTTGTACAATTATCATTATTATTATTATTTTCATTTTTAGCTCTGTCCATGGAAGGCTGGGTTGTCATGAAGTACACAGTTAGAATAATTTTATTTGGTTTGTTTGTTTGAACTTGTAAAACAACAGGAGAGGCTAGATGTTGAGCTGGATCCCTGGAAACACAGAATTGTTTTTCCCCTGCGCTCGAGCTAGAGTTCTTCGGATAGAGACCCTTTGCTTTACTTCAGTAAGTCCCATTATGAACCCACTTGTTAGGAAGGGAAGCCGAGCTGCCACCTCTGGGGAAAACAGGACTGTTTCTAGAAGGTTTAGAAATTCTTTAAAATGCCTAATTGCAGTTCCTGAAGTGGTTAACAACCCCCCCCCCACACACTTTTTTTTTTTGGATTATCCTGGACAAAAGAACCACTTTAGTCCATGAGGTTTGAAAAGTCAGCCAAGCCCGGCGCGGTGGTGCACACCTTTAATCCCAGCCCTTGGCAGGCAGAGGTAGGAGGATCACCATGAGTTCGAGGCCACCCTGAGACTACATAGTGAATTCCAGGTCATCCTGAGCTAGAGTGAAACCCTACCTCGGAAAAAAAAAAAAGTCAGTGAAAAGGAATGAAGGTCGGAGGCGGCCCAGCGCCAGCGAGAGCTGCACACCTTGTCTCCATCATCGCAGACAGTTTCACTTTCGGTTTTCTTTAGTAATTCTTCCTGAAATGGCTCAGGAATAGTTTTTACAAGTGCCCATGTGGAAAGTATAGTAATAGAGACCTGTTCGTTTTCTTTGTACTTTTAAGATATATCTCTACTTGCTCCCACATTTCAATATCTAGAACACCCTCTTCAGGGAACCATGGACAAACCCTAATTACCCAATCCAGCATATGATATAAAGTATCTTGTAAAACCTGTGTGTTCACCTCTATTAGCAAGAATTTTAAAAGAGAAACAGAATGCTAATGTGAAGTAGCTTGATCCATTTGTTACCCAACCTTGAAAATTTTCCTTTTCAAGCTAATCACAACCTTAGCAGCTAAAAGGATGAAAAGGGACTTACCAATGGCATCTTTATTTGAGAGTCCAGAGTTCAAGTCCCTGTTCAGGCACCACTTGTCTCAGACAACATGCTTGCCTTTGGCCAGCACTGGGGTGGGCGGGAGAAGAGAATTGGTCCCAATTCATTGAAGACACATGACACTAGAGCAGAAAGGCTGGCTGGGGAGAGGACATTATTGAGCAATGCTGTGGCCTCTCAGCCCCAGCATGGTGCTTTTATTAAGAGAAATATCTTTTCTCTTGATAGTAAGAAGACAATGAAATGTGCACTACTAGATATATATAATTTTTGTTGTTGTTGTTTGTTTGAAGTAAGATCTCACTCTGTCCCAGGCTGATCTGGAACCCACTATGTAGTCCCAGGCTGGCCTTGAACTCATGGTGATTCTCCTACCTTTGCTTCCCAAGTGTGGAATTAAAGATATATATATATATATAATTATATATTATATTATATATATTATATAATTATATATTATATATAAATATCATATTATATGTATTTATTATATTATTATATAAATATATATTATATAAATTATATAACATATATATAATATATACATATATCATATTATATATATATAAATAAATATAAAATATATTTTATTTAGTTGTAAGGAGAAAGAGGGGAAAAGGGGGAAGGGAAGGGGGAGACAGGTAGGGGGAGAGAGAGATTGTGCATCTGACTTTATATGGGAACTGGGGAATCAAACCTGGGCTGCCAGGCTTTGTAAGTAAGTGTCTTTAACTGCTAAGCCATCTCCCCAGCTATACACACAATTATGCGCGCGCGCACACACACACACACACACACACATATATATATATAGAGAGAGAGGGAGAGAGAAAGAGAGAGATTTTTGAGGTAGGGTCTTGCTGTAGCCCAGACTGATCTAGAATTCACTATGTAGTCTCAGGCTGGCCTTGAACTCATGACGATCCTCTTATCTCTGCCTCCCAAGTGCTAGGATTAAAGGCATGTACCACCACGCCTGGGTAACCTTATTTTTTGATAAAAGGTCTGTTACTGAGTATGGAGTTAATTGATTTGGCCAGACTAGTGGGATCCTCCTGCCTGCCTTTCCTGCTCTGGGATTACAGGTGTGCATCAAGGCATCTGGCTTTTCACATAGTTCTGGGGAGCTAAACGGGTCCTCATATTTGTGTGGCAGTCACTGTATTGACTGTGCCATCTTCCCAGTCACTAGGTTTTAAATTATAACTTGTGTCTTTAATTGATGCATAATAATTATACATCTATACCCAGTACAAAGTGATATTTTGAAATACGTATATAATGTGTAATGATCAAGTCAGGATGATTTGCACTTCCCTCACCTTAAACATTTAGCATTTCTTTTTTTAAATTTTTATTTATTTGAGAGAGAGAGAAAGAGGCAGAGAGAGAGAGAAAGAGAGAGAGAGGGATAGAGAGAGAGACAATGGGTGTGCCAGGACCTCCAGCCACTGCAAATGAACTTCAGATGCATGCGCCCCCTTGTGTATCTGGTTTATGTGGGTCCTGAGGAATCAAACCTGGGTCCTTTGGTTTTGCAGGCACGTGCCTTAACTGCTAAGCCATCTCTCAGCCCACATTTATTATTTCTTTGTGCTTCAGATCCATCCACATTGCTGAAAGTGGCAGGATAACATCCCAGTGTGCATGTGCACCACATTTTATTTGTGCATCAGTCACTGATGGGCACTGTGCTAGTGACTTTCTTGTTGCTGTGACAAAATACCTGAGCAGAAGCAGCTTAGGGAAGGAAAGGGGTTATTTAGGTTTGTGGTTTCGAGAAGGTATATTCCATCATGGTAGGGGAGGCATGTCAGGAGCAGAAGCCAGTCAGTGACACTGTAGCTAGAGTCAAGATGCTGAAGAGCAAGAAGTGGGACTCAGCTACCAAGCCTCCAGGCCTGCCCACAGTGACCCACTTCTTCCAACAATGTTCCACCCAATGGTTCCTCAGGCTTCCCAGACAGTGCCACCAGCTGGGGACCAAGTGTTCAAATTCAAACACACTAGTCTCTGGGGGACATTTTACATAAAAGCCACATCACACAGCTTGGCTGATTCCACCCATATTTTGGTTACTCTAATTGTAAACATGGAGTGTAAATGTTCCTCAAAATACTGACTTTTGGGGGCTGGAGAGATGGCTTAGCTGTTAAATGCTTGCCTGTGAAGCCCAAGGACCTCTGCTCAAAGCTTGACTCGCTAGGACCCATGTAAGCCAGATGCATGAGGTGGCACGCATCTGGAGTTCATTTGCACTGGCTGGAGGCCCTGGCGCACCCTTTCTCTCTCTCTCTATCTGCCTATTTCTCTCTCTGTCTGTTGCTCTCAAATAAATAAATAAAAATGAACAAAAAATATTTAAATAAAAATACTGACTTTTTTGAGTATATTTCCTGTAGTAGGATTGCAGGATTGATAGTTCTGTTGTGTGTGTGCGTGTGTGTGCGCGGTGTGGTGGTGGTGTGTGGTGTATATAGCCACTGAGTCATCTCTCCAGCCTGGTTTTAGTTTTGTTTTTTGAAGAGCCTCCATATTGTTTCCCACAATCACTGCTCTGATTCATGTTCCTCCAACAGTGAATAAGAGTTTCTCTTTCTCCACAGCCTCCCAGGGCTCACTCTCTAGGCTGACCTGGAATTCACTGTGTAGTCTCAGGGTGGCCTCGAACTCATGGCAACCCTCCTACCTCTACCTCCTGAGTGCTGCTTTTTGTCTTTTTGATAAGTTATTGCTAAGGCAAGATGACATCTCATTGTGGTTTAACTTACATTTTTCTGATGATTAGTGCTGAGGGTTTTTTCATAGGCTTGTTAGTCATCTGTATTAACTTCTTTAAATAGATGCCAGTTCATATCATTAGCCAATTTATAGTCAAATTATGATTATGTTGTTGACTTGCTTGAACTCACTATGTAGTCCCAGACTGGCCTTGAACTCACAGTGATCCTCCTACCTCTGCCTCCCCAGTGCTGGGATTAAAGGCATGCACCATCATGTCTATCTTAGGTGTTTTTTTTTTTTTTTTTTTTGCTATCCTTCAGTTTGTAATCCTATTGCCTTAGTCTCCCAAGTGTCGGGACTACAGGTGTGTGCCATCACACAAAGCTGTGATAGCTTTGTAGTATTTGTTTTTAAATATTGATTCTAAATTTTATTTACTTACTTGTGTGTGTATGTGTGCATGTGTGGCATGGTCTTTTTTTAAAAAAATATTTAATTAAATTAATTAATTTATTTGACAAAGAAGGAGGTTGAGAGAGAGAGAGAGAGAGAGAGAGAGAGAGAGAGAGAGGAGAATGGGCACGCCAGGGCCTCCAGCCAATGATCTCCAGACACGTGCACCCCCTTATGCATCTGGCTAACATAGGTCCTGGGGTATTGAACCTGGGTCCTTTGGCTTTGCAGGCAAACACCTTTAAGCGCTAAGCCATCCCTCCAACCCTGCCATGGTCTCTTGGCACTGTAAACAAACACTAAACACTTGAGCAATTTTTGTGTCTGGCTTATGTGGGTGGCTGGGGAATTGAACCCCAGTCAGTAGGCTTTGCAAGGATTTATAACCCCTGAGCCACCTCCCAGCCCCTGTGGTATGTTTTGAAGCCAAGTATTGTGTTCTCTTCTTTTTTCTTTTTGCTCAGGATTGTTTCACTATTTGGGGTCTTTTTTGTTCCATATGATTTTTAGCATTAAAACTTTTTGTGAAGTTTATCAATGGTATTTTAATGTAGATTAATTCTTCTAATTTATAATATGAAGATATTTGGGTTAAATTTATTACTTGGTGACTTTATCATTAAAATATTTGTATTCATTTATGAAATATATATATATATATATATATATATATATATATATATATATATATATAGAGAGAGAGAGAGAGAGAGAGAGAGAGAATGAGAACACTCCAGGGCCTCTTACTGCTACAAACAAAAATCCAAATGCATGCACCACTTTGTGCATCTGGCTTTAAGTGGGTACTGGAGAATTGAACCTGTGCCAGCAGGCTTTGCAAGTAAGCACCTTTAACTGCTGAGTCATCTCCACAGCCCAACTTTATTACTTCTCATAGCTATTATAAGTGCTATTTGTTTCTTCATGTTTTGTTCTGCTCATCTATTGTTGGTGCATAGGAATGCTACAGAGTTTTGTATGTTGATTTTGTGTCCTGTAACTTTACTGAATTAATTTATGTGTTCTAATAGTATTTTTGGTGGCGTCTTTAGGCTTTTCTCTACATAAGATAATATCAACTACAGATTTGATTTCCTCCCCACACCAATTTGGATGCCCTTTATTTCTATTTTTTGCTTAATTTCTCTGGCTAGTACTCCTCATACTATGATGAATGGGAATGGTGACAATAGACACTCTTGTTATGTTCAAATCTTAAAGAAAACATTTTCAACTTTATTTTTCCATTCAGTATGACATTTGCTATGGGCTTGTCATAGCTTTTGTTGTATTGAGATTTTTATTTTTATTTTACTTATGATAGAGAAGAAGGGAGGAGGGAGAGAATGGGCATGCCAGGGCCTCTAACCATTGCACACAAGCTTCAGATGCATGCACCACTTTGTGTGCCTGGCTTTACATGGGTGCTAGGGAATCAAACCCAGGCCATCAGGCTTTACAAGCAAGCCTTTAGCTGCTGAGCCATCTCTCCAGCCCAAGATATTTAAAAAAATATTTATTTATTTATTTATGAGAGAGAGAGAGAGAGAGAGAGGGAGAGAGAATGTGTGCACTAACCCTCTAGCCACTGCAAACGAAATCCAGACACAAATGCCACTTTGTGCATCTGGCTTATGTGGGTCCTGGAGAATTGAACCTGGGTGCTTAGGCGACACAGGCAAGCACCTTAACCACTTAGCCATCTCTCCAGCCCCCAAGGTATTTTTTATAGCTAAGTCATTGAGAGTTTTATTATGAGGGAATGTTGAATCTCATCAGATGGTTTTCCTGCATGTATTGAAATGACTTATTTATTCTCCCTCCCTCCCTTCTTTCCTCCCTCTCTTCTTCCCTTCCTGCCCACCTTCCTTCCTTCCTTTTCTCCTCCTCCTTCCTTTCCCCTTTCTCCTGGGGAATGCTTCCATTTTTCTGAGATGGTGTCTCTCATTGGCCTGGGAGTCATCAGTGAAGCTAGGCTGGCTGGCCAGAGAGTCCCAGAGATCTGCATGCTTCTACCTCCTCAGTGCTGAGGTTACCAGGTGCATCACAAGACCTGGCTTTGGTTTGAAACCTGGGTACTTGGGATCCAGCTTGGGTTCTCGTGCTTGTGAGGCAAGCACTTTACCCATGAGCTGTCTCCCCTGCCCTGAAAGACTTATTACTGATCAGTCTCACTACTACATTATTGGTCTCTTCTGCAATACGATGAGTTGAGGACTTCAATACTCCCTTTTCAACCACGCACAGGTCATTCAGAGAGAAAAATCAACAAAGGGATATTATAGTTAAGTTGCATTATAAACCAAATAAACCTAATTGATGCTTACAGAATGAACAGAACAGAAGCATGCACTTATTTCAGGGAAGAGCTGGAAAGAGATAGAATGAGGGACGGCTGGGGAGGGGGAACTGCCCTGTGAGGGGAGGGCTTTGGGAGATGTGTGGAGGTGTGGGCTGGTGCTGGGGAAGGAGCCAGGCCGACTAGACCCTGTTGAGACCTTTGAAATCCTCAGTTTTGGCTGTTTGTGAGTGAGAGGAGCTCTGAGACCCTCACAGACTTCACAGGTGGCAGCACCGAGGCTCCTTCTGAAAGGACCTAGCTCTCAGCAGATTCTCCACCTTCATGCAAATATAACGGATCTTCACTGGGAAGGATTGTTTTCTTTTCAACCTCAAACAGCAAGACCATTTGTTATAGGTAATTACTATAATTAGACTGTGGGCTCACAACACACAAATCAAGTGGGCTGTTGCTTCAAGGGTGTGGTCGTTAGGGTGTCCACAGCCTGACATTCTTACTAGGTGAGGTACTTCTCTTAAGACATAGTTTTTCTTTAACTATACAAATATGTTTGTCAGAGAGCCTCATTCACCACTTCTAGTCCTCTGGCTCCTCTCCAGTACTTTTAATTATTTTAATTATTTGAGGAAATGACACTTTGAAGCTTCTGTGTCCAATTCTCATCATTTAAGGCAGTCCTTATGACTGCTGACTATGGGGTTTTGTGGCTTCCTGTAGTGATAAGGTTTGATCTCCCTCCATCCCTTCCTTCTTTTCTTTCTATTTTTTTATTGTTAGTCTTTTTTTTTTTTTTTTTTTTGAGTTAAGGTCTCGCTGAAGGCTGACCTGGAACTCACTCTGTAGTCCCAGGCTAGTCTTGAACTCACAGTGCTCCTCCTACCTCTGCCTCCCAAGTGCTGGGATTAAAGGTGTATCCACCATGAGTGGCTTATTTATTTATTTATTTATTATGAGAGAGAGAATGAATGGGCACATAAGGACCTCTTGCCACTGCAAATGAATTCCAGATGCATGGTGGTGACTTGGTGCATCTGACTTATAAGACCCAATTTCTTTTTTTTAAAGATTTATTTTTATTTATTTATTTATTAGAGACAGAGAGAGAGATAGAAGGAGAATGAGTGCACCAGGGCCTCTAGCTACTGCAAATGAACTCCAGATGCATGCACCACCATGTGCATCTGGCTTATGTGGGACTGGAGAATCAAACCTGGGTCCTTAGGCTTCACAGGCATGTGCTTTAACCACTAAGCAATCTCTCCAGCCCACAAAATCCAATTTCTTATAAGATTTAACAATTACTAAAGCACCAATACAACAATTACTAGAGCAACCAATACAATGTAACTGCTAGATATTTACTTAAGAGAAATGAACACAGATAGATATTCATGTGAAAACCTCTATACAAATGTTCATAATAGCTCTATTATTAATCATCCCAAAGTAGAAACAATCTACATGTTTTTCAGCGAGGGACTGGATAAACAGACCTATATAATAAAATACTAGTCAGCAGTAAAAAGGAGTATATTATTTATACATGTAGCAACATTAGGTAGATTTTAAGGCAAAACATAGGTAGATTTCTAGGCAAAAGAAGCCAGTCTCTAAAATCTATGCATCAAGTAATTCCATTCATACAACAATCTGGAAAAGAATAATCTGCTATGCAGGGAAGGAAACAGGTCAGTGGCTGTCTGATTTCAGAGATAGCTAGTCATGGGGAGAGGTTGACTGTGAAGGGATAGTTTGGAGATGAAATAATTTTATATCTTGTCTATGGTAGTGGTTATATAATTTATATGTTTGTCAAAATTCTAAAACTATATACTAAGACAGCTGACTTTTATTGTAAACAAAATTGAAACCAGCAAGCATGACTTCAAAACAAAAATATTATTGACTTCAGGACGAAGCTTAAATGCCTTTTGTGAGTTGTTGTGTCCTCCTGCAAGGAGATGTGGGGCAGAGATTGAGTTGTCATGAGCATGACATCCCTCTAGGATTCCTTTTTGTTGTTGTTGTTTTGTTTTTTTGAGGTAGGCTCTCACTCTAGCTCAGGCTGACCTGGAATTCACTATGTAGTCTCAGGGTGGCCTCAAACTCACAGCAATCCTCCTACCTCTGCCTCCTGAGTGCTGGGGTGGGCGTGCGCCACCTTGCCCGGCTCCCCAGTTACCATTTTCTTGCTCTCCTTCCCTCCACACAGCTGCCTCCAGAGCAGCACCATGTCTCTACTACCCAGCAACGACCAAATCTTTGTTGAATACATGGATGGGCAACTAAATGGAGGGATTTAATAAATGAGTCCTGCATGTTTACATTGAATATATTAAGACCATTTTACTAGTAGGTTGGCATTTTTTTTCTGTGTCACACAAAAATTCTCAGGTGGTAATTTCTTTTTCAGTACAAGGTATTCAAGATTGCTAGGCAAGTGCTCTGTCACGCAACGCTACTCCAGCCCCACAGCTGCTCTTTCTAATGCAATCAAGTTGATTCCTTATTATCCAGACCATCAACTAGAACTTTTTATCCTTTATCCACCACAAAGACTTCTAATATGGAGGCTTTTATATCTTATATTTCTTCTTTAAAAATATTTTTATTTATATTATTTATGTAGGGCTATTTATTTAGTCAGAGAGTGATAGAGAGGAGAGAGAGAGAGAGAAGGGGTATAATATCAGGGCCTCTTGCCACTGCAAACAAACTCCAGATGTATACTTTATGTATCTGGCTTTATGTGGGTACTGGAGTATTGAACCTGGGCTATCAGGCTTTGCCAGCAAGTGCCTTTAACCACAGAGCAATCTTTCTAGCCATATCTTATATTTTCGAATCTAACATTTTTGCTGCCTTAATCTCCATGGATTATCATTTGGAATAAATGTAACCTTACTGTCCACTGACTCTGTAATCAGCAACTCTAGCTAGCAGCACATTCAAATCATTCATTGTGCTAGGATGTGGTCTTTAGTTCTATCATCATTATCATCATCATCATCATCAACAACAACAACAACAACAACACACACACACACACACACACACACACACACACACAAACTAAAAGGCTTTCCTCCAGCAGGCATGACTTTTTTTTTTCTTCCTTCTTCCGCCTCCTCTTTTTTTTTTTTTTTTTTTTTTTTTGAGACAGAGTCTCACTGTGTAGCCCAGATAGACTTTGAACTCAGTCCTCTGCCTCCTAAGTGCTGGGATTATAGACATTAGCCACCATGCCTGTTATAAGTTCTTTACAGGAGAAAACCTTCACATCTTCTGTAAGATAGGAGGAGGTATATGATCCTGGCTGCATCTTTTTCAGATTGGCTCTTACTTTGGGGCCTCCCTATGCTCTGTAGACATGGATGGAGATAGCAGCACTGACCTGATTCTCATTGGAGCCCCCCATTACTACGATAAGACCCGAGGGGGACATGTGTCTGTGTGTCCCTTGCCGAAGGGGGTAAGTGACACATTGGGATTGAGTGGTGGGGTCTGGATGTGGGATGGAGGGTTGCCTTTCATTGTTTCTGTTTAGCAGAGGGCTCGGTGGCGGTGTGAGGCTGTTCTCCATGGGGAGCAGGGCCACCCCTGGGCCCGCTTTGGGATGGCTCTGACAGTGCTGGGAGACGTGAATGGAGACAAGTTGACAGATGTGGCCATTGGAGCCCCAGGAGAGCAGGAGAACCGGGGTGCTGTCTACCTTTTTCATGGGACATCAGTTGCCAGCATCAGCCACTCCCATAGCCAGGTAAGGCTTGGTCAATGATCCGGCATTACATTAACTTCTTTGCTCATCAGTCCCCTTTGATTCAATATTCCCACAAATGCCAGGTCAGTTTTTCTTATTCCCCTTTTGGAACCTTAAAAAATAGTAACACTTTTCACAGACACCTCAAATGCTATATGCTTTCTCTCTGTAACAGCAGAGGTGCTTGAGGGCATGCTCACTCCAACTTTATAGATGAGGACATAGAAACCTAGAGACAAAAAAAAAAAAAAAAAAAATAGCAGACTGAAGAGGTATGATATAAACCCCTGGCCATGGAGTTCCAGATATAAAAGATAAATCAACTCTAAAAATCTACTGCCTTTCTTATGAACCTCAGTCCTTACTGGGTGACTAAGAGTCCTGGTTTCCCCATATCTGTCCCAATTTTGGTTCTGAAAGTTCTCCATTATAGAAAACCCATGCAGTTTTACACTTAAAGGACTTTACTGCCGGGCGTGGTGGCTCACGCCTTTAATCCCAGCACTCGGGAGGCAGAGGTAGGAGGATCGCCATGAGTTCGAGGCCACCCTGAGACTCCATAGTGAATTCCAGGTCAGCCTGGGCTAGAGTGAGACCCTACCTCGAAAAAACAAACAAACAAACAAAAAAAAAAAAAAAAAAAAAAAGGACTTTACTGCTTCATGGGTGGATTTTTTTGGGGGGTGTAGGGAGGTCTCGTGCTTAGTTTAAAATTCTGCTATTGGCCTGAAAAGTCTAATGACCTGGGTTCGGTTCCCTAGTACTTATGTACTGCCAGATGCACAAAGTGGTGCATGTATCTGGAGTTCTTTTGCAGTGGCTGGAGGCCCTGTGTAGTAGACAGCCTCATGTCGCTGAGATAAGTTTCCAGACCAGGCACAGTTGTGGAGGAAGTGGTTTATTGAAGACAGAGGGGAAGTTCCACAATGGCAGAAGAAACTAGCCCGCTTTCACAGGTCCAAGCGGAGAAAGAAAAGCCTCCACCAACAAACAAGCACACTTCAGGATCTCTGGGCAGAGCCCAGGCGCTTTGTATATCTTTAGGCTGGAATTCCAAGTCCACCACGACACCTTAGGGCTGGACCCTGAGATCTAACCAGTGACACCCCCTCCAGCCAGGTGGCTGCAGATCTAAATTATAAACTTCAATAAAATTCTGAGTTTTATTCCAACTCACATAGAAGTCCAATCATTTGTAGCTAGGATCTACATGTTGGGGGCCATCCATTCAAACTACCATATCCTGACAAGCCCATATTCTCCCCCTATCTGTGTCTCTCTTCTCTCTGTCTCTGGGGTGGGCATTTTTTGTTTCTTATTTTTATTTTTCTTTTGGTTTGTCAAGGTAGGGTGTCACTCTAGCCCAGGCTGACCTGGAGTTCACTATGGAGTCTCAGGGTGGCCTCGAACTCACGGTGATCCTCCTACCTCTGCCTCCCGAGTGCTGGGATTAAAGGCGTGCACCACCACACCTGGCTGGTTTTATTTCTTTTATTTTTTAGTTTTTTCATTTTTTGTTTTTTAACTGGAGCACTTTTGAAGAAAGTGACCTTCCATCCCCAAGCAGTCATTAATTGCCAATTGTTCCTCAGGGAGCAGTGAGGTTTCACGAGCCCCTCCCTCATCCATGATGAGATGCTGACAGGTCCAGTCTTATGCAGGTAACCACAGCTGCTGTGAGTTCAAAGCAATAGCCACGTGATGTCCAGAAGACAGTGTTTCACAGCTCTCCTTCCCATCCTTCAACCATTACTTTTCTTCCACCCTCTCGTCCACAATGTTCCTTGAACCTTGGATGGGTGACATAGATGTGCCTTGTATGGCTGAGCCTTCAACAGTCACTTGTTCTCAACAGTTTGATCAGTTATGAGTCTTTGTATTAGCTGCTGCCCACTTCAAAAAAATGTTTCTCTAACCAAGGCTGAGAGTGGCACTCATCTATGGGCATAAACATAAACATTTAGAAAGCATTTTAACAGTGATCATTTAGCCAAACAATAACAATAGCTTTACACCTAGGGCTCATGGCCTCTCCAGCCATGAGCTTTTTGAGACAAGGTCTTGCTATGTAGCCCAAATTGGCCTTGAACTCACTATGTGGTTCAGGCTGGCTGGAGCTTGTCATTCTCCTACCTCAGACTCCTGAGTGCTAGAAATGAGGATGTGAGCTGTCATACTTAGCTCTTGATAATGTTTGGACAAGGGAATCCAGCATTTTTCTTTTTGTACTGGGTCTTGCAGACGACGTGCACACCCTGATAACTGATCATCCTAAATTCTGGCCTCAACAACTGTTGTTCTCTCTACAAGCCTCTCTTTTCTTTTTCTTTTAAAAAAATTTTTGTTTGAGAGAGAAAAAGAAATTGCAAGAGAGAGAGGGAAAGAAAGAATGGGTGCACCAGGACCTCTAGCCACTGCAAATGAACTCCAGACACATGAGCCACCTTGTGCATCTGGCTTCATGTGGGAACTGGAGGATCAAACTCAGGTTTAGGATTTGGATTTGCAGGCAAGAACCTCAACAGCTGAGCCATCTCTGCAGCCTTCATTCTTCTTCTTCTTTTTTGGTTTTTCAAGGTAGGGTTTGGCTCTGGCTCAGGCTGACCTGGAATTAACTATATAGTCTCAGGGTGGCCTCAAATTCATGGCGATCCTCCTACCTCTGCCTCCTGAGTGCTGGGATTAAAGGCGTGTGCCACTACGCCCATCTTAGCCTTCTTTTCTTTTAAAAAATATTTATTTATTTGCAAGAGGGGTAAGGGATGTGGGGCGGGGAGAGGGAGAGAATGAGAATGAGAGAGAGATTGAATGGGTACACCAGGGCATCTTGTCCTACAAACAAACTCCAGATGCATGTGCCACTTTGTGCATTTGGCTTTATGTGGGTACTGGGGAATTGAACCTGGGCTGACTTTGCAAGCAAATGTCTTTAGCTGCTGAGTTATCTCCCCAGTCTGGTAATTTTTTTTTTAAAACCTACAAAATATACCTCAATATCCACATATTTATACAAGCAGGTAAACACTCTACTTGTGGCCCTCATGCACATGTGGGTGGAACCTTGGCCTGATTTTTGAACAACCTCCCAAGTAGAAAATGCCTAGAACTTCCCTGGAAATCTCACCCACTTGTACTCAGAGTGCCTCTGTTCCCACTGCTCCACTGATTATATGTCAGGGTTGTTCCTGCAAACGCGTGGTGGGAGTCCCTCTAGAGGTGGTAGCAGTCAACCAGACAGAATAGTTGTATGACTGGGCATTTTTATGTAGGTTCTGGGGAATCAGACCTGGTCTTTCAGGCTTTGCAAGCAAGAGCCTTTAAGCACTGAGCTCTCTCTCCAGCCCCAAGGCTTTCTTTCCTACCAAATGCAGCTCCCTGTCTGGAGGGATCCTCACAGTCTTGTCCTATCTCACCTGTGTTGCCATATTCTCTCCATGTTCAACCAGCTGAGCCCTCTGGTCTAGTCTATGATTTCTTACTCTTTTCTAGCTTCATATTTTCCTTTCTTTCTCTAAATTTTTTTTTTTTTTTTTTTTTTTTTTTTTTTAGTATTTGCATTTATTTGCAAGGGGAGAGAGAGAAGACATGTGTGTGCGTGTGCGAGAGAGAATGAATATAGGTACACCAGGTCCTCTTGCCACTGAAAACTGCAGATGCATGTACCACTTTGTGTATCTGGCTTTAAATGAGTACTAAAGAATCAAACCTTGGGGCTGGAGAGATGGCTTTGTGGTTAAGGCGTATGCCTGCAAAGCCAAAGGACCCAGGTTTGATTCTCCAGGTCCCAGGTAAGCCAGATGCACATGGTGGCAAATGCGTCTGGAGTTCATTTGCAGTGGCTAGAGGCCCTGGCATGCCCATTCTCTCTCTCCTCCCTCCCACCTGTGTCTCTAATAAATAAATAAATAAAAATAAATCTTTTTTTTAAAAAAAGAATCAAACCTGGGCCCACAAGATTTTCAAGCAAGTGCCTTTAGCTGCTGAGCCATCACCCCAGCCCTAAGTGTTTTTATTATGGTAAGAATGCTCAACATATGGCCTACCCTATTAACAGACTTGAAGTATACTATATAGTATTCTTAGCTGTTTGCACAATGTTGTAGAGCAGTGGTAATCCTTCCAGCTTTGGTCTTTTCTCAAAATTAATTCCAGTCTTCATGGTTATACATAAATGTTATTATTACAACGTGGTCTATTGAGTCAGAGTTTTACTAGCCCAGACTAGACTTAAATTTGCAATTTTCCTGCCTCAGCCTTCTGACTGTAAGGTATATGCCACCATACCTAATTTATTTGTGACTTTTAGTATTGCATTTTTTTTTTTTTTGCAGAAAACAGAAATAGAAACAAATATACCAACTGGGACTTTGATAGGGATTGCACTGAATCTGTAGATTGCTTTGGGCAGTGTGGATATTTTACTTTTATATTATAACTTTTTGCCTTGCTGGGAAGTGAACTAGGCCCTCATGCATGATAGGCAAGTGCTCTACCACTGAGTTTTATATCCCCAACCCTGGATATTTTAAGAGTATTAAATATTCTAGTCTATGAAGATGAAACACACACACATATGCACACATACACACATATGATTTTATCAGCTTATTAATATGCCTACCGCCCAACACAATATTTAAAACTTATTCTTTTTGTAATTTGAAATCTATAATACATTTTTGTTAACTATCATCATCATAACATGTAATAGGTCTTTATTTATTTATTTATTTATTTACTTGAGAGGGGGCAGAGATATTGGGCATGCCAGGGCCTTCAGCTGCTTCAAACAAACTCCACATGCATGCGCCACTTGTGCATCTGGCTTATGTGGGTCCTGGGGAATTGAACCTGGTTCCTTTGGTTTTGCAGGAAAGTGCCCTAACTGCTAAGCCATCTCTCCAGCCCCCTCTTTTTGGAATAGAGTCTCATTATATAGCCCTGACTGTCCTTAAACTTGTGGCAATCCTTCTACCTCCTGAGTGATTACAAGTGTGAGCCATCTCTCCTGATCTGAAATAGATCTTGAAAACTTATCTCTCCTGTATAACTGAAACTCTGCCCTTTGAATAACCTCTCATTCCCAAAACTGCTTCCCAGGCCTCTTGGAACCTTCATTCTATGCTCCATGTCTGTAATTCAGGATTTCTAGGTGGCACATATAAGTGAGGTCATGCAGTATTTGTCTTCTTGTGCCCGGCTGTGCTCACTTTAGCTAAGTCCTCCAGACTGGCCTATGATGGTGCAGATGACAGGGCTTCCTGTCATCTTAAAGGCTGAAGTATTCAATTGTGCATCTTCTTTACTTACCTGTTAATGGACACTTAAGTTGTTTACATAACTCAACTATTGTGAATAGTGCTCAGTAAGCACAGGAGGGCAAATATCTCTTCAACATGCTGACTTGATTTACTTTGGATATATACCTATAAATGAGATTTCTAGAATACAAGTATATTAATCAACTTCTTATTGCTGGGACAAAATACCTGATACAAATCAACTTACGGGAGGACAGGTTTATTTCATCTTCTAGTTCCAGGTTACAGTCCATCACGACAGGGAAGGCATGGCAGCAGGAGCTGGTCCCACTCAGCACAGTGAGGAAGCAGAGAGTGAGGACTCAGCCAGCTCTCTCCTTTTTCTATAGTTCAGGATCCCAGCCCTTGGGATGGTGCTGCCCACAGTTAAGGTGGGTCTTCTCTCCTTAATTAACTGAATTAAGATAATGCCTAACATATATGCAAAGACCAACATAATCTATATAATTCCTCCCACATATGCACAGAGGCTAACCTCATCTACATCATCCCTTCTAGATATTCAGGTCCTGTCAAGTTGACAGTCACTGTAAGCCATCACATATGGTAATTCTATTTTTTAATTGTTTTTGAGCACACTTAATACTGTTTTCCATAGCGGATATACTAATTTGCATTCCTATCAGTATATCTTTGGCAGCAGTTGTTACTTTCTGCATTTTTTTTTTTTTGCTTTCTTCTTCTTTTTTTTTTTTTTTTTTTTTTGGTTTTTCGAGGTAGGGTTTCACTCTGGTCCAGGCTGACCTGGAATTAACTATGTAGTCTCAGGGTGGCCTTGAACTCACGGTTTTCCTCCTACCTCTGCCTCCCGAGTGCTGGGATTAAAGGCGTGCGCTACCACGCCTGGCTTTGCTTCCTTTTTAAAAAAAATTATTTATGAGAGAGAGAATGGGCATGCCAGGGCCTTCAGTCCCTGCAAATGAACTCCAGATGTGTGTGCCCCCTTATGAGCATGTGTGACATTGCACGCTTGTACTATTGTGTTTGGCTTACATGGACCTGGAGATTTAAACATGAGTTCTTAGGCTTCGCAGGCAACTGCCTTAACTGCTAAGCCATCTCTCTAGCCCACTTTTGGCCATTTTGATAACAGTCATTCTAGCAGGGTAAAATCACATCTCTTTATGGCTTTGATTTGCCTTTCCCTGATGACTTTTTCATAAATTTGAATGGTTTTAAAAGATTTCTATTCAAGTCCTTTGCTTATTTTATAAAGCTTTTTATTGACAATTTTTATACATGTATATAATGTATTTTGATCATAACCCCCTCCCATTACCTTCTTTTGTTCCATATCTCCATCTGATTCCTCCAAGTCCTTTCTTCTTCCCAACTAATCCCTCTTCTACTTTGATATCTTTGTGTGTGTGTGTATGTGTGTGTGTGTGTGTGTTTTGTGACTGTAACCCACTGAATTTAATTAGGGTTGCTTGCTTATGCAGTGGGTGGATGATTATTTACTATAGCACATGTAACTTACAAGTAGCTTACACCACTAAAGAAAATGTCTTCTACTCCCTCAGTGTGGTGGTTTGAATCAGATGTTCCCCATAAACTCATGTGTTCTGAATGCTATGTCCCCACTTCATGGCAGTTTGGGAATTGGGACCCTGCTGGAGGAGGTGTATTGTTGGGGTGGGCTTAGGGGTGCTCTAGCTAGCTTCCCCTTGTTAGCATTCAGCTCACTCTCCGGCTGCTGCATGCCGCCTGCTGTGGTAAGAAGGTGGTGTCCAGCCCCTGCTTGACCATCTTTCCCCTGCCATCATGGAGTGTCTCCCGAAGACTGTAAGCCAAAATAAACAACTTTCCTTCCATCAGCTGCTTTTGGTTGGGTGCTTTATGCCAGCAATGAGAGGTAACTGCAATACTCAGCAACCATTAGTGCCTCAGGGAGGAAAGGGGAAGCTTCATCATGGCAGAGCAGAGGCAGAACCAATAGCTAGAGCTCAAGCTGGCTCTCTGCACACCTTAGTGAGCGACGACTTAAGATCCACCCCCCAGTGACACACCTCCTGCAGCAGGGCTCTGCCTCTGAAGACTAAATAGGAAGTTTAATCTTTTTTTTTTTTTTTTTTTTTTTTTTTTTTTGGTTTGTTGAGGTAGGGTCTCACTCTAGCTCAGGCTGACCTGGAATTCACTATATAGTCTCAGAGTGGCCTCAAACTCACTGTGATCCTCCTACCTCTGCCTCCTGAGTGCTGGGATGAAAGGTGTACACCACCACGCCTGGCAGGAAACTTAATCTTAATCAGAAATACCTCAGGCTATGGGACAATACATTTACATTCAAATCACCACAGAGAGGTATGGGGCTTCATGCCCTCCTTCATCATGTTAATGGGCTCAGTATTGTGCAGGTCTTATGCAGGTTATAACCATCACCATGAGAACGTGAATGCAATGGCCACTTCATGTCCATAAGACATCATTCCAAAGCACTCCTTCCCATCCTCTGGCTCTTACAATCTTTCAGCCCCTTCCTGTGCACTATTCCCTGAGCCTTGGAAGAGGTGACGTAGCTGCTTCATTTAGTGCTGAGACTCCACAGTCACTTATTCTCAGCCATTTGGCCAGTTTGAGTCTTGCTAGTAGTCACTGCCAACTGCAAAAAGAAGCTTGTCTAACCAAAAGTAATCACACTTTACTCATTTATTTTAACCTTTTGTTGACAACCTCTGTAAATACAGACAATAGACCATGATCATAATCTCCTCCCACCACTCTTTCTTTTCCCCTCCCAAATCTCCTCTCCACTAAATCCCTCCTTTTTAATTAGTCTCTCTTCTATTTTGATGTCATCATTTTCCCCTCCTATTATTTAGGTCTTGTCTAGGTAGCATCAGCCACTGTGAGGTCATAAATACCATGTCCATGTTATGTTTGGAATATAGTATTGTAAGCACTCCACCCCTTCCTTTGGTTTTCACATTCTTTCTGCCACCTCTTCCTCAATGGTTCCTGATACAGACATCTCAGTGCTGAACACTCTACTGTCACTTCTCCTCAGCATTTTGCTGAGTTTTGAGTTTCCCCAGTGGTCACTGCTACATGAAAAGTGAAGCTTCTCTAACCAAAAGTGAGAGTAGCATTAATATATGGGCATAAACCTAAGTATTTAAAGGGCAGTTTGGTGGGCATAATATATCCATTTAATCAGACAACAATAGCAGTTTTCTCCTGAGGGCTTATGGTGTTCCCAACTATAGGCTTTTGGTTAGGTTTTCCATGCTAGGTATTAACTGCTTCCCATGGAGCAGGCCTCAAGTCCAGTGAAAGCAGTTGGTTTTTCTCATAATAAACATGCTACCATTGTACCAGTTGGTACGTTTGGCCTGTTTGGCCAGCCATAGAACTTGCAGGACCCACTGGTTAACACTGTTGACTTTTTTTTTTTTTTTTTTTTTTGGCTTTTTGAGGCAGGCTCACTCTAGTCCAGGCTGACCTGGAATTCATTTTATATTCTCAGGGTAGCCTTGAACTCATGGCAATCCTCTTACCTCTGCCTTCTGAATGCAGGGATTAAAGGCATGTGCCACCATGCCTGACCTCACACTGTTGATGACTTTTGTCCCAACAGTCTGCATAGGTCTTTCCAGCATCCTGACAGCTAGTCAACAGGGAGGAGGTTTCCAGCTCAGCTCCAGCTTGATTTCTCAGTGTCCTGTAGCCCAAGCATGTTGAGTCTTCAGCAACAGGGTCTTACCATCTAGTTCTTAAGGGCAACAAAGAGCATTGGCAATAGCTTATAATGTTTTGGGGGTATCAGGGACCTCCGTGACCAACAACTGAAAGATATCCCACCCCTGGCACTGAAATGTTCTTGTAACAATCTATGGCTTCTGGGAACACAATATTATCCACCCCCACAGGGTACTTCTGCCCAAATTTTCTCTTTACAACATACATATTATTAGCTAGCAAAGAAGTAGGTTTCCATATGGCTTATTCATAACATCTTTAATTTTGATTCACCCTCTCCCACACTATCCTCTCCTCCCTCTCCTCCCCTGATCCCAGTTTACCATTCTATCCCCAGTATCTTGTCCTCTACTTACGTATTTACTAAACCATCCCCTAAGCCCCTGCCTCATGGGGCCTCCTTTTGCTCATTTTAAATTATATTTTCTTGCTATTGAATTATGTGACTTCCTTTTATATTTTATTTTATTTTTGTTTTGTGTTTTGAGGTAGGGTTCCTCTCTAGACAAGACTACCCTGGAACTCACTTTATAGCCCATGCTGGCCTCAAACTCATGGTGATTCTCCTAACTCAGCCTCCCGAGTTCTGGAATTAAAGATGTGCACCACCACACTTGGCTTTCCTTATACATCTTAGATATTAATTGTTGTGATTACAGAAGCCCATCACTTCTGGCTTTTTATGTGGGGTTAGAGGATGAACTTGGGTACTCAGGCTTGAGTGGCAAGTACTGTATCTGGTGAGCATTTCCTCAGTTCTGTTTATTTGTATGAGAGTGTAGTCATTGTGTGAGACAGTGGGTTTTGTTACTACATCTTGTTCATGTCTATCATGTGCTTTGATGCTATTCCCTCCCCACTATGCTCTCCTTTCCCCTCCTGCTGGTTGCTTTTCTTCCTATTCCCAAATGCACCCCCTTTGCTTCCCAGTCATGTTTATATTAAGCCTAGATTCTGCATGTGAGAGAAAACATGTAATATTTCTCTTTCTTGGCTTGACTCATTTCACCTACTACAATGATCTCTATTTCTATCCATTTCCCTGAAAATGACAATTTTTATTCTTAATAGCTGAATAATATTTCACTGTGTGCGGATGTATATGTGTAATATGTCATATTATCATCATCATTATCATCATCCATTTGTCTGTTGATGAGCATCTAAGCTGGTCCTGTGTCTGCTGTACCACAATAAATATTCCTGCACAACTTTCTGTGGAGTGCTGGTTTGTATTCCTTCAGGTAGATATCCAGTGGTGTTGTAGCTGGATCACATGATAGTTGTACTTTCAGCTTATTTTTCTTTTTGTTTGAGGTAGGATCTTCCTGTAGCCCAGGCTGACCTGGAACTCATCCTGTAGTCCCAGGCTGGCCTTGAACTCACAGCAATCCCCCTACCTCAGTCTCCTAAATGCTAGGATTAAGGGTGTGTGCCACCTCACCCCTAGCTATCTTCAGTATCTTAAGGAACCTCCATACTGATTTCAACAGTGGCTGTGCTAATTCACACTCCCACCCACCGTATATAAAAGTTGATTTTTTTCCCACATCCTGCCTAGCATTTGTTGTTATGTGATTTCTTGATAATAGCCATTCTGACTAGAGTGAGGAGAAATCTCAATATAGTTTCTTTTTTTTCAAGGTAGGGTCATCTTACTCTAGCCCAGGGTGGCCTAGAACTCACTGTGATCCTCCTATCTTTGCCTCCCAAGTGCTGGGATTAAAGGTATGCACCACTATACCCAGTACTAACTTTTATTTATGTATTTATTTGAGAGAGAGAGAGAGAGAAAAAAATACATTCCAGGGCTTCCAGCCACTGCAAATGAACTCAAGATGCATGTGCCACCTTGTGCATCTGGCTTACATGTGTCCTGGGTATTCAAACCTAGGTCCTCAGGCTTTGCAGGCAAATGCCTCAATTGTTAAGCTGTCACTCCAATCCTCAATGTAGTTTTAATTTGCATTTTCCTAATGGTGGAAGATGTTGAATGCTTTTTCATATTTATTGGGCATTTGTAATTCTTCTTTTGTATTTTTTAAAATTTTTGTAGCCTAGACTGACCTGGAACTCACACTGTAGTCCTAGGCTGGCCTTGAACTTACAGTGATTCTCTTATGTCTCTGCCTCCTTAGTGCTGGGATTAAAGGCATCCAGCTATATGCCTGGGTTAATTCTTCTTTTGATAATGTCTGCTCAGTTTATTAACTCATTTATTTTTGAGCCCATTAATTGGGTTATTTGATTCTTTTGGCATTCAATTATTTTTTATGTGTACATGCACATGTGGTATGCATGTTTGTATGCATGTTCACATGTGTGTGGGCATACATGTGTGCACATGCATGTGAAGGCCAGAGGCTGATATCTGGTACTTTTCTCCATCTCTCTCCACCTTATTGTTTGAGACAGAGTCTCTCACTGAACCTGGAGCTCACTGATTCAGCTAGACTAGCTAGCCAACAAGCCCATTAGATCCCTTGTCTCTGCCTCCCACTGTTGGGATTATAAGCAGTTCCTGGTTTTTACATGGGTGCTGGGGATCTGAACTCAGATCTTCATGCTTGTGTGGCAAACACTTTACTGACTGAACCATATTTACAGACCTCAATTTTTTTTTTTTTTTTGTTTTGTTTTCAAGGTAGGGTCTCATTCTAACCTAGGCTGACCTGAAACTCACTCTGTCTTGAATTTAGAACCCTCCTATCTCTCTTCCCAAGTGTTGGGCATGTGCTACCATGCCCAGCTAGACCTCAATTTTTAAAACATATAGTCTGGATGTGAATCCACTATCAAATGAACATCTGGCAAAGATTTTCTCCCATTCTGTCTCATCGGTCTGTTTCCTTTGCTGTGTAGAAGCCCTTTAACTTCATGCACTTCTGTTTGCCAATTCTTGCTCTTCTCTTGGGCTACCGTTGTCCTGTTGGGGGAGTCATGCCTATACTAATACACTGAAGCACTTTTCCTGTGTTTTCTTCTAGTAGTTTCGCATTTTCAATTCATAAATTAAGGTCTTTGACATATTTTTAGTTGAAATTTGTCCTTGTGAGAGAAGGATCTAGCTTTATCTGACTACCCAGTTTTTCTAGCACCATTTGTTGAAATGACTACTGTTTCTCCAATGTATGTTTCTGGCATTAAAAAACAATTTTTTTGAGGCAAGCCAAGCAGACTACCTTTTTTTTTTTTTTTTTTTTTTAATGTGTGTGTGTGTGTGTGAGAGAGAGAGAGAGAGAGAGAGAGAGAGAGAGGGAAAAAGAGAGAGAATTGGTGTGCCAGGGCCTCCAGCTGCTGCAATTGAACTCCAGACCTGTGCACCCCTTGTGCCATGTGCGACCTTGCCCTTGTGTCACTGTGTGTCTGGCTTATGTGGGACCTGGAGAGTTGAACATGAGCCCTTAGGCTTTGCAGGCAAGTGCCTTAACTGCTAAGCCATCTCTCCAGGCCTGTTCCTGGCATTTTTGTTGAAAAATGGATGGCTCTAGCTGCATGGCTTGTTTCTGGGCCCTCTATTCTACTCCATTGGTCCTTGTGTCTTTGTCCTAGTACCATGCTATTTTTATTATTGGACTCTGTAGTTTTCTTTATGTGCGTGTGTGTAATGTGGTAGGGTATGTGTGTGTTGTGTGTGTGTATGTACCCATTTGGCAGCCCATGCACTTACCTGTGGTATATGCTCAACTGTGGGGCTGGAGGGGAATGTCTAATGTCCCTCTTCGTCACTCTTCTGCCTGTTCTTTCCTCACTGGAGTCTCTTAATGATCCTGGAGCTTACTGTTTTTTAGAAATATTTTATTATTTATTTATGAGATATATATAGAGAGAAAGAAAGAGGGAGAGAGAGATAATGGGTGCACCAGGGCCTCTAGACACTGCAAATGAACTCCAGACGCATGTGCATCTGGCTTACATGGGTTCTAGGGAATTGAACCTGGGTCCTTAGGCTTCATAAATGAATGCCTTAACCACTAAGCCATCTCTTCAGCCTGAGATTGCTGTTTTATCACAAGACCTGGCAGTGCTGTAGTCTCTACTTCCCATAGGACTGAAATTACAGATGTGCGTGGCTATGCCCAGATGTTAAAGTGTGTTCTAGGGATTATGTACCCTCTCAAGGACTCCTCGGGCCCTTGTGCTTGGACAGGAAGTGCTCTTGACCACTGAGCCACCTCTGCAGCCCTGTGGTATTATAGGTATGCAGTCTCTTGTTGCTGAGAACTGCTTTAGCTACTTGGGGCATTTTGGAGTTCTCTGTGTGGTGCTGTGCTGGCTTGGTGGAGGGCAGTGTGGTCAAAGAGAAACATGCTTTTATTCTTTTAAAAAATATGTGTGTGTGTGTGTGCGTATGATGCGTGTATTTGTGTGTGTGGGGGGGGCTCATGTGCTATGGTTTGTATGTGGAGATCAAGCAAGTGTGCTTTTAACCACTGAGCCATCTCTTCAGCCCATGTATATGGAGATCAGAGGACACCTTTGGGTGTTGGTCCTCGCCTGCCACCTTGTTTGAGGCAGGTCTCTTGTTGTTACTGCTGCCTATGCCAGGCTAGCTGGCCTGCAATCTTACCCTCTTGTCTCTGCCTTCCATCTTGTTGTACTGCTACAGATGCGTACAAGTGCATATGGCTCTATGTGGGTTCTGGGGATCCAAACTTAGGTCCTCATGCTTCTGTGGCAAGCACCTCGTCCATTGAGCATCCCCTCAGCCCGAGAAATGTTCTAACATTTCAATTGCGGCTTTTCTCGGTTCTGTGATTCAGTGAGGTGTCTCAGCCATATTACTGAGTTTTGGGACATTCCTGACTGGATCATGGATACTTGGATTTCTGTGGGACAGGGGCTGGGAGACAGTGAGGTCAAAGAACAGTTGTCCCTTATTCTTGCTACTGTTGCTTTCTTTTGATGTTTTTAAAATTATTTATTTGGTTATATTTGTGTGGGGGCATATATTATATGCTAGGATCTCTTGCTGCTGCAAATGAATGCCCATCCAGCTTTACATGAACAGTTGGGGAATTGAGCCTGGGCTGAAGGCTTTGCAAGCAAACTCCTTTAACCATTCCCTAGCCCCTGCTTTGTTTTTTGAGGCAACATCTCACTGTGTATCCAGGCTGGCCTGGAACTCACGATCCTCCTCCCTCAGCCTGGTGAGTTATAGCTGAGCACTGCCACAGTGAGCACTTTCTTGTTTTTCATTTGTCGTGTACATGTGCGTGCATGAGGTCTGCGTGTATGGGTGAGCGCTTCTCACGATGTGTGCGTGGAGGTCTGAAAATGACTTTGGGATGTTGGTCCTCTCCCCACCTTGTTTGCCATAGGGTCTCTCTTGTTGTTTGCAACTGGGAAGGTCAGGCTAGCTGGCCCATGAGCTTTGGAATGCTGAATTTACCTCCCGTGGCTGTCAGTGCATTGGGATTGTGGTGCAGGTGCCACTTTGCAACTAGCTTTATGTCGGTGCTGGGGATCTGGACGCTGGTTGGCACGTGTTGCAGTTACCTTCCCGTTGCTGGGGTAAAACATACAACCAAAAGCAGCTGATATGAGGATAGGATTTGTTTTGGGTTACTGACCAGAGGGGAAGCTTCATGACGGTAGGGGAGAAAGCATGGTGCCAGCAGAAGCTGGACATCATGATCTGCCACAGCAGTTAGAAAACAGCATCAGGAGCGCGAGCTGAGCTCTGGCAAGTGGGAGCTGGTTATAGTTTTTTTTTTTTTGTTTTTTTTTTTTATCTTGTTTCTCATGGTAGGGTCTAATTCTAGCCCAGGTTGACCTGGACTTCACTATGTAGTTCCAGGGTGGCCTTGAACTCACATGATCCTCCTACCTATGCCTCCTAAGTGTTGGGATTAAAGATGTGCGCCACCACGCCCGGCTTGGGAGCTGGTTATAATGCCCCTAAGCCCACCCCTAGCAACACATTTCCTCCAGCAAGACTCCATCTCCCAAATTGCCACCAGCTGCGGACAAAGCATTCAGAACACATAAGTTTATGGGGGATCCAAACCACCATAGCAGGCTTGCAAAACAACTGTCTTTAGCCACTGAGCCATCTCCCCAGTCCCCTTTTCTTATCTTTTTATATATTTCAAATTAAAGCCGGGTGTGGTGGCGCACGCCTTTAATCCCAGCACTCGGGAGGCAGAGGTAGGAGTTTGAGGCCACCCTGAGAATACAGAGTGAATTCCAGGTCAGCTTGTGCTAGAGTGAGACCCTACCTCAAAAAAAAAAAAAAAAAAAAAAAAAAAAAATCAAATTAGGAAACTACCCCAGTCCACTTTATCCCTGATACTTCAGCGTGTAGATTGCTACCTAGAATTAACTAGTCACTTGTAATTTTTTAAATATTTCCATATATTTATTTGAGACAGACAGATAGAGGGAGAGTGGGGGCACACCGGGCCTCTTGATGCTGATAACTTTTTTCTTTTTTTTGGTTTTTCGAGGGAGAGTCTCACTTTAGTCCAGGCTGACCTGAAATTCACAGGGTGGCCTTGAATTTATGGTGATCCTCCTACCTCTGCCTCCTGAGTGCTAGGATTAAAGGTATGCGCCACCATGCCTGGCTACTTATAATTGTTTTTAAGAACAGGAGACACAGGTTGCCAGGCATGGTGGTGTACACCTTTAATCCCAGCACTCAGGAGGCCAAGGTAAGAGGATCACTGTGAATTTGAGGCCGGCCTGAGACTACCTAGTGAATTCCAGGTCAGCCTAGGCTAGAGCGAGACCCTACCTGAAAAAAAAAAAAAAAATGTAAGAAAAGAAAACACACAGGTCTTTGTTTAATGAGTCTTGACAAATGGAGCTCATAATCTTCTCAAGATAGAGAACATATACTTTAAAAACATTTAAAAGAAGAATGACATTATGAATCCCAAATCTAAGATAAAGGCTTATAATTAAAGTGCATCCCTTGGGGACTGGAAATAATTTTACTCATGTAGACCCAGAGCTAAGTCCTGAAGCTTGGCCATCATTTGCCACTCAGGCTCACCCAAAGTTCAGCCTCTTTGCTTCTAGACTTTCCATTTGACACCAGCTTTGCCTCTTTCCCTAAGTGGCAATGCTCATACTCCACAACCTCTGGTCTGAGGTGCCCTGAGATGCCCTGTGGCGATGAAGTCCAGCTAGGATGTCAGTGTCATGCCCCTACTCCTTTTTACTTTGGAATTTCTGATTTATGGAAGATGGGCACAGATATGACAGGGCATTTCTATATATTCTTCACTTAGCTTCCTTTCATGCCCCCTTTATATAACTGTATTTTGATCAAAGCAAAGAAATTAGCCTTTTAACTAAACCACAAAAAACTTTTCTACTAATGTCCACCTTTAACTCCAGGATCTGATCCAGAATACCACAAGACATTTAGAGGGACCATTCTTTTTAAGTGTTCCCACTTTCCAGATGATAAATTGTACAAAAAAGTATTAGCAAAACTTTCCTATTTGTTCTTAATCATGAAACTTTCTTGTAGTGACAAAAGGCCAAAAATGAAAGGCCAAAGCTAAAAACAAAAACATGTAGAACATGGGGCTGGTGTGGTGGAGTGTATGTGTAGCACAAGAGCTCAGGAGGCAGAGGTAGGAAGAAAACAAGTTTAAGAACAGCTTGGGCAAATTCAAAGGCAGCTTGGGCCATATAGCCAGGCCTTGTCACCATGCCTCCAAAACTCCAAAACGAAAAAAAACCCTCAAGTAACAACAATAATAATGAAAGATACAGAACATCATCACCAGCCTAGAAAATTCCTGCCCACCTCTGTCCCAGAGGCAACAATAGTTATGATTTTCTACCATTTTTGCCCATTCTGGAGCCCCATGTAAATGGCCCTGATTATATTTTACAAAATTCTTTAGGAATAGCCAAGCCTAAGAAGCATTTGTTTTATGAAATTCTCTTGCCACTGCAAACAAACTCCAGACAAATGCACTACTTTATGTATCTGGCTTTACATGGGTATTGGGGAATTGAACCCAGGCTGGTAGGCTTTGTTAGCAAGTGCCTTTAACTGCTGTGCCATCTCTCTAACCCCATGCTTTACAAAAATCTCTATCATGAGAGATCTCCTTTTTACAGTTATATGAATACTGGAGTACTGTTTACTTGCATTGCTACTTGTTTCTCTATGTAAATGAATTTGAAGGCTTTAGTTTTAAATTTTTAATTTAATTTAATTTTTTTGAGGCAAGCCCAACAGACTGGCCATTTCTTTTTTATACAAGAAAGCAAGAGTGAGTAAGAGAGAGAGAGAGAGAGAGAGAGAGAATCGGCACATCAGGGCCTCCAGCCACTGTAATTGAACTTCAGATGTGTGTGCCACATTGTGCACATGTGCAGCTTTGCACACTTGCATCACCTTGTGCTTCTGGCTTGTGTGGGATCTGGAGAGTCGAACATGGGTCCTTAGACTTTGCAGGCAAGTGCCTTAGCTGCTAAGCTATCTCTCCAGCCATTAATTTTATTTTTATTAGAAAAGTTCTATTAGTTTGTCATGTAAATTTATAAGTCTAAAGTGAACAGTGAAAGGCTTAATTCCTCCCTTCAAGGATTCTTTATATGTGAATGTAAGCATATGCGTACATATGTTATGTGTGTTCATGTGTGTACACTGCACATGTATGTGGAAGCCAGAGGACAATGTCAAGCCTCCTTAGGAATGCTACTCACCTCCTTTTAGACAGGGCCTCTGTGGTAGTTTGAATGTATGGACCCCAATATATTCAGGATTTTACTAAAGTTTGTAACTTAGATCTGCAGCCACCTGGCTGGAGGACATATCACTGGGCAGATCCTAGGTTCCAGTCCTAAGGCATGGAGGTGGATTTAGAATTCCAGTCTAAAGATATGCAAAGTACCTGAGCTTTATCAGGAATTCCTAAGTATGCTGTGTGGTGTGGCTTTTGAGTTTTTAGCTTTTGGCTTTTCTCTCTCTCTCTGCTTAGACCTGTGGAAACAGGCCAACTTCTTCTTCAACTATGGAACCTCTCCTGGATTTGTAAGCATCAAATAAATATCCCTTCCTCCATAACTGTCTGTGATTTAGAAGTTCATTCCAGTGACCCGAGCCTGTCTGCTTCAGTCTTTCACTGGCCTGGAGCTCACCAATCAAGTGAAATTAATAAGGGGGTCCTCCTGTCTTCACTTTCCCAGCACTGGGATTACATGCAGCATTTCATCCAGCATTTTTACATAAGGTCTGGGGGTCAAACTCAGTACAAGGCAAGCTCTTTATCAATTGAGTTGTCTCTCCAGCTCTCTAGCCTATATCTTGAAGTGGTTACCCTACCTTCTCCTCTAGGAGTTTTAGGCCTTACATTAAGGTCTTTGATTCATTTGGAGTGTATTTTAAAGGCCAGGTATGGTGGTGCACACCTTTAATCCTAGCACTTGGGAGGTTGAGGGAGGAGTGTCACATGAGTTGGAAAGTTTGAGGCCAGCCTGAAGCTACAGAGTGGGTCCCAGGTCAGTCTGAATTAGAGTGAGACCCTGCCTTGAAAAAACAACAAAAAGTTCTGGAGTGTATTTTTTGCAGAGTGAGATATGGGGATGTAGCCTTATGATTCTACAGATGGATATCCAGTTTTCTAGCACTTTTAGTTGAAAAAGATGTCACTTCTCAAGTGAGCATTTTTGGCATATTTTGAGTCTGGCTTATGTGGGCAGCTTGGTAATTGAACTCAAACAGACAGGCTTTGCAAGCATATGTCTTTAACGAATGAGCAATCTTTCCAGCCCCATCTTTGGCATCCTTGTCAAAAGTCAGGAGGCTGTAGCTGTATGTGTGTATATATTAGTCTCTTATTCTATCACATTGATCTATGTGTCTGCTTTGTGCTGAGATGAGGCTGCTGTTGTTATTATGGCTTGGTGGTGTAACTTGAAATCAGTTGTAACATTTGAATAGCTGTTCAGCTTCACCAGCCGTCAGAGAAATGGGACTCAAAACCACTTTGAGATTCCATGTCTGCAGGCATAATGGCAGTTAGTTATTAAGGAAATAAATAACAAATATTGGCAAAAATGTGGACCAGAGGGAACCTTTATACACTGTTGATGGGAATGTAAACTTGTCTAGCAATTATAAAAGTTAGTACGGGGGTCTTTCAAAAAATTAACAATAGATCTTTTATAGGACCCAGCTATACCATTTCTGGACATGTACCCAAAAGTCTCCAAGTTGACTTATCACAGAGATCTTGCTTATCAGTTTATTTCAGCACTATACATAATAGCTAAATTATGGATCCGACATAGGTGTCCAACACAGAGGAAAGGATAAGGAAAATGTGATATACAATGGAAATCCCACTGCCTCATCCTGTGATCTCTCTACTGGGTATATATCCAAATTAAATAAGATCATTTTACCAGAAAGGCTGGCACTTCCATGTTAATTGCAATATTATTTATAGTAGCCAAGAGATGAAGTCATTGGTGGGTGGAATGAATACAAAAGGGTTAACTGGGTTGTAGAGACTGCTCAGTGGTTAGGTGTGCATCCTGCACAAGTATGAGAGCTCGAGGCAGAAGAGCAATGGGGCAGGACACGCAGCGCTCCACTCCAGCCTCTGAAAGCAAGCCGCCACACTGCAGGAGTGTATAGGGTGCTGTAAGGGCACATAACTTGCACACACCATACCACACAACACACACTACATTACACACATGCACATGCAAACAATATTTTTAAAAGGTTTGCTACTTATTGCTTGACTTTCCCGGGGAGGTTTAGACAAATGTCTGTTGATCCAGACAGGGCACTGATGACAGACTAGAGGAATGATTCCACCCATCTAACTTGTATGTTGACCTCAGATAGGGCACTAACAACAGACCAAAGGAATGATTCTACTCTTTTAACTTGGCTATTGACCCAGGTAGGGTGCTGATGATAGACTAAAGAAATGATGGTGAATGAGTTTATTGAACTTACTTATAGGAGCATGTGGTGAATGGTTACTTATTAGAGTGTGGGTGACCCCTAAATAGCTGCACCACCACAAAGTGAGCAATGGCTCTCCTTCATTCTACCAAGGCAGATTCACGTAAGCCTGGAGCTTGCTAACTCAACTGGTTTAGCTAGCTAGCTTCTCCTGGAGATCCCCTGTCTCTGTCTGCCTCCTGTGCACTGGGATTATAGGTAGCTACCATACCCATCCAGAATTTATATGGGTCCTGGGGGTCAAAAGGCTGGTCCTCCAACTTGCATGGCAAGCAGTTTATTCAATGAGCCATATTACCAGCCCTTTATTCTTGATATTTTCATACATGTACATAATGTGTTTTGATCACATTTTCCCCCATTACACTCTCTTATTCCCCTTGTATTCCCGCTTCCCAACTAGCTTGGGTATCATCTTGAGGTAAGGTACTTGAATTCCTTGAAAAATCATGGGAGATGAACTAGAGTGAAGCCCAAGGCATCTCTGCTCTGGCCGCCTTGGGTGACTAAGTCATACACTTTCCTACTCTTTCTCTCCTCAGCGGATTGCAGGCTCCCAGCTTTCCCCCAGCCTCCAGTACTTTGGTCAATCCCTGAGCGGGGGCCAGGATCTCACAATGGACGGGCTGACAGACTTGACTGTGGGGGCTCAGGGAAACATACTACTGCTCAGGTGAGAATTTTTTTTTTTTTTTTTTAGTTTTTTGAGGTAGGGTCTCACTCTAGCCTAGGCTGACCTAGAATTCACCATGTGGACTCAAGTTGGTCTTGAACTCACAGCGATTCTCCTACCTCTGCCTCCAGAGTGCTGGGATTAAAGGTGTGTGTCATCACGCCCAGTGAGAACACTTTTGAAGCACACCTTTATTTCCTCTCAGAAGAGCTTCCTTGTTGCCTGATGTGTCCTGATGACTCTCTGTTGTCCCTCTAGGGCCCGGCCGGTGCTAAGACTTGAGGCCACCATGAATTTCACTCCCAGCAAAGTGGCCAGGAGTGTATTTGAGTGTCGAGAACAGGTGGCAGGAATCAAAGCTGCTGGGGAGGTCAGAGTCTGCCTCCGTGTCCGCAAGAAGACACGGGATCGCCTGAGAGAAGGTGAGGCATGGGGGTAAGTCTCCAAGTTGAATGATGGGTGGCCTGGGTGGATGGCTCATCCTGGTCTGCCAGCCTTCGGGCAGAACATTCTGACCGGTGCTGGCAGCCTTCTTTAAGCTTGCCTAAAGTGATCAGGCTACTCCTCTTGGTGGGTGGGGGCAGCAAACCTTATCAGAGACTATCCACATGGCACTTCTTTATTCTGCCAGGTCTGCAAAGAGGCAAGGAAGGGCCCTATGCCCATAAAGAAACTAGGTTCATTTTCAAATGAGCGAGAACTCAGTTGATTGAATTGAGTTAAATACAAATTCACAAAGCATTCAGCTCTGTGTTTATGTCACCAGTGCCCTTTCTTCCCTTGTCTCTGATCTTTTTTATTATTTATTTTGCATATGTGTGTATACACATGCATGTGTTTGTGTGTGTATGGAGTACAGGCACATGTGTAGGCATGCATGCCATGGCACACATGCGGAGGTCAGGTTGTCCCTGCTGCTGTACCTCATTTGAAGCCGTGTTTCTCTCGATCTCACTCTGCCGTTGTTCTCTTTGCTGCACTTGCAAAGACCGTCTGCAAAATTCTCTGTCACTCTATATCTTGCTCTCAGAGTTCTGGGATTACAGAAGACTGCTTTGGTTTCCATCTTTTTTCTTTCTTTCTTTCTCTCTCTGTGTGTATAATACAATGCCGTGTGGTGAGGTGTGATCTGTGCATATGTATGTGCCTATGTGCTGCTCCTTGCGCTTGGTTCCTGCAGGGTGCGTTTACCTATGGTGGCCAGAAGGGATGTGCAGTGTCTACTCCATCACTCTTCTGCCCTTCTTACTTGAGCTGTAGTTTCTTTTGTCTTCTTTTTTTTTAAAAAAAAATTATTTGGGCTGGAGAGATGGCTTAGCGGTTAAGCGCTTGCCTGTGAAGCCTAAGGACCCCGGTTCAAGGCTCGATTCCCCAGGACCCACGTTAGCTAGATGCACAAGGGGGGCGCACGCATCTGGAGTTCGTTTGCAGTGGCTGGAAGCCCTGGTGCGCCCATTCTCTCTCTCGCTCTCTATCTGCCTCTTTCTCTCTGTCTGTCGCTCTCAAATAAATAAATAAAAATGAGCAAAAAAAAAATTTAAAAAATTTATTTTTATTTATTTACTTTAGAGAGAGAGAGAGAGAGAGAGAGAGAGAGAGAGAGAGAGAGAGAGAATATGGGCGCACCAAGGCCTCTAGCCACTGTAAACAAACTCCAGATGCATGCACCACCTTATGCATCTGGCTTACATGGGTTGTGGGGAATCGAACCTGGGTCCTTTGGCTTTGCAGGCAAATGCCTTAACTGCTAAGCCATCTCTCTAGCCCTTGAGCTGTAATTTCTTACTGATCCTGGAGATTGACATTTTTTAATGAGCCCCAGTGATTTGGCCCTTTCTGCCCCCTGTGGGGCTGGGGGTACAGATGTGCAAGGGCACCCCAGTTGTTTTTTATTAAGTTTTTATTTTATTTAATTTATTTGAGGGAGAGAAAAAGAGGCAGATATCTTTTTATATAGAGAGGGAGAATGGGCATGCCAGGGCCTTCAGCCACTGCAAACAAACTTCAGATGCATGTGCCACCTTGTTTAGGTGGTTTAGGTGGATCCTGGGGAATCGAACCTGAGTCTGTTGGCTTTGCAGGCAAATGCCTTAACTGCTAAGCCAACTCTCTAGTCCACCTCCAGTTGTTTAAATGGATCCTGGGGATAGAACTCCAGGAGTCTCTTTGGTCTCTTCAGGCCCTTATGTTTACACAGAAAGTGTTCAAAACCACTGAGCCATCTCTGTAGCCCAGCTTCCATCCTTTTTTAAAAAAAATTTTTGTTCATTTTTATTTATTTATTTGAGCATGACAGGCAGAGAGAGAAAGAGGGAGAGAGAGAGAGAGAGAGGGAGGATGGGTGCACCAGGGCATCCAGCCACTGCAAACAAACTCCAGACGCATATGCCCCCTTATGCATCTGGCTAACGTAGGTCCTGGGGAATCGAGCCTCGAACCGGGATCCTTAGGCTTCACAGGCAAGTGCTTAACCGCTAAGGCATCCCTCCAGCCCAGCTTCCATCTTTTTACATGGAGTCTAAGGATCAAACTCAGGTACTCAGGCTTGGACAGGAAGCCCTTTGTCCACTGAACCATCTTACTCCTTGTCTGTACTATATTATTGAAAAGTAGAATTATGCTTTGCATGGGAGAATAGTAATGCCAATACTAGAAAGGAACAAGGGGAGAAAATTTTTTTTCTAGTATAAGTTTTAACTGTTCTGAAAAAGTTAGGGCTGCCAACATGGCTAGCAATAGAAATATTTTGGAGAGTAGAGAATTGTAGAGCAGGCAGCCCAGACCCCACTTAGAAATTCCATGTCACCATCTGGCTCCTAAGCCCTGAATCCCCAAATCAATACTTTAGACAAACTAATAGAAAAATGGTTACTGGGGCTGTAGTCAGCAGTAGAGTAATTGCCTAGCATTAGGAAGACTTTGGGTTTGATCCTCAGCACCACAAAAACAAACAACACCCACTTCTCCAAACCCAAGAGTCAGTAGAAAATAAAACTGAAAAGCTAATGAGCTGAGCATAGAGCAAAGATCCCTGGTGTGCAGAGTCAGAAATTTAAGAGGGGATTTTTATAAACACCTTGGTTTGTCCATCTATACTGACCAGCAAACAAGAGAAATACATAAAGACATGGGTAGTTAACTCATAAATTAGAGCGACCTGAGATGAATAAAATAAAAACTATAATTAACATTCAGGAAAACAGGAAAGGATGGAGAACTTGAGTAAAGACTTGGAATTCATATTCAATAGTTAAAGTGAAAATCTAGAACTGAAAAATACAAAGACTGAAATGAAGACTTTATAGATTAATAGTTGATTGCAGAAAAAAATCATAAGCTTGGACTTAGGGGTTAAGGTACTTGATGGCAAAGCCAAAGTTTGATTCCCCAGTCACCATGTAAAGCCAGATACACAAGGTGGCATATGTATCTGGAGTTTGTTTGCAATGGCCAGGAGGCCCTGGTGTGCCCATTCTCTCTCTCTCTCTCTCTCTCTCTCTCTCAAATAAATAAATTAATTAAATATTTTTAAAAATCATAAGCTATGTATGAGATATATATGGGATAAGATATATATGGGATATAGTAAAAGATTTAGCAAGCATAATTGGAGAGAGAGAGAGAGAGAGGAGAGAAAGAGGACAAAGTGGGGAGTGATGAAGATGTGAATAAGAAGTAAACAGTGGTTAAGAATTTTCCAAAACTGATTCTTTACAAAACCAAAACAGGATAAATATAAAGGGTACCATAACAAGATACATTGTAGTCAAATTGTTAAATAACAAAGACAAAGCAAAAAAAAAAAAAAAAACAGGTAGAAAGACAAAATAACTTCCTGGTCACTAACTTCATAAGCACTATGTCATTTCTTTTTCACCATTGGAGATACATTGCTATTATTTTTTCTTTGAAAATAAGGAGTTAAGACTCAAAGAGGTCACATAATGTCAGAATCATACAACTGGGACTAGAGAGATGGACCAGACATCCCTGTCTGCCTGACTCACTGCTAGCTCCCCTTCCACAGGCGATATCCAGAGCATCATCACATATGACCTAGCCCTGGACCACGGCCTGTCCAAGGCCCGTGCCATCTTTGAAGAGACAAAGAACAGCACACGCAGACACACACAGACCATTGGCTTGACACAGACGTGTGAGACCCTGAAGCTACAGTTACCGGTGAGCAGAAGAATGGCAGATCCCTGGGCTGATAATGGGTGGCCCTGTGATGCTGAAGAGGGCAGATTCCCAAGTTCCCACTATCTCCCAGGGTTGTGTGGACAACTCGGTGAGCCCCATTATCCTGCGACTCAACTATACTCTGGAGGGGAGGCCCTTGTCCTCTTTTGGTGACCTTCGGCCAGTTCTAGCCATGGATGCTCAGAAACTCTTCACAGCCCATGTGAGTCGGGGAGCTAGGACCCTGAAGGGGCATGGAAAAAGCCTGTGTGTGTGTGTGTGTGTGTGTGTGTGTGTGTGTGTATTGCTAAAGCTTATTTCTCCTCCTCCTCCTCCTTCTTCTTCTCCTTCTTCTTCTTCTTCTTCTCCTTCTTCTCCTCCTCCTCCTTCTTCTTTTGAGGTGGGGTCTCACTCTAGCCCAGGCTGACCTGGAATTCACTATGTAGTCTCAGGCTGGCCTCGAACTCATGGCGATCCTCCTACCTCTGCCTCCCAAGTGCTAGGATTAAAGGTGTGTGCCACTACACCGGACTTGCTAAAGCTTATTTGATTTTCATGTCATTTTACTTAAACATTTTATTTTGTTGCTTTGTTCCATGATTTCCGTTCCTTTCATTAATGGTACCATATTTTAATTTTAGTTTCCCTTTGAGAAGAATTGTGGCAATGACAGCATTTGCCAGGATGACCTCAGCATCACCTTCAGTTTCATGGGGTGAGTTTTTTTTCCTCATCACCTCCTTCAAACCTGAACTACCATGTGCTCTTCTATTCTTTTCCTAGTCCCTGAGCCTGCCCAGAGAACTTCCTTCAGAGATGTTTGCCTGTCACAAGGGGACTGCTCCTTTGACTGCCACCTTTTCCCAAGTGCTTGTGTCCTCTTTCCACCAAAATAGACTTATTTCAGGAGCCACTTGGCACCTTATGGCCTGTCTTATTTTTTAAAATATTTTATTATTATTATTTTACTTAGTTCTTTGCAAGCAGAGAGATAGAAAAAAAAAGTAGAAGAGATATAGACAGAAAGAATGGGTGACCTACACAAGACCATCGTAAGAGGAGGAAAAGATCATGATATCAAAATAAAAGAGAGACTGATTGAGATGGGGAGGGGATATGATGGAGAACGGAGTTTCAGAGGGGAAAGTGGAGGGGAGGGAGGGTAGTACCATGGGATATTTTTTATAATCATGGAAGTTGTTAATAAAAATTTGAAAAAACAAAAACAAACAAACAAAGAAAGAATGGGTGCACCAGGGCTTCCAGCCACTACAAACAAACTCCAGATAATGCACCACTTTGTGCATATGGCTTTATGTGGGTCCTGGGGAATCAAACCTGAGTCCTTTAGCTTTATAGGCAAGCGCCTTAACTGCTAAGCCATCTCCCCAGCCCTGGCCTGTCTTATTGCTCTTATAGCTTGGATACCTTGGTGGTGGGAGACTCCCAAGACTTCAACATAAAGATAACTATAAGAAATGAGGGTGAGGACTCCTATGGGACTCAAGCCACCGTCTACTTTCCACCTGGCTTGGACTTCCGGAAGGCATCAGTGGTCCAGGTAGCCAAATCCTTATCTCTCTGGCCTCCTCATCTCTATGGCTAGAGGTTGACAATACCATGTTTGCCTCCCTTGCTTCCAGAACCAGCACTCACAGAGACCTTGGTACCTGGACTGTGGGTCTAGCTCTTCCCCTGAAGGGCAGAGGACTTTGAACAGCATCACTTGTAACATCAACAAGCCCATCTTCCCTGGTAACTCAGAGGTCTGTGCCCCCAGCTCCTGCTCTGCTTTTTTCCTGTCTTCTTGTGGAATTTTCCTCCTCTTCTTCCCTCTCTTCCGACACTTCTTCCTTTTAAGAAAAATAGGCTACTGTTTATAAGCCTGCTTTTTTAGGCTCACCTGCTTAAAGTACTGCTCTGCGACATTTAGTATACTTAGAAAGTTGTGCCGGGCATGGTGGTGCACCCCTTTAATCCCAGCACTCAGGAGGCAGAGGTAGGAGGATCACTGAGAGTTCAAGGCCACCCTGAGACTACATAGTGAATTCCAGGTCAGCCTGAACCAGAGTGAGACCCTACCTCGAAAAAACAAACAAAAACAAACAAAAAAAAAAAAAAAAAAAAAAAAAGAAAGAAAAAGTTGTAACTATCATCCTGATTGATTTGAAACCTTGCTAATTAGCCCCAAGTCCTTCCCCAGCTCTGGGCAAGCTCTAATCTACTTTGTCTTGGATACCTCCTAATGTAGAAACATACAGTTTGTGATCTTCTGTGATGGACATCTTTCAGTGAACATCATGTTTTCAAGAATCATTCACCTATCAGTAGTTCATTTCAGAACAATGTTTCATTGTATGGATGAGCCATATTTGTGCATTCATAGGTTGGTGGACAATTATGTTATTTCTTCTCTTCTGTTTTATTATTGTTTTCATTTTACATGTAGATCACCTTTAATGTCACATTTAATGTGGACACCGATGCTTCCCTTGGACACAAACTGCTCCTCAAGGCCAATGTGACCAGGTGCCTATTTATGACCTTCCAGTCACCCTGCTTTTTGAGGCTCTGTCCCTGCTCAGGGTGGACCTTTCCCTTCTGCACATGGTTTTCTGTTCAGAGACTCATTTAATTAAACACTACATGCCTCCATGTTCCAGGCATTGTGTCAAGTCCTGGGGCGACAGGGTAGCTAAGACAGCTATGATTCCTGCCCTGATGGAGGTTATAATTATTTGCACAGACAGACAAGGAAGCAGGATTATAATAGAGTGTGAATAAATTATCAGGTTGGTAGGGACATAGCCATTGTTCTAGAAAACTTGGTGTTCAGAGAGGACTCCTGAAGGAAATATATGTAAGTTTTGAGTCAGCCAAATAAAGGCATGCACAGAGGGCAGACATGAAGACAGAAAGAAGGAAGCACGCTCTAGACAGAAAGAAGGAAGCATGCTCTAGACAGAAAGAAGGAAGCACGCTCTAGACAGAAAGAAGGAAGTACGCTCCAGGCAAAACCTGGAGCTTTACGAATGCTTAAGAATGTCCCAGGCATATGCTGAAGGAGTTAATAGTGGTTAGGTACAGGCCATGACACAGAATGACTGGTGAGTGCTCTTAGCGAGTTTGCAGTCTAACCTGTACGAGTGATATGACAATATTTACCTGCACATTAGAAAGAGGAGGCTGGGGACTAGAGAGGGAGCAATTAGAAGGCTGCTGTAGCCATTGGAGTGAGTAGGGATGGGCCTGCTAAAGCAGGGTCAGGAAGGTAAAGAACTGTGGGTCTGAGACTGATTGGAAGTGGAGGGAGGGTGAAGGAAGGGCTGAATCTCAGTTCTCAGAGCCAGTTAAGCACTCTCTTTCCCTTCAGTGAGAACAACATGTCCAAGACCCACAAAACTGAGTTCCAACTGGAGCTTCCTGTGAAGTATGCTGTCCACATGGTCATCACCAGGTGCTTCTCGCCCGGAGTCCTCCGCATAGGCTGCACACAGCAAATTGTGTTATCTGTGTTCATGAGGTTGCTTGTGTGTGTGTGTAGTGTGTGTATGTGTGTGTGCATGTGTGTCTGTGTGGAAAACCTATGTGCATGTATGTATTTGTACACGCATGGTATGCCTGTGTGAGGAGATCAAACCCACCATACTATATGTATGACAAATATAGCCCACACACCATTCCATACCATCCCCTGCCCATGTTCCTGTTTCCTCTTTACTGCTCAGTCCAAGACTGCTGCTTAGGACACTGTTATGTTCCATCACCTTCTGTCTCTTCTTTCTTCTGTAGCAGTGAGATTTCTACCAGATACCTCAACTTCACAGCCTCAGAGATGAGCAGTCAGTTTATACAGCATCAATATGAGGTGGGGATCAGGGGAAGCCTGGGTCCTGAGGGGCTACATGGGAAGGAAGTTGGTGCAATGAGTATGCAGAAAGTAGTTGTAGGAAGTATGCATATGGTGCCTCCTCCAAGATTACTACACACACACACACACACACACACACTCACACTCGCACTCATGCACAATGAACTTATTTTCCCTCCATAAGGACTCTGAAGGGCACAATTTCTATCCCTCATTTACAGATGGGAAAACTGAGGAGCAGAGGGGTTGCTAAAATATGTCTAAGCCCTCCTAAATAATAAGTGAGAAAGTCAGAACTTAAGATGATCCTGTCTTTCCGGAATGTGTGTTTAGTGGCTGCTCTCTCTGGTCTCCAGAAGAGGCAGGATGCTTGGGACTTACTCAGGTGTCCTGGGCTGTAGGGAGTAAGGAGCTGATTCCAAGGGCTGGTGTGGGCACAAGGCCAGAGCCCTGAGCTCCTCCCCCTTCCTGGTATAGTTCAATAACCTCGGCCAGAGAAGCCTCCCAATCAGTGTGGCCTTCTGGATTCCTGTGCTGCTGAAGCAGGCAACCATATGGGACCACCCCCAGGTCGTCTTCTCCCAGGTGAGTCCTGCTGAGCCTGCAAAGTGAGTGTAACTCCTTTCTCAATAGCCCAGGTCTTTTCTAAGATTTCTGTTTCCTACATTGGATTGTTGAGCCTCCTCAGGCCCTCCCCTGGGCCTATGCTATCACTCTCCTGAGAACAGACTCAGAGCCCTCGTTTCTCTCTCCTCAGTGTCTCTCTTTCCTCAGAACCTCTCTAGTGCGTGTCACACTGAAGAGAAATTACCTCTGCGCTCTGACTTTCTGGATGAGTTTAAGAAGACTGCTGTGCTGGTAAGAAGACACTTCAGGAGTTGGGGAGATGGCTCAGCAATTAAAGGTGCTTGCTTGCAAGCCTGTTGGCACCAGCACCCACATAAAGCTGGATGCAAAAGTGGTGCACACATCTGTAATCCCAACATGCCTATTGGAATGAGAGGCAGAGCCAGGAGAATCCTGAAACTGTCACTCGAGCCAGACTGGTGCATGTAGCCTCCAAACATGAAACCCTATCTCAAAGAAGGAAGGAGAAGACAAACACACTGAAGTTGTCAAACATACATACATACATGCATAAATTTTGAAAAAGAAGACACTTGACTCTACCCTTAGAGCCACCTGCACACCCACCATAGTCTGCCCCAGCTTCCTTGATCATCTGCCTCCCCTCCTCCCTTCTCCAGAACTGCTCCATTGCTGTCTGTAAGAGAATCCAGTGTGACATCCCATTTTTTGGCACATGGGAAAAATTCAATGTCACCCTCAAAGGCAACCTCTCGTTTGACTGGTATACCAAGGTATGCAGGGTTCTGAGGCCTTGCTGGGCATGGATGCGATGCTTCAGATCCCCAGCCTGGCTCCCACTCTGCTCTCTCCACAGACTTCCCATAACCACTTTCTGGTGGTGAGCACAGCCGAGATCTTGTTTAACAACTCTGTGTTTGCCCTGCTCTCAGGACAGGGGGCATTTGTGAAGTCCCAGGTACTGTCTCGGGTGTGGAGGGTCTGTAGGAAGGAGATGAAAGCTGGACTTGTGGAGATCATCACTGGGTGGGGGAGAGAAGCAGATGGGGAGAGGAGTGAGGGCTGGAGTGTTGGAGAAGTGGTTAATCCTTGAGTTCAGGGAAGCACAGATCTGATTAGAAATCTGGAGCGTGTCTTCCCTGATGTGCCTCTATTCTCTTCTGTTTCAGACAGAAACCGAAGTGGAGCCATACAGAGTTCACAACCCTGTACCACTCATTGTGGGCAGCTCCATCGGAGGGCTGGTGCTTCTGGCCCTTATCACTGCTGGACTGTACAAGGTAACCCTGGCTGGCCCTCTCTCTGCCCTCCTCTCTCCCTTCTTGTTCAGTAGCTTCATTATTGGGTTAGATTCTCAATATTGCTGTTGGCTGCATGACCCTGGGCAAGTCAGGACTCCCTACATCTCATTATCCTCAGTTGTAAAATAATCATATCAATTCCCATTGCAAGGAAAATTGGTTTAATATGTGTAGAGCAACTATAATGGCTCTGGTACAGAATGACCACATATAATTCTTTTATGTTATATTTTGTATTTCTTTCCTGGCCCTGGCATTGATGCAGTTTATTTCTCTATATCACTTTCCCCAGGTCCTTTTATACTCTGTCCCAATTTTTAAAATGTATTTGTATATGTGTGTGTGTGTGTGTGTGTTTCAAATGAACTCCAGATACATGTGCCACTTTGTGCTTCTAGCTTTATGTTGGCACTGGGAAATAGGAGTAGAACCTGGGCCAGCAGGCTTTGCAGGCAAGCTTCTTTAACCACGGAGCAATTTCCCCAATCCCAAATTAGTTTTGAATTTTGTTTACTTTCTTTCTTTTAAAAAAATTCATTTATGCCCTGTTAATTTGTGCACTTTTTGGGCCTTTTGTCTTCCTCTTGCTCTGCATGACTTTCACTTGGCTCCTGTGGCTCTTTCCCTCTGTTTTTGCCTCAACAGCTTGGCTTCTTCAAACGGCAGTACAAGGACATGATGAATGAAGCTGATCCTCAAGCAGCCCCACCTCAGTAATGACCTCATCTCCGTGCAGTGGCCGCTCCAACAGCAAGCAGGACTTTGGTCAGACCAACATTCTGGTCTCTAGGCTGCTGGACAGACAGACCTTTAGGAGATTGGGGAAGTGATGCCTCATGCAGGAGAGACCTGCTCAGGTCCTTCCTCTCCTCTCTCTCTCCCTCCCTCTCTCTCTCTTTCTCTGGTTTTATGAGGCCGGGACATTTCTTGCATGTAGGCAATGGATTTATTACAACCTCTTAGGGAGAAGGGGCTCTCTTAAGCTTCCTTGTGTGTGAGGACATGCTGATGGGCCCTCTCCTGAGAGAGGCACTGGCAGCCCTTGTGGGTGAGCATAAAGGGAAATGATATGGCTGCTGTCCTTGCTGAAGGAAGTGAGACTTCCGTGCATGGGTGAGCCACAGACATTCAGGAGCTCAAGCAGCCAATACTAAGAGACAGAAGAAGCGGAGCAAACACTAGAGAAGTGGTAAGCAGCTTGTCCAAATGCATCTCACACTAGAGCTAATGGGCCCAATAAAGAAGTTCAGTGAAAAATAACATTCTCCCTTCACCTATTCACTTGTTATTTAATGTTACTTTTAACTTTTGAATCAATAAACCTGTCCATAGTCTAAAATTCCAGAGCATATTGTGGAAAGCTGAGCAGAGCACTTGCTGGAGTGTGCAAGGCCTCAGATGCACTCTCCACTGTAAAACAAAAATAAAGCAAAACAACCCCCAAAGAGTGCATGGTGGAAATATGATCTCCCTTCCTGGTTATCCAAGTCCTTTTCTTAGGGGTAATCAAGGCTATACACTGGGTCTCCTTCTGAAAGATTTTAGATATTTATGAACACACACACACACGCTATTTCATATAAGTGGTAACACATTTTATACTGTTACATATCTTGTCTTTTCATTAATATGCTGAAAGTATTTCATATCAAGACACACATTACTTTTTTCATCCTTTACTATAGTTGTATAATATTCTGTTTTGTGAATATACCATAATATTTTTAACCATTCTCCTTTGGTTATATCATTTCCAGTTTCTTGCTATTAAAAGACAATGTTGAATTAATAAATTGAGCATACCTCATTATTACATATGTGTAAAGGTACTTTATTAGGTATATTCCTAGAAGTTTGGTATCTACCTGAAACAAACCCAAAACATGAATTTGAGAGGAAGCCAGGTGGTGCAGGACTTTAATCTCTTCTCTTATGAGGTAGAGGCAGAAGGATTGTGAGTTTAAGGCTGCCTGAGTAACAGGATGAGCTCAAGGCCAGCTTGAGTAACTTAGCAAGATTCTGTCTAAAACATATTATTTAATTTCGGTTGCTGTAGCTCAGTGGTAGAGCACTTACCTAGCATGCATGAGACATTAGGCTTTATCCTCAGTGCTCCCCCAAAATAGCGTGCGAAGGTGTTCCCACAAAATGCCCCATAGGTAGGGGCAATGATCTGGAGAAGGAAAGGCAGCTGGTGGGCTGGAGTGATGCCTTAGTAGTTAAGGCACCTGACTGCAAAGCTAAAGGACCCAGGTTCAGTCCCCCAGGACCCATGTAAAGTGGTGCATGTGTTTGGAGTTCATTTGTAGTGGCTAAGGGCCCTGGCATGCCATTCTCTCTCACCCTCCTTCTCGTTCCCTCTCTCAAACAAATAGATACAATATTTAAAAAAGAAGGAAAGAAAGGAAGGAAGGAAGGAAGGAAGAAAGGAAGGCAGGCAGGCAGCTGGTAATGGTATATTACCTGTGCATGCCCCTGTGAGGCCCTAGTATTTAATCCCACTGGGAAGTTCTGGAAGACTGTGAAGAACCTTTGTATTACCCCAGGGCAGAAGGAAGTGGACTACATACATACCATTTACACACAGTTATTAAGCACTGCTGCTGGTGGGGAGCAGTGGTCATCCTCTGACCCTTTTTACCTGCAACAAATGTGAACATAGTAGTCTGATGGACAGGAGTGAGACAGAGGTGCTGCTAGCTGGAATTCTGATGAAGGAAGAGCGTTATCCTGGTAAGGTCCATAAGGCTTCTTTTTGTTTGTTTGTTTTTACAAGACAGGGTCTCACTGTAGCCCAGACTTACCTGGAGCTCCCTCTGTAGCCCCAGCCTGGCCTTGAACTCACTGGAATCCTTCTACCTCAGGCTCCTCAGTGCTGAGACTAAAGGCATGTGCCACCATGTGTGGTTTTGTGTTGTATAGCAAATTCTTCTGAATTAAAAAAGTCCCTTTTGAAGGGAGGAGGAAGTCAAGAGGCCAGCAAATCTGGGAGAACTGACACTTAAAAGGTCACGGGTTATAGAAGCCATAAATAATTTTCTTTGAATTGAAACACTCCCTCCTATGGGGAGAAGGGAGGCTGAGGGAGGGGGGTCAAGCCTGGGGAAAAGGTCATAAGACCCCTCCATAAGGTGATCTACAGATTAAACAACTGCTTGGGGAAAGAGACTCTTCCATCTGCCCTGCCAAGCTGCCTGCCAGTAGTGTAGCGTGCTGGAGACTCTCCACCAGCGGAACTGACTGAAGGTTGTGTAGTGTGTTCAAGAGACACAGCTTCCGAGTCGTCACTTGTGCTGAGGTGGAGTTTGGGGGATACAGCTGCTTTTGAGTCATCTGGACTCCTATAAGCAACCCCTCAGTCTGCTCTATCAGTCACCCCAACTGTGCCATATCTGGGGTGAATATGTAAGGGTCCAAGAATCGCTGGAGAAAGACCCCAGACTCAAATAGCATGTAAAAGCAAAAAGCCTTTATTCTGCAGAATCAGCCAGCATGCGGGGGTTGACCAACCCCGAGAGGAGCTCGCAGGCTCCTTTAAGCATAACTAAGGAAGGTTTTGGCAGGCAATTAGTTCTACTGTTTGATTGGCTAATTTGAACAAGGGTTGCATTTGATAGGTTCTAAGATCTTTGAGCCTGGGTTTTAAGGGGAATTTGGAGTAGATGAGGTAACCCTTATTATGATTGGTCTACAATTACATCTGTACATCCTTGATTGGTTGGGGCCAAGAGGCCTTGAATTTCCAGGAAGTGACTCAGCTTTTCTCTGGCCAGGACAGTCACTGATTAATGGCCTTTTGTTCTAATTTTAGGCCTAGCCTGGGAGGTGTTTTGCTAAAGCCTATCATGGCATTGACTTAGTTCTTTCATTCCCCTCTTGAGTATGGTCTCATCATAAATCCTTGAGCTGTTTCCAGAGGTTGATATTGTTGCCTTAGGACCACTAGTTGTACTGTGGCTAAGCATTCTTTAACAAATTTGATTAATGTATTGATGATACATGGTCCACAAGTAAGAGCGAGCAACAGGAGAATAAGTGGGCCTGTTAGGGAAGAGATCAGGGTCGTTAGCCAGGGGGACCAGTTGAACAGTGACTTGTACCAGCTTTGCTTTTCTTGTCTACTTTTGGCCCTTTCTTTTAGTCTCTTCTGGACTATGGCCAGGCTATCCCTAATAACACCTGAATTGTTGACATAGAAACAACATTGCTCTCCCAAAGCCTGACAAAGTCCCCCTTGCTGTAGGAAAAGTAAGTCTAGTCCCCTTCTGTTTTGTAGTACCACCTCAGCCAGTGAATCCAGGGACCGTTCTAAGTGACGAACTAACTTTTCTAATTGGGCAAGATCAGAATCTATTAGGTTAGTCAAGGCCTGATAAGTCTGGTCTGCTTTAATTAGGGCCGTAGTACCAGTACCAATCCCTGCAGCTATACCAGTCCCTATCAAAGATGTAAGAAGGATTGCTGATATTCCAAAATCACATTTCTGTCTATAATGATGATATTCTGGGGTTACTATATAATCATCAAAGAGGAGACAGTAAACCTGAGGAAACAGAATTACTAGGACACATAGATTGGTAGTATTCTGAAGGATCTACAGGTGAATACAAGGAGTTAGTCCTGTAGTGCATGCAGACCAAGTTCCATTAGGGGGCACCAGAGAGAAGTTACCAGTGTCTGCAGTAAGAGTGTGATTACAGAGATGTTTGAGTAGGGGAAAGTTATCCAGTTTTCCTCCTGCACCTAGTACACGTAGTCCTTTCCCAGTGACAGATTGTACGGTAAGGACTGGGGACTTTCCCCGTGAACATCATGGTGGGTCTCTCATTGGGGTTGACAGAATTCTTGTAGTGGCCCAGCCAGCATAGTAAGGGGGTCGTGGGTCTAAGCAAAGCCAACAGTCCTCCCTAGTGAGGTTAGTAGTGGAGTTGAGGAATCCATAGGTGAAGTTGAGTAACTGTAACTCAAATGCCGGGGAAGCGTCTGAAACCTTGGGAGGTGGCATAGCCAAGGGCATATTAGTGCTTCTGGCAAGGGAACTGTCAGGGATTGGGGAACATAATGTGAGCTGTTGTGGGATGGGAGGCAAGGCCAAAACGGGATTTGGTACAATGGGTACTGCAGTGGCCTGGGTGGTCTCTAATGGTTGGACATGAAGTTGTAGGGTGACTAATGTCCCTGGCTCCTTTCCTGATATGTAAAACTTTAATCCCCAGTTTTTGCCAAGTTCCCATTTAGTGGCAATTTCCCCCTTATCAGTAAATTTAATCAGTAGCTGATTACATTGTTGGGATAGCAAGAGATTCTAGTAACAGTGATGTGACGTCTTTATGGGGGGGGGAATAGAGTCACATGGAGTCACATCCCCATGAGCCACAGTAATATGATTCTGGGCCACCACAATTAGCTTGTTGCTCGGGGTTTCTATTATGACTGGGGCATACATAGAAAACCTGACCTTTCATATTAGTTCGGGTATCAGGTGAGTTACATCCATAGGCTGGGGAAGGACCGAGTTCCCCATCATCATCTATGTATCCATAATCTCAGGAGTTTCCCACTAAGTCACATAAATCAAATATCAAATCAGGAAACCAGGTTCCAGGAGGTGCTAAATGGGAAGTAGAGTTGACTATTTTCCCTGTGTCCATTAGTGAGCATCCATGTGAGATTATAGGGTTGATGTGGGTTTGCAACAATACAGGTTATTAAGCAACAAGAGATTATCATTACATGAAAATATTTAGCCATCATTAAGTCTTAGTTTCTAGTTTACGAATCCTTAGTGTGAGTGGGTCTCTTGGATGTGCAACAGCACGCCACAGTCCAGGCTTTTCTTCAAGGGTGCAGTCGTCCGGGTGGTTTGCCTGTGGGTCGATAGGAGGTTTCACGTGAGAGTGGGGTATCCAGGCAGGAACTCCGTCCACTTTGATTGCAGTTGGAGTGGTCAGGATCACAGTGCAGGGTCCTTTCCAGCCAGGTTCAAGAGTCGTCTAGTAGCCTCTCTAAAAAGGCCCGGGACTTTCCTCCTTACCTTACATAACCTGTCCTACCTTAGATAAATTTGTGGGCTTCCTAGCAGCCTCTCGGAGATCCCCCATTAGAACCTGGCGATAGGCTTTGAGTCTCTCCTTACCTTCAAGGCTGTTGGGGTCCCAGTCAGGGTGGGTCAGGGGAAAAGCCACGTCTATGACGGTCTGCATGACTGAGGGTTGGCCGCTAGGTCCAGGAACTAGCTTGCCAGCTGCTAGAATTCGCTCTCTTTCCTCTGTTGTAAAGAGAACCTGAAAAAGCTGCTGACAATCGTCCCAAGTGGGCTGGGGAGCTATCATTACAGCATCTAACAAGTCTAAGAGGGCCGAGGGTTTCTCTGAAAATTTTGGATTCTGCATCTTCCACTTATACAGGTCACTGGTAGAAAAAGGAATATGAGTCACAAACTGTTGGACGTCCTGATTGGGGAGGGGGAGGGGGTTTGTTGCTCGCACAGGCAGTGCGACCACAGTGGAGTCGGCCTGTCTTGCGGCTCGGGCTCGCGTGTGGGGAGGACTGATCAAGTTTCCTCCTTCTTCCCCAGGACCCTGATCGGCAGCTCTCGCTCGTGGTACAGGCGGCCCAGGGGCAGATACATAGGGCGGTGGGTAGAGATCCTCCTCCGGGACAGAGGGGAGCAGGACTGGGCTTATGATCCTCCAGCGGTTTGGTTCCCTAATAGGCGGTATGGCTGGGGCTGGCGGCAAAAACATACTTACAATCATTCTTGTGAATTCCTTGTCTAGCATTTCATTAATTCAATCTAAGTTGTGGTCATTACTTTTGGATAAGTTATATTGTTTTCATTGTTTGTGTTTCTTATATTCCTGAATTAAGATTTTTCCCATCTTGGGTTAGTTCATTGTTTGGATTTTTTTAATCAACTGTATTTTCAGACATGTAGGTCAAAAATTATATCTTCAGAGTAGGAGGTCAAGGTGCCAGATATGGCTTATATTTGAATTCCAGAGCAACAGTAAGAGTGACCCAAGCTGGTGGATATGCCTGAAATGCAAATATCTTCGTAGAGAATTAACAACAGTGAGCTGGTGGGTAAAGGAGCAAGGCTGATGTGAAGTCTGCTAGAGTTTGGGTTACATAGAAGTGGGAGGGGTATAGAGTTAGGATGAGGATTAGTATTAGCTTTGAAAAAGATGGAGATGGCACAAGTGTCTAGTTGGGATACTGTTTGGTGCTATAGCTTTTATTTTTTAAAAATATTTAATATTTATTTATTTGAGAGAGAGAATGAGAATGAATGCACCAGGGCCTCTAGCCACTGCAAATGAACTCCAGATGCATGTGCCACCTTGTGCATCTGGCTTACATGGGCACTGGGGAATCAAACCTAGGTCCTTAGACTTTGCAAGCTCTCCAGCCCCTAATATAGCTTTTAAAGGTTGTTGAGGTTATGGAAGGTTGAAGTTATGGAAAATAAACAGGGGAAGACAAGGAGGAGAAAATGTGGAAAAGATGTTGGAAAGAGAAGGAAAGTATATGAATTGTATGTGGGAAGAGTAATTAATAGACTGGGTGAAGAAAAATACAGAACAAACCTGAAATCCAAGTGAACAACATACAAGCACCAACAAAACAAGCATGGAATATACATAAGCTCAAGGCTGTCCTAAACTGCAGTGCCTTCTAGGTCAGCCTGAGCTAGTGAGACTGTGCCTCAAAAATAAATAAATAAATAAAGGCACTAAAATTAAGAAATAGCAAAAGTGAGGACTGGAGAGATGGCTTATCTGTTAAGCACTTGCCTGTGAAGCCTAAGGACCCCGGTTCGAGGCTCAACTCCCCAGGACCCACGTTAGCCAGATGCAAAAGGGGGCACACACAACTGGAGTTCGTTTGCAGTGGCTGGAGGCCCTGGCACGCCCATTCTTTCTCTCTATCTGCCTCTTTTGCTCTGTCTGTCGTTCTCAAATAAATAAACAACAACAACAAAAAATTTAAAGAGATTTTAAAAAAAGAAAGAAATAGCAAAAGTGATTTTAAAAAATTAATTCCAGAGCAACATGTGGTGACACATGCATTTGGAGTTTATTTACAGTGGCTAGAGGCTCTGGTGCACCCTTTCTTTCTCTCTCTCTAATCAATAAAAATAAAATATTAAAAAAAACATAGTATCAAATGTACATCAGATCCAACAAGTCAGTATTTCTACCTTAGTGGGCTGCAATTTGACTTCTTTCCCTCTTTTTTTTTTTTTTGGTGGGGTGGGGGAGGGAGGTTCTGAGGCTCCTTTAAAAAAAATTTTTTTTTTGAGGTAGGGTCTCATTCTAGCTCAGGCTGACCTGGAATTAACTATGTAGTCTCAGTGTGGCCTCAAACTCTTGGTGATCCTCCTACCTCTGCCTCCTGAGTGCTGGGATTAAAGGCGTGCACCACCACACCCGGCTTAAAATTTTTTTTGTTAAGTATATACTTTCTATGGTCACATTATGTGTTGGTACCATCATTTCCCTCCTCCCTGCCCCCATTCTGTTGAAGGCCCTTATAACCCACCCCTTTTTTTTAAGTAACCTGTCCCGAAAGGGGAGGTGCCATTATCATTTCCAGTTCAAATCTATGTACCCATCTCTGGAGAATGCATTGCCCAGTGTAAAGTAACCAGTTACCTTTAGGGGTGAGTTTCTATCTCACCCATATTGAGTTGTGAAGCTGGGTCCCTCTTTGGTGCACTATGGGCTCTGCTCAGCTGGTTTGGTCATTTAGCCCTTGGGATTAGCTGGCCTGTATGCTGGGGCAGGGGGATGGGGGACTGGGATCCCTTGGCTCCTGGGATCTCAAGTGGTATCCCAGGTGCTGGAGAGTGGCGGAGGAGAAGCTGTGGGATGCTGTTTGGAGGGGTTCTGGAGCTGTTCATCTGGTCCCTGTTGTCTTCTCCTGCAGGTTCTTTTGATGTTGCAGGGCCCACAGAAGTGGGAGAATCCCTTCCCAGTAGTTTTCAGTGCTCTTGCTGGCTTATGCAGGGCAGTGCAAGGAAAAGCACTTCTGCTGACCACTGGCTGAAGCCCAATCCTTGCTGATTGCTGGATTGCAAAGGTTCCTAAGGGAGATCACAAATGACTTAAATAGGGCAGGTAGTTTCCAGGCAGAGAGTGGCAGAGGTAAGGCTGACAGAGAGGGCAGAGGCATTTTGTCAGTCAGGGTGGAGAGTTTCAGTTTTATTCAACATGCAACCAGAAGTTATTGATGACTGATGAGCCTTTGGTCTCTTGTAGTCTTAAGAGGCCACACACAAGATCCATGATTTATTTTTATTTTTGGTGTTTATATATGTGTTCATGTGTATGATTCCATGTATGCATATACCATGGCATGTATGTTGAGGTCAGAGGACAACTTCAGGTGTTGGTTCTCACTTTCCACCTTTTTTGAGGCAGATTCTTTCATTGTTCACCACTGTGTTACCAGGCTGGCTGGCCTGTGGACTTCTGGTCAGTTCTGTGTCCATCTTTCTTCTGATTGTAGGTGTGATGGGATCACAGAAATCTGTGCTATAGCATCCAGCTTTTTTTGTGGGAGCTGGGGATCTGAACTCAGATCCCCATGCTCCTGAGCCATATCCTTAGCCCAAAGTCACTTTTTCTTTTGAGGAAGCCCAACAAACTGGCCTTTAATTATTATTAATTTTTTTATTTTATGAAAGAGAGAGAGAGAATTGGTGTGCCAGGGCCTCTAGCCACTGCAACCAAACTCCAGACACATGTGGCACCTAGTGTGCATGTGCAACCTTGTACTTGCATCACCTTGTGCACCTGGCTTACATAGGATCTGGAGAGTTGAACATGTATCCTTAGGCAGCACAGGCAAGGACCTTAACCATTGAGCCATTTCTCTAGCTCTCCTTTTTTTAAAATATATAACTTATTTATTTGAGAGAGAGAAAGAGGTAGAGAGAGAGAGAGAGAGAGGCAGAGAGAGAGAGGATGGGCATACCAGGGCCTCCAGACACTGCAAACGAACTCCAGATGCGTGTGCCCCTTTGTGCATCTGGCTTACGTGAGTCCTGAAGAGTCAAACCGGGATCCTTTGGCTTTGCAGGCAAATGCTTTAAACACTAAGCCATCTCTCCAGCCCAGACCTCCTTTTTTTAATGAGAGAGAGTGAGAGCAAGATAGAGAAAGAGAATTAGTGTGCCAGAACCTCCAGCCACTGCACTCAAACTCCAGATGCATGTGCCACCTTGTGCGCATGTGCAACCTTGTGCATGCATCACCTTGTGAGTCTGGCTTACATAGGACCTGGGGAGTCAAACATGGGTCCTTAGGCTTTGCAGGCAAGCACCTTAATTGCTAAACCATCTCTCCAGCCCTCAAAGTCACTTCTTGATAGCTTTATACAATTTTATTCCTGGCCTAAGATCTGTTAACATTGTTCTCCTTAAATCTGAAAGTCTTCCAAGCTTCAAGTTTTTATAATAGACCCAGGAAGGGAGAGTGCCTCTGGATCTGTGGTAACCTGTATTGCTCAGGCAACTGAGGTTCTTCAGACTTGGGATCCACATTAGCATCGTTGGGTTAGAAGTGTTTGCTGAATTCAACAAGATAGATGCTTTGGGAAAGGTTGGGAAATCAAATCCATTCAAGCATTAATTACACCAATATGACCACAAAATTACAAGCAGGTCACGGTGGCACATGCCTATGATCCCAGCCCTCAAGAAGCTAAAGCAGGAGGATTACAAATTCAAGACCAGTCTGAACCACAGAGTGAGTCCTTGTCTCAAAAAATGAAGAGCTGCCTGGCGTGGTGGTGCATGCCTTTAATCTCAGCGCTCGGGCAGTAGAGGTAGGAGGATCATCATGAGTTCGAGGCCACCCTGAGACTACATAGTGAATCCCAGGTCAGCCTGAGCTATAGTGAAACCCTATCCTGAAAAACTGAAAAAAAAAAAAAATGAAGAGCTTCTGGGCGTGGTGGTGCACACCTTTAATCCCAGCATTTGGGAGGCAGAAGTAGGAGGATTGCCATAAGTTTGAGACCACCCTGATACTACATAGTGAATTCCAGGTTATCCTGGGCTAGAGTGAAATTTCTGCCTTGAAGGAAAACACACACATATGCAAGGGCTACAATACAGTTCAGTGCTAGAGTACTTGCCTAGTATGTGTAAGGCCCTGGGTTCCATCCCTAGTACCATACATATAATAAAAGGTTATTAATGCTTTGTGATAAGCAGCGTAAGCCAGAAAGCACTATTGCTTTTATTTTGGGAGATTTTTCCACTTCAGAATAAATGAATCCCTTTGGTATTCATCTTCTTTTTCTTTGTAGTAGAATTCATATGTGGGCCACCACAGAAGATTGATATAATTCCCTGATGAGTTTTGGCTGCTATCTTTTGCAGTGTGACATTGCTGATTCTTTCATAGAGTGGTGGAGTCTATTTCTCTACTGCTTTGAGTCCAGGCTGGTCTTGTGGGAGGTGTGTTATATGAGTTCTAGATCCTGGAGAAATGCTACAGCTTCTGACATCACACTCTGGGAACACTGAGACCATAATACCATGATCTGTTCTGCCTATTGGAGAGCAAGTGGCTACATAGAGAAGGTAGATGACAGGTATTGCAAATGACCATGCATCAAGATATCATCGCACCTTAGTTTCTAACAGTGGTCACAACTACTAGATGCACGTGTGAGGCCATTGTGGACCTTGCAGTCCAGTACAGACATCTGAAAACTTAAGCCATAGGGAAGCCCCTTGGAACTCCCTCCATTGTCATCTCACAGAACTGTGATGAGTGGTACAACACCAGTGTCTTGGTTTTCTGCATTTTAGAGTGGTTTATTATGCCAGAATGGATAATTTACACAGCCACCTAATTTCACAGCATCTTTCCTGGTTTTCATTGCTGTTGGGGTGGACAGATATAGCTCTGGCTGTAGGGATGTGAGTGGACATGAGTGAGAGACTCTGGGTTCAGGCTCTTTGACATAAGGAGCTTGTTTACCATCTTGCCAGAAGTTGTGGATCATGGTGTGTCATTTTGAAGCCAATAATGCCAGAGTGAGACAGAAGGAACCCAGATCCTGACTATGAGGAGCTATGAGCAACTACCTTGTTAGCTCCAGGCCCTATATAGGAAATCATAAAATAAACACTGGAAATCATAAAATCATAAAATAAACACTGCAGTAGTAAACTAAACTTGGTCTAAGAATACTTCCATACTCGATTCCTTACATAACAAACCAAGTTTGACAATACATGTGACTGATAAAAACCTAACTTAAAAGTACATTTTTGTAGCCAGGTATGGTGGTACACACCATTAATCCCAGCACTCGGGAGGCAGAGGTAGGAGGATCTCCATGAGTTCAAGGCCACCCTGTGACTACATAGTGAATTCCAGGTCAGCCTGGGCTGGAGTGAGACCCTACCTCAAACAAACAAACAAACAAACAAACGAAAGTACATTTTTGTAACAAATAGCTGGATATTGGCTAACTGCAATAAATTACACATAGCTAAATGATTCTGGTAGATTCAATTAAGCTATCCCTGTGCCTCACTTCCATTTTCTATTCAGAAATGCTGCTGGCCAGAGTTCTGGGAACCTGTTCTGGTCCTGAGGAACAGAATTGTAAATAAAAACTAAGACCTTTAGCTGGGCATGGTGGCACACGCCTTTAATCCCAGCACTCAGGAGGCAGAGGTAGGAGGATTGCTGTGAGTTCAAGGCCGCCCTGAAGCTACATAGTGAATTCCAGGTCAGCCTGAGCTAGAGTGAGACCCTGCCTCAAAAATACAAAAAAAAAAAAAAAAAAAAAAAAAAACTAAGACCTTTAAATCTGTTCTGTTGTAGTTTTGTCTTTTGACAAGCATTGTTCGGATCATGCTCCGCAGCTGCTGCCACATCTTGTCAGTACCGTAATTACCTTGCCAAGATTGTTTTCTTATGAAGTCCAAGAAACTTAGCTTGTAAGAAGTTTGGAAGCTTTTTGATGGTGTTGCTACCACCAAATGCTACCATTGAAATGTTGACATTTCAATCCCTTCCGTGTTATCACTATTTATGATGTGACCAGAACCCCAAGTGGAGGGGCTGGGAGTGTTTCCCTCCATCCATAATAGATGGATGACAATAGGCTGTTGGTCTGTTTTCTCCTTGGGAAAGTATTAGTCACTTTTCTTGTCACTGTAACACAATATCTGACAGAAACAACTTGAGGGGAAATGACTTTATTTTTGCTCCTGGTTTCTGGGATGTCTGTCATGGCATAGATGACATATAGAGCAGAGAAGGTCATATATGATGGCCAGAGAGTAGGGACAGGGATGCTGTTGTTCTGTTCCTTGTTACCCTGCTTCTGTTCCAGGCCCCCAGCATGTGGATAGTGTGCCCACACTCAGTGTGTCGCCCCACTCTCAGTTAATCCTCTCACAGACATCCCCACAAGTGTGCCTCACCAATCTTCTGGTGAGTCTAAATCTAGTCACGTGGACAATGAAGATTAACCATAGATTTCCTGAAGAGCCCACTTGATCACCAAAGTTTAACCTTAATAAACTTTGATAAAAGAGCATTATGGGGAAGGCCCTACACCTTTTTTTTTTTTTTTTCCTACCTGCTTACAGAATGTCTTAATAGAGAATTTAACTGTGATCCTATGGCCATGTCACCCTGAACATGCCAGAACTCATCTGATCTCGGAAACTAAGCAGGGCCAGGCCTTGTTAGTCCTTGGGTGGGAGAATTAACCGTGACCTATTTCCCTGTAGATGTGGGTGAAAGCTGATACAGGTGAAAACACTGGCTTTGCTTTTGCAAATTCTTAGCTCTTAACCACTTATAGCTTAGGAAGGAGATTTTGATGTGGCAACTCTTGGGCCCCTCTCTGCAGAGCTGTCTTGTCTGAATGGGAGAGACTTCTATCCCTGGATGGTGGGGTGGGTAGGAGAGAGGTGGGAGTGTAGTCAGTGGTTAGTGACCGGCAAAGACAGGTAGTACTAATAGCTGGACTCTAGTCTATGTGATTCATGCTCCCCAGCCTCCCGTTGGGATCAGGCTAAAGTTAGATTTTGGTGGAGACCTCACTGTTACTTTGCTTACTTCCTTGCTCTATTCTTTGTCTCTTACTTCCATCTCCCAAGAGCCTCCTTCAATGAATTGCTACCATCCAAATTCCCATCTCAGATTCCATATCTAGGAAGCCAGACCCAGGAGATTGAAGAGAGCTCTGGCCCATCTGTCTTTTTCTATATAGCTCATATCACGATTTGAAAAAAGTTCACTTATTTCATTGCACTGGCTATATGATCAAGCCCTTGAGGGCAAGAGTGTCTACTTTGTTCACTATTGTATTTGTAGGTCTTGGGCTGTGCCTAGCATTGAACTCATTGAAGCTCAATGGATGCTTATTAAATGAGTGAAGATTGTGACAAAATAAGTCAGCTAATTATAAGAAAGTGATTGGGGGCTGTAGAGATGGCTTAGTGGTTAAGCACTTGTCTGTGAAGCCTAAGGACCCTGGTTTGAGGCTCAATTCCCCAGGACCCATGTTGGCCAGATGCACAAGGGGGTGCACACATCTGGAGTTCATTTGCAGTAGCTGGAGGCCCTGGTGCACCCATTCTCTCTATCTTCCTCTTCCTCTCTCTGTCTGTCACTCTCAAATAAATAAATAATAAACAAAAAAATTTTAAAAAGAAAGTGATTGGAAAAGGTAAGAGGGAAACTAATGGAAGATAAGGTTTATAGTTCTTTGTACAGATTCATCTCAGTATTGACTTATTTCTCTTTGTCTCTCAAATAAATAGACATTTATTAAAGAGAAAATGGACAATAGACCCAAGTAGACATTTCTCACAAAGAAGGTATACAAATGAGCAGTGGAATATGAAACCATGTTTAATACCACTAATAGGAAAACAAATCAAAACCACAATGACAGGAAGGAAGAAGGATGGTGGATTAAGACACCCAGTGCTCTCCTGAATCTCCTGAGATTGAACCAACATAGCAGTGTGTAATGCTGAAATGCAACATTAGAGAGTTAGTGATGAGATAAAGCCTGGAATTATTAGATTTTAGAATTAGAAGAGAAATACTGATTCCAAACACTGAATGTTCCATGGTATTGGGGGGGGGGGAGCTGCCCTTCAGTAGGCCTATGTCTCCAATCTCCACAAGAACAGAATGAAGTGCTATGCAAACACAATGCAAGAAGACAGGAGACCTGATGTCTTTGAGTAAGCTTGCCTCAGAGAACAGGTTTGCTGCAGTTTCCAGCATATTTATGCACAGTTGTAACGGGAGCCATCTTAAGAAGGGTCTTGTAGGGCTGGAGAGATGGTTTAGCAGTTAAGCGCTTGCCTGTGAAGCCTAAGGACCCGGGTTTGAGGCTCGATTCCCCAGGACCCATGTTAGCCAGATGCACAAGGGGGCGCACGCATCTGGAGTTCATTTTCAGTGGCTGGAAGCCCTGGCGTGCCCATTCTCTCTCTCTGACTGCCTCTTTCTCCCTCTGTATGTCACTCTCAAATAAATAAATAAATAAAAATTTAAAAAAAGAAGGGTCTTGTAATCTGACTTGACCATAGGAGCTCAGAAAGCCTGCATTTTTGTATCTCTGAGGTTCCACCACCTCTCTTCTGTATTGGCTCAGCTTGCAGCTACCTCAAGACAGTGTGGAGTCAAGTGATTGTGACCTTGACACAAGGTCATAGAGAATCCATGTGGTTGGAAGTAGCTGCCATTTTGAGAGAAACAGAAGAGCATTCCCTTTACAATAATGGTCAGCCCTGTGAAGCGGGGCAAGAATAGCTGGGTGTGGATTCAGCTTTGCAGGATCTGCACAATGGCTGCCTCTGAGTGCTCTGACCTATCTCTGGGTTCTAATAGTCATCCTCATAGTGCAGGTTTGAAAAAGAACCAAGCAGAGATCTTGGAAATGAAAAGCCCAATGAATTGAATAATAAGCCAGCTGAAAACTTCACCAATAGACTAGATACAGTGACAGGAAAATCTAGGCTTGAAGACAAGATTGACATTCAGACATCACTAAAGAACGAAAACAGCTGGGTGTGATGGTGCACTCCTTTAATCTCAGCACTCAGGAGGCAGAGGTAGGAGGATCACTGTGAGTCTGTGAGTCTGTGGCCACCTGGAGACTACATAGTGAATTCCAGATCAACCTGGACTAGAGCCAGACCCTATCTTGAAAAAAAAAAAAAAAAAAAGAACAAAAACAAGACCAGAACATAGAAGAATTTAGACACAATTCAGGGATTGAGCATAGAATAATAGGTCTACATGAAGGAGTTGAGATACAGGCTATAGGTATAGGAAACCTACTTAGTGAAACAAGGTCAGAAAAAAAATCTTGGGAAATATATGGACATTCAAGTACAAGAGGCATTGAAAATCTCAAGCAAACATGACCAGGAAAGAACTTCTTTATGGAATATTATAATTAAAGTGTCAAGAAAAGCACCTAGTTACTTGTAAAGGCAAACACTACAGAATATCAGATTTCTTACAAGAAACCCCAAAGGTTAGAAGGACAGGAAATGATATATTTCAAGCCCTAAAGAAAAATCGTTAACCTTGATTACTATATACATTAAAATTATCCTTCAGGCAAGGGGCTTGAGAAAGACCTTCCATGCTAAGCATAAACTAAAGCCAACATTGCAGAAGAGACATAAAGGAATGCTATGTACAGAAAAGGAGAAATATAATCACCAGAGCTGAGAATAGGGTAAATCTCATAGAAGAATAGATAAACAAATAAGAATTGGGAAAGAATGAATTGTCAATTTAAAAAGTCATTAAGGGCTGGAGTGATGGCTTAGCGATTAAGGCGCTTGCCAGCAAAGCCAAATGATCCAGGTTTGATTCCACAGTACCCATGTAAAGCCAGATGTACAAGGTGGTGCATGTGTATGGAATTCGTCCACAGTGCCTAGAGGCCTTGGTGCTCCCATTTTTTCCCCCCGCCACATCATCCTCTCTCTTTCCCCTCTCTCAAATAAGTAAATAAATAAAATATTAAAAGAAAGGGCTGGAGAGATGGCTTAGCAGTTAAGGCACTTGCCTGCAAAGCCAAAGGACCCAGGTTCGACTCCCCAGGACCCACGTAAGCCAGATGCACAAGGGGGTGCACACATCTGGAGTTCATTTGCAGTGGATGGAGGCCCTGGCATGCCCATTCTCTCTCTCTGTCTCTCTCTCTGTCTCTCTACCTGCCTGTTTCTCTCTCTCTCTCTCTCTGTCTCTCTACCTGCCTATTTCTGTATCTCTCTCTCTCTCTCTTTCTCAAATAAGTACATAAAATAAAATATAAAAAATATTAAAAGAAAGACATTAAGGCTCTAAGATGAATAAGGGATAAAGGGAAGAACATACACAGATTGAACATGAAAAACTAGAAAATGACATTCCAAGCAAATTAAGTAGCTTTGTCACAACTCACAAAGCAGCATTCCAGTCAGTCAGAGAGATAAAGAAGATCATTATATATGGGGAAAGGAGAGCATCTTTCAAGAAAAACATTGATTTTATATATGCATTAAATTCAGTGCACTTTGTTATGTATTTCTATTTATTTTTATGTTTAGTTTTGAGAATAAATACACCTTAACTGCTAAGCCGTCTCTCCAGCCTCCAAAATAATTTTTTTCTTTCTTCTTCTTCTTCTTTTTTTTTCAAGGTAGGGTTTTGCTTTAGTCTAGGCTGACCTGGAATTCACCACGTAATCTCAGAGTGGCCTCGAACTCACAGCAATCCTCCTACCTCTACCTCCCAAGTGCTGGGATTAAAGGCACGTGCCACCATGCCTGGCCCCAAAATAATTTTTGAATTATATTTTTAGTTCATTTGTAAGAAGGTTTATGTATTTTTTCGCATATCCTTAATTTTGGTTAACCCTCTTACCATCCTTCCTACCCCCAGCCTCCCATCCTGCTTAAATCTGCCTCTGGTATTATCCCTCTCTACTTTCAAGTGTTCCACTCTTCCCCATCCCTCTTAATACCTCTTTCCCTTCCCCTCTCATGGCCCCTTTCTGGTTTCATGGCCTTTACAGATATTCACCTCTAACTTAATTATACAGGTTTAAAAATTCAAAGCTAGGATGACATATGAGAGAGAACAGGCAACATTTCTCTTTCTGAGCCTGGGTTACCTTAGCATATTTTCCAGTCGCAAATTTTCTGCAAATTTCATTTCTCTTTACAGATGAATAAAATTCCATTGTACATTTTCATTATTCATTCATCTGTTGATGGACATCTAAGCTGATTCCATTTCCTGGCTGTTGTGACTAGAACGGAAGTGAACATGGATGTGCAAGCAGGTCTGTGATATGATGCTGAGTCCTTGGGTATATGACTAAAAATAATATCACTGGATCATATGGTAGTTCTGTTTTTAGCCTTTTGAGAAATCTCTCCACTGATTTCCATAGTGGCTGCATCAGTTCACACTCCCACCAACAGTGACTAAGGGTTCCCTTTTGCCCACACCCTTCCATCATGTGTTGTCATTTGTTTTCTTATTGGTAACAATTCTGATTGAGATGAGATGGAACTCAAAGTAGTTTTAATTTGCACATCCCCAACAGCTAAGGTTGTTAAAATACTTGTTAAAAATATATTTGGAAGCCAGGTGTGGTGGCGCACACCTTTAATCCCAGCATTCAGGAGGCAGAGGAAGGAGGATTGCTGTGAGCTCAAGGCTACCCTGAGACTACATTGTGAATTCCAGGTCATCCTGGGCCAGAGTGAGACCCTACCTTGAAAAACAAAAAATAAACAAACAAACAAACAAAACTTTGGACTGAGGAGGTGGCTCAGTGGATCAAGAACTTTTCACACAAGCCTGAGGGCCTGAATTTAGATCCCCAGAACCTATGTAAAAGCTGGATGCAGTAGCACACATCTGTAATGCCAGCACACCTACAACAACATGGGAGACAAAGATAGGAGGCCCTTCTGGAGCTCATAAGCTAGCAAGCCTGGTGTGTACAGTGGCTAGCAATGGGAACCTTGCCTCAAACAAGCTGGAAGGGAAGAGTTGACACCTTAGGTTGTCCTCTGACCTTCACTCATATGCCCACACCCATAATCACACATACATACACACCTCATACATGTATGTACACATACAAAGCTATTAAATATTTTATTAGCCTTTTGCATTTATTGTTTTGATAGTTTTGTTTAGTTTCATAGCCCAGGTTTTGATTGGGTTGTTTTTTTTCTTGCTGTTCAGTTTTTTGAGTTCTTTTTGTTTTTCAAGGTAGAGTCTCACTGTAGTCCAGGCTGACCTGGAACTATTTCTATAGTCCCAGGCTGGTCTTTAACTCACAGAAATTCTCCTACCTCAGCTTCCTGAGTGCTGGAATTAAAGGCAGGTGGTGGTTTAAATCAGATGTTACCCATAAACTCCCTTGTGTTGAATGCTTAATCCCCAGCTGATGGCAATTTGGGAGGTGTGTTTTGGGGGCCAGGCTTAAGGATGTTATAGCCAGCTCCCCCTTACCAGAGTTGGCTCACTCTCAGGCTGCTATTTGCCACCTGCTGTGGCATGGAGGCGATGTCCAGCCTCTGTTCATACCATCCTTTCCCCTGCCACCATGGAACTTCTCCTGGAGACTGTGGGCCAAAATAAATCCTTTCCTCCCATGAGATGCTTTTGGTCAGGTGTTTTGTGCCAGCAATGAGAAGGTAACTACAACAAAGCATGAGCTAGCAGGCCTGGCTTTTGAGTTCTTCCTGTATTCTAGATATTAACCCTCTGTCAGATGTGCAGCTAGCAAAGATTTTCTCCCATTTTTTTAGGCTCCCTCTTCATTTGACTGACAGTTTCCTTTGCTGTACAGAAGCTTTTAATTTCATGAGGTCCCATTTGCCAATTGTTGGCTTATTCAGAAAACCATTCCCTTGAATATATCTTTGTTTGTTTGTTTGTTTGAAGTAGGGTCTCACTGTAGCCTAGGCTGACCTGGAATTCACTAGGTAGTCTCAGGGTGGCCTAGAACTCATAGAAATCCTCCTACCTCTGCCTCATGACTGCTGACATTAAAGACATGTGACACCATTCCAGTCTATATTTTTTTTTAAAAAAATATTTTATTTAGCCAGGAATGGTGGTGCATGCCTTTAATCCCAGCACTTGGAAGGCAGAGGTAGGAGGATTGCCATGAATTCGAGGCTACCCTGAGACTACATAGTGAATTCCAGGACAGCCTGAACTAGAGTGAGACCCTACCTCAAAAAAAATATTTATTTATTTGCAAGCAGAGCAATAGAGAGAAGAGAGAGGATGGGTATGCTAGGGCCTCTTAGCCACTGCAAATGAACTCCATATGCATGTACCGCTTTGTGCATCTGGCTCAATATGGGTACTGGGGAATCTAACCTGGGTCATTAAGCTTTGCAGGCAACTGCCTTAACCACTGAGAAATTGCTCCAGTCTTGCTTTCCCTATATCTTGAAGTGTTTTCCCTACGTTTGTACACTAGCAGTTTCAGGTATTAAGGTCTTTGATCCATTTGGAATTGATTATTGTGTGGGGTGAGAGATAAGCATCTAATCTCATTCTTTGATGTGTAGATAACCATTTTTCCAGCACCACTTGTTAGAAGCTGGCTTCTCTCTAATGTGTACTTTTGACATTTTTGTCAAAAATCATGTGGCTGTAGCTGCAAACATTTTATCTGGCTCTTCTATTATGTTCCATTGCTCTACATGTCTGTTTTTATGCCAGTGCCATGCTGGTTTTATTACTATGGCTCTGTAATATACCTTGAGATGAGGTATGGTGATTCCTCCAGCCTTATTTCTTTTGCTCAAGGTGCTTTGAATACTTAGGGTCTTTTGTGCTTCCAAATAAATGTTGAGATTTTTTTTTTTTGTATTTATGTAAAGAATGGTATTTTAATTTTGATAGAATTTGGATTAAATCTGCAGACTGCTTTTCATAAGAAACCCATTGTTTTTACAATATTGATTTTTCCAATCTATGAATATGGGAAGTTTCTTTCCTGAGTGACCTAAAATTTTCATTATACCATTCTTACACTCCCTAAACTAGATTTATCTCAAGTCATTAAAAAAAATATTTTTTCATTTTTATTTACTTATTTGACAGAGAGAAAGAGGGGGAGAGAGAGAGGGTGAATGGGTGCACCAGGGCCTCCAGCCACTGCAAATGAACTCCAGACGCTTGTACCACCTTGTGCATCTGGCTAACATGGGTCCTGGGGAATCAAACCTGGGTCCTTTGGCTTTGCGGGCAAGTGCCTTAACTGCTAAGCCATCCCTCCAGCCCTATCTCAAGGCATTTTTTGAGACATTTGTGAATTAGATTGTTTCCCTGATTTTCATCCTTGGCATGTTTGTTATTGGTTATAAGAGGCCTACTTATTTTTGTGTGGTAATTTTGTATCCTAACATTTTGCTGAAAGTATTTATCAACTCTAAAAGTTGTCTGGTAAAGTCTTTAGGCTCTCATGTATAGAATCATATCATCTGAAAATAAGGATAATTTGACTTCTTCCTTTTCTCTTTGTATCCTTTTATTTGTGTATCTTATCTTACTGCTCTAGCCAAGACTTCTAGCAAGACTTCTACTAAGAGTGGATAAGTGGATATTCTTTTTTCTTGTTCCTGACTTCAATGTAAATTCTTTGAGATTTTTCCATTTAATATAATGTTGGCTATAGGTTTATCATGTATATCATGTATTATGTTGAGATGCATTCCTCATATTAGTATTTTCTTTGAAACTTTTATTAGGAAGGGATGTTGGATTTTGTCAAAAGTCTTTCTGCATTCAACAAGATGATCATGTGATTCCTGTTCTTGATTCTATTTGTATGATATATTACATTTATTGATTTGTGGATGCTGAACCATTTAACCTGTGGAATAAAAGCAACTGGATTATGATGCATGAGGGGTTTTTTGTTTGTTTGTTTTATTTATTTGAGAAAGTCAGGGAGATATATATAGATAGATAGAGAGAGACAGAGACAGAGACAGAGATAGAGACAGACAGACAGACAGAGAGAATGGGTGCACCAAGGCCTCCAGCCACTGCAAACGAACTCCAGATACATGTGCCACCTTGTGCATCTGGCTTACATGGGTCCTGGGGAATTGAACCTGAGTCCTTTGGCTTTGCAGGCAAATGTCTTAACCACTAAGCCATCCCTCTAGCCCATGAATGAGTTTTTGATGTGTTTCTATATTCAGGTTATAAGTAGTTTGTTGAGAATTTTTGCATCTATGTTCATTAGAGAAATTGATTGGTAATTTTTATTAGCTGTGTCTTTATCCGGTTTTAATATCAGAGCAATACTGGCTTTATTAAAAAGAGTTTGATAGTGTTCCTTCTGTTTTTTCCTTTTTATGAGATAACTTGAGAAGCACTAGTGTTAGTTCTTGTTTCCTAGCTCCATTTGCTTGAAATCCTATTTCCATCCTTTCACACTAAAGCAGCCTGTCTTGTATGGTGAGATATGTTTCTTAGACCCGCTTGGCTTTGGCTGCTCTCTCAGTGTTCCTGATGCTGGTGTGCAAAGGAAGGGATGTTGTAAGATGTTACCTGGTGGTTCCTATGTTCCCTACTTCAGTTTCCACTGATCCTGCAAGGCTGGTGTATGCAGGGAGATGCTCTTTCTAGGGGTTTTCTCTGCTCTTGATGGCAGAACCAGTGTTAATGAGGAGAAGCACTTACTTCCCAGCTGTGAGTACAACCTAGTTTGGCTGGGCAATTCAGATCCAGCCCAAATCCCAATGGCTCCTACCTGTTTCCCTTCAAAGATATTACCTGTATTAATGTTTCTTGCCAAACCTTGCTTCTTGCAAGAAAAAAGCTTATTGTGTATTATCTTAACTGTTACCTTCCCTCTAACCAGGTTTCATTGGTGAGGCTTCTAGTCTGCTATCTTCTATTTTTTTAAAAAATATTTTTATTTTTATTTATTTATTTGAGAGAGAGAGAGAGAGAGAGAGAGAGAGAGAGAGAGAGAGAGAGAGAGAATGGGTGTCCCAGGGCCTCCAGCCCCTGAAAATAAACTCCAGACACATGTGCTCCCTTGTGCATCTGGCTAAGGTGGGTCCTGGGAAATTGAACCTGGGTCCTTTGGCTTTGCAGGCAAATGTCTTAACTGCTAAGCCATCCCTCCAACCTTCTGCTATATGCTTAAAAAGCTCCAATTTAGGGCTGGAGGGATGGCTTAGCAGTTAAGACGCTTGCCTGCAAAGCCTAAAGACCCAGGTTTGATTCTCCAGGTCCCATGTAAGCCAGATGCACATGGTGGCACACGCATCTGGAATTCGTTTGCAGTGGCTATAGGCCCTGGTGTGTGCATTCTCTCTCTCTCTCTTTCTCTCTCTCTCTTTCTCTCTCTCTCTGTCTCAAATAAATGAATAAAAATAAATCAGAAAAAAACTTTAAAAAAGCTCTAATTTAAAAAAATATATAACTATATACAATAATAGTAGGTGACTTCAGTACCCTGAACTCACCAAAAAGTAAGGCCTTAATATAATAATAGTAGGTGACTTCAGTACCCTAAACTCACCAACAGATAGATATCCCACATACAAAAATTAACAGGCTGGGGAAATGGCTCCATGGTTAAAGGCTCTTGCTTGCAAAGCTTGCAGCTGGCCTGGATTCAATTCCCCAGTTCCCACATATAACTAGATGCACAAAATGGCACAGGTATCTGGAGTTCATTTGCAGTGGCAAGAGGCCCTAATAGACCTGTTCATTCATTCGTTCTCTCTTTCACTTCCTCTCTCTTTCTTCTTGCAAATAAAGAACTAAATAATTTTAAAGAAAATTAATAAACATCAGAGTTAAACTATGCTACAGATCAGATGGATTTAGTAGACATCCATAGAATGTTGCATCCAGCAGGAGCAGAGCACATGCTCTCTTTTCAGCAGATCACAGAACATTCTCAAAATTAGATTATGAGGGTTAGAGAGATGGCTTAGCAGTTAAGGTGCTTGCCTAAAATGCCAAAGGACCCAGGTTTAATTCCCCAGGACCTATGTAAGCCAGATGCACAAGGTGGCGCATATGTCTGGAGTTCACTTGCAGTGGCTGAAGGCCCTGGCAGGCCCATTATCTCACTATACCTGCCTCTTTCTCTCTGTCTCTCTCAAATAAAGAAAGAAAGTGTTGTGCCAAGACCCCTGACCAGGAGCCAAGACCCCCGGTCACCCAGAGAACTGCCACAGAAGCTGAGACACTCGAATGTAAAAGCAGCAGGTTCCTTTATTGCAAGCCTAGGCGTGGACTCCATCCACACAATCTGGCACAGCAGTAGTGAGGGAGAGAGCCCGGACCCTCAGAGGGAAGGGGTTTATAAAGAAAAAAAGACCTCTAAGGTTACATCATACTGTGACTTTTAAAATGATTGGTTGTAAGGGGGCGCGTGCAGGAATTTCAGAGAGGGCTCATGCGGGAACTCCAGCCTACTTATCTTAGGTCAGTAACTTGTTTGCAGAACCTACCTTTTGCAAGAGGCCAGGGCCTCTGTGGCTAGGTATCTCTGGAATGTTCTTGGGTGGAGGCTTCCCAGAAACTGAGGGGTGGGGGGGCTATAGCTAAGCAAGCATGGATACAGAAGCAAAAATAGCACACTAGTCAGCTAGTTCCTCATCTGAGTCAAAATGGCTGTCTGATTTAAAATGGCAGCACCACTGTCCAGCCACTAAGCGAGGTCACAGAAGCCAGATGCACTACATTACTTCTCCTTGGTTTCTCAAAAGAAGGAAAGAAAGAAAGACTATATAGCTGATAGAGGATTAATATCTAGGATATACAAAGAACTCAAAAAGTTAAATAATAAGAAATCAAACAAGCCAATTAAAAAATGGGCTATGGAGCTAAATAGAGAGTTCTTAAAAGAAGAAATACTGATGGCATATAAGCATTTAAAAAAATGTTCTACATCCCTAGTCATCAGGGAAATGCAGATTAAAACTACATTGAGATTCCATCTCACTCCTGTCAGATTGGCTACCATCATGAAAACAAATGATCATAAATGCTGGCGGGGATGTGGAAAAAGAGGAACCCTTCTACACTATTGGTGGGAATGCAATCTGAACAAGCCATTGTGGAAATCAGTGTGGAGGTTCCTTAAACAGCTAAAGATTGATCTGCCATATGACCCAGCTATAGCACTACTAGGCATATATCCTAAGGACTCATCTCATTTCCTTAGAAGTACGTGCTCAACCACGTTTATTGCATCAAATTAACTAAAGATGCAAAAAAGTCACATATAAAGGCAAGCCCATCAGGATAATAGCAAATTACTCAACACAAACTTTAAAAACCAGAAGGGTTTGGAATGATGTATTGCAAGTTTTGAAAGTTAACAACTGTCAACCAAGATTAGTTCATCCAGCAAAGCTATCCATCCAAATTAACGGAGAAATAAGGACATTCTAAAACAAAAACAGGCTAAAGGAATATATGATCACTAAACCAGCTATATAGAAAATACTTGAAGGGGGCTGGAGAGATGGCTTCATGGCTAAGACACATATCTGTGAAGCCTAAGGAACCATGTTCTACCAGATCCCATGTAAGCCGGATGCACAAAGGTGAGGTAAGCACAAGGTCACACATGCCCACTAGGTGTCACAAGCATCTGGAGTTCAATTTCAGTGGCCGAGGCCCTGGCACACCAATTCTCTCTCTCTCTCTAAAAAAAAAAATTTTTTTTAGGTCAGCCTGAGCTAAAGTGAGACCCTACCTCAAAAAATAAACAAAAATATCTTTAAAAAAAAAGAAAGAAAGAAAAGAAAATACTTGAAGGGATCCTTCATGCTGAGGAGAAAGAAAAGCACAATAAACCATATTCAAATAATAGTTAATGCAAGAAAGTAAAGGAAAAACAAGAAGAACTACAAAATAAGAATGGCAAGAATAAATACATACCTTTCAATAATAACTCAATATCAATGGCCTCAATGCACCAAACAAAATACAGAGACTGGTAGACTGGATTAGAAAACAGGACCCTTCTAGTTGTTGTCTCCAAGAAACTCACCTTTCCATAAAAGATGTACACTATCTTAGGCTGAAAGGATGGGAATGGTATTTCGAACAAATGGACCTAGAAAACTATCCTAATATCTGACAGAATAGACTTCAAACCAACATAAGTTAGGCAAGATAAGGAAGGTCACTTTATATTGGCTAAAGGAACACTCCAACAGGAGGACATTACAACTGTAAGCATATATGCACCTAACATGGGGGCTCCCAATTTCATCAAACACTATTAGACTTAAGGTCACAGATAATACCAAACATGGTTATAGTAGGTGACTTCAACACCCCACTCTCATTAATTGACAGCAATTACTCCAGCAAAAAATAAACAGAGAAACATTTGGATTAAATGAGGTCATGGAACAAATGGACCTAACAGATATCTACAAAACATTCCATCCAAATGCTGCAGAATATACATTCTTTTCAGCAGCACATGGAACATTCTCTGAAATAGGCCATATGTTAGGACACAAAGCAAATCTTAATAAATACAAGAAAACTGGATAATTCCTTGCACTATCTGATCACAATGAACTTAAATTACAAGCTATAGAGTTTCTGACCATTTGGAAACTTCCAGTTCTGGGTGAGTTTTTCTCTCAGTTGGGTCTGGTCTGTCTTGCTCTAGTCCAGGCTGACCTGAAATTCACTATGTAATCTCAGGCTGGCCTTGAATTTATGGCAATCCTCTTACCTCTGCTTCCTGAGTGCTGGGATTAAAGGCATGTACTATCATGCCCAGCTAAAGGTGCTTTTTAAGGGGGGTTTTCTGATACAATCTTGAAAAGGAAAATTATGATTATTATATTAGGGGAGAAGATGGGAAGCACATTTTCTGGCTGTGAGCATGACTTGGGGTATTTCTACTGCTTCTCCGCTCTTTGGAGAAAACTGGCTTGCTTTCTCTTTTTGCTGGAGGTTAAGATCACTATCTCTGGTTAAGCTGAGGGGAATGAATGACATTGGCCAGGCAGGCAGACAGGCCTCCTTTGGGACTGGTCACCTTTCTTCCCTTGGTTCCTCTGCCTAACCTGCTTGGATTGGAGCCCTATTGAAATGTGTCATCACCTGATCCAAACTGGGATGGTGCCAAGCAGGGCTCTTTTGTAAAGGTGACAACTTTTGAAGGGAGATGCATTTGGTTGAGCTTCTCCAACCCCCAGGCACAAGGCTAAACTCCTCTGGAGCTTGGGAACTGGTTCTGCTAAGCCAAAGGGGAGGGGCCTCATGGTCACATAGAGGCTCTGGAACCAAAGACCCCTGGCCTGAATGTCTTATAGTTTTTTGTTTTTTGTTTTTTTCCTTTTTCCACTGCATGCCACTGTGCCACAAGACATATGGCTGCCTGGGGGGCTGGGGGGCTGGGGGGAGGGCGGAGGATGGAGCTCTGACTCCTGCTCTGGGCTCTGCCTGTTAGGTCAGGACAAAATGGAGTCACTGACAACAGCAGGAGAGTGACAGACAAAAGGAAGAGGGTCATCCACATTCCTCAAGAAACCTGCCTAGCCATTATCCCTTCATTGCCTAACAATGCCCCAGGTCCAGGTTTCCTACCTCCTTATCTCCCACCTGGTCACTTCTGGTCTCACACCCTATGGCTAATGTAAAGAACAAAGGAATATTTTTCCCTTCCTCGCCTTCCCCCAACTGAAGAGCTCTATATAGCCCACTGTCTGTAATCTCAAAGTTGACTGTGCTCCACTCTTGAGAGTCAGTCCTGGAAGCTCATGTTTTCCCTGAATAAAAGCTTCCATCTTTGCTTCAGAGTGGTTTCCATGGTCTTGGTCACTCCTGAACCTTACATCTGGTGCTTCTGACTCGGAGGAGGCTCCCAGTTGCCCTCTTGGGCAGCCAGACCTCCTTTCTCCTGACCAGACCACCGAGCTGCCATTTGACCCTCTGAAGGCTTCGGACCATCTCTGCCTAAGCTTTCACATCCACCACAATTCGGCCTCACTGTTCTTTCTTTCTCTGTCTCCTCCCTCCTTCTCAGTAAGTGTCCCTCTTGGATTGGCCTGCTCTTGGGTTTCATCCCTCCTTGTGGAAGCCATGCTGGCATGCCAGACTATACCCCTCGGCCACTTTTAGGCCCCAACCCCAGGTGTCAAGAAAGATGCACTCTCGACACCTTGGGTCTCGCTCTCTGGTGTACTGTACCCTAAGGGGCGCCTTTTGGTTCAGTTACCATCTCAGGACGCTCCCACTCCCTCCCTCATCTCCCTCCTGAGCTCTCATCTTCCACTGCCAGCTGCTTTAATTTTCCACAGCCGGCTGCTTTTGCACAGTCGCCCTCTTTGCCCACTAACAGGCTAAAACACTGACAGTTGCCACCTGTACGGCCTGTGCACATGTGGGAGGTGCAGGCTCCATTCACCCTAATAGGACAGGGGGTCATATTGGTGCTCTGTGTAAACCCAGCTTGAGCTCTGGTTTATTTTTCTGTCACCCTTGTTTTGCTCTTTCTCTGTCTCCTTAAGAACTTAAAGCCTCTACGACTCTTGGATGACATCTTATCTTTCTCTGCAACTCTGCTTGGCCACATCCATAAGGTGGACAATATGTCCAAATGGCCTGAGAATGATACTTTTGATTTCCAAATTCTCACTGATTAAAAAAAAAAATTCTGCCAATGTACAGGCAAATGGTCCAAAATACCCTATTTTTCACTCGGCATGCCCGGCCTTCGCTCTGCTCTACCTGCTTTTCTCACCAGGTCCTTCTAGGCAAGGTCTCAGGAATGCACTTTCACTCAACTCCTCCCCCATACTCTTCCTCACCCTGTGCTTTTGACCCGGGCGCCATAGATGACCTGACACCAGCAGCTCCTCTGGCTCCTCCAGCTCCCTCAGCCTCTCCTGATGCCCTGCCTGGTAACAAGGTTTGATTTTAGTCTCCTGAGTTGTAAATAAAATAGAAATTTAAGATGGGAATGCATGACTTCTGAATAAATGAATGAAAGAATATGTGAAGGGAAAATTTTAACTGTTTTTACGTTTACTTTGTCTTTCTGTGCTTCTATGGAACTACTAACAAACAATAGCCTCAAAATTTATACTTAAATTTTGAAGTACCAAATACTGAGTTTGTAAAAAATTTTCTAAAATTTCTAATAATGTTCAAATCTGCTTTCATATTTTAAAAAAAAAATGTGTTTCAGGAAAATTATAAAAAACAAAGTTCCAAAATCAATAAATGATAAAAATCTATATGTTTATTCTGGGTAAATAGCATAAGTCAAATCTGATCTACTCTTTCTTAGAAAAAGTTATTTCAAAAGGTCTTTTGAGGGGAAAAAATGGTCATATTAAAAGTGTTATGGTAAGAACAATAAAAGTTTTTGTTGGTAGTTGTGGTGGTTTGATTCAGGTGTCCCCCATTAATTTAGGTGTTCTGAATGCTAGGTTCCCAACTGATGGAGACTTGGGAATTAATGCCTCCTGGGCAGGCTTATGGGTATTATAGCCAGTGTCCCTTTGCCAGTGTTTGGCACACTCTCCTATTCCTATTGTCTACCTTATGTGGGCTGGGGTGATGTCCACCCTCTGCTCATACCATGTTTTTCTCCTGCCATCATAGAGCTTCCCCTTGAAGGACTCAGGAACCAGATGGATGCCATGACAGGCTTCAGAGTCCTCAGTAGGCCTAAGTTTCTGTTTCCTGGAAAGATCTAAGTTTTTTATCTTCTGGTAAGGGTGGGCTTAACAGTTACTAGAAACATTATGCCATACATTCCTGAAGCCATAAATTCAATTCCCCTAGCTCCAGCCCACCGACCTTGCCGTAAGGGTAGGTTTAACAGTTAAACTGATACATTCCTGAAGTCATGAGACATTCCTGTAGTCATAGATAAGCTCAATTCCCCTAGCCCCAACCTGCCAACTTTGCCTGTCAAAATCCTAAGCCAACCAGAAGAGTACACTGTTTAAATCAACCAATTATGTACCCATTCCCTTCTTCTATGTTCAAATCCCTATAAAAACCTTACCCTCCCACTACTCGGGGCTCTTGTATGGATCCACTGCATTGGTGAAGTCAAGAGACCGAGCTTAAGCCCGAAATAAAGCTCCTTGCCCTTGTATACGTGTTTGGTTCTCCTTGGTGGTCACTGGGGGTGCCAAGAACTGGGCATAACATTTGGGGGCTCGTCCCAAATCTCCTCAGAGACTGCTGAGGACCACCAACACGTGGGGCTCAGGTCGCCGGCTGATAAGTGTGCTTCTGTGTTGTGCTTCTGTGTTTTGTCTTTCCTGACCTGTCCTTCATTCTTCTGTTCATTAGAAAATTGTGGCTGGGGCATATGTGCCCCTGGAGGCCACTCTGTTCAGAAGGCGGGTCCTGGGTGCCCCAGGCCTGCCAGGAGGGGATTTCATCCCTCCATCTGTAGAGACAACGCGGGTTGCTACCGCGGAACGGCAAGATGCCGTGGTCTCATTTGGTTTTGTAATAGCTGACCACTAGGTTCAGATGGGTCCTGGGCGCCCCAGGCCCGCTCAGAGGGGATTTCATTCCCCTATCTGTAGAGACAATGTGAGAGGCTGTTGTCTCAGTTTGTAGTTGCTAGCCGGCTGAACATTTTTTGCTGTCTCTTTTCCTTTTCTTTGTTGGAATTACTATTTGTGTGCTTGGACAGATGGGACAGACGCAGACTACCCCACTTTCTCTACTGACGGACCACTTTCAGGATGTTACCATTAGGGCCCCTTGGAGTCACAGTATTCCCTCTTTGGGTTATGGGGTCCCCAGACCAAGATGGTAGTAATCAACTTGGGATGATTGTCAACAATTGCTACAGATTCTCTTTACTACAGAGGAAAGAGAGAAGCCAGACTGAAGCCCAGAAATTGGTTCCGGGCACTGATGGGAATCCCACCAATAAGGAGGCTGTCATTGAAACCTTCTTCCCTTTGACTAGACCAGACTGGGATTTCAACATGGCAGCAGGTAAGGAGAGAGCTGCTCCACTTTCTCCCGGGAGTGTGTTTCTCTCTTCACATGCTCACCCACCCCCAGTTGCCTGGATGCCTTCGGGGTGAACCGCGGCACCCCCCCCCCCCAGCAAAAACCCAAAAACCCACAGCTGGTGCCTGAACAGGGACCGTATGAGATGGACAGGGTGGGTGAGTGCTCTCCCAGAGGGCCTGGGAGACATCGGCCCATGCAGCCTGGCCTCCATGTTTTGGAGGCTGGCAGTTTTCTCTTTCTCTTCCTTTATTTTTGGTTTGCGCCGTCGCGTGGGACCAGACACGATGAACTGGCAACTGATGTGTCTTGGCCAAGGCCACTCTTCCATATTGACTGAAGCCAGCTGTCCTCTGCCTGGACCCCAACAGCCTGTTGGGTGTTGGCAAAAACCCTCTATCTATTTCTCTCTGACACACAAAAAAAACCTGGTAACACATCGACCTCTTAAAAGCCTGTAGGTCAGGTCGCCGGCCTCTTAAACTTGTGGACAGGCTCACGCCCGGAGCTTTGGGGAATCCCCCATGTGCTAATCAGCCCTCAGCTAACATTGCCTCCCGCCAAAATATGTTTATAGATATATATCTCATATAGATATATATCTCAGATCCATGGAATAAGAGCTCTTCTGAAAGTTAAGGGAATTAGCTCTCCCAGAGGGAGGCAGGCTCCTTTTGGGAAGAAGTCCTCCAGGTCATTTATGGATTTCTGGGCATCCACGTGGACCTGCATAGCTCATCTGGCTAGGAAATGAAAAGCTCAGAAAGAAAATTTCCCCTCACTCCCTTTAAGCAGCAAATCTACAAGCCAGCTTTGCAAGCGCTCCAAAGCAGCTTGGGTCAGAGTCAGGTGGCAGACAGACAATGGCGCCTCTGCCCAGGCAGGTGCCATGTCTCTGCCTCCTCTCCCAGTGGCCCCCGAGTGGGCCCACTCCTACTTCAGTGGCTTCCCAGTGGGCTTCCTTCTTCAGGGGCCTCCTGGCGGTCCTGGAGGCCCCCTTTCCCCTTCAGGTAGTCAGAATCCTTGGTCTCCTGGCAGTCTTCTTGGCCATTACCTCCACTGCACTAGACCGGACCCCTGGTGAGTGCTGGAAGTAGGGCAAGGCTGATCTAAGGTGTATACAAGCCCCGCCCAGCCACAACAGCGCACCAAAAAGCAGCAAGAAAGAGAAAAAAAAAAAAAGTCACGTTTAACTACAACCTATAAAGAACTGAAGTTTTACATAAATGTGTCAACTTTGTTACATGATATCATGAATATAATTACTTAATTTATGTTCTAGGTACTGAATTTATGTTCTAGGTCAACTTCAACTTTCATAGAGGATTATTAAAAACAACAGAATTCTCTCTAAAGTGGTGACTTATAATTTGTCAGGTATTAAAAAAAAATTGTAAAGTACTTAAAAGGAGGAGGCAATGGACCTGACTTCTAGGCCAGCCTGCCTCAAGATAGCAACAATATTTGCCTTAGGTTAGTGCCTTGTTGGTATTAATGACATAAAATTGTCTTTAGACTACTCACTTGTTAGTGAGCAATAGGATTAATTTGGTGTAGTTTTTCATAATAGCCTTATAAGAAAGGTGGTTAATAATGGGATGAGATGAATTGATTGAAGGAACTGGGAAGGCATTTTTCAATGTTGGGACATAGAATGCTCATGAAAAATGCTTTTTGACTGGTACTTAGATGAGAATGTTAAAGTATGTGGATAAAGATGTGAGTATGTAGGAAAGAATTTTCAGGCTAAACCTAAACGCCATGCCTAAAGTTAGATTTTCAACTGTTTACAGACTCTTAAGGATACTCTAAAAGTTTTATATAGGGACATAGTCTTAATCTAAATTCATCTTACATTAGACACAGGTGATGCCTATGCTAGGTGGGTCACAAAGTCATAAGTACAGATGTAATTGGAGGTCTAACCAGGTTAAACATAGACAAGAGTTTATCACCTTGTGTTTTGCAAATGGGTAAATTTGCTATGTAAAAACAAACAACTTCGGAATAGGAAAAGAATGTCAGGATGCTTATCTCTCTGCTCTGTAATTTCATTTTGCTCTTGCTTTCCAACATATGCTACTTAAATTCATGGAAAGCTGGACTCTGAAAAAGCAGATGGAACCCCCTTTATCTCATATCCCATGCAAGTTTAAGCCATGTGTCCCCCAGACTCTGAGACAAAATGGCCAATTGTCTCCAATAAGAAAAAAGGAGTACAGCATATAACCGTGGTTCTCTTTAGTGCTTCCCTTTTGAACACCTAAAGTCACATCTGTTAGATAAAATTTCTCACTAGACACAATGTTAAATAGGTAAACTGAGTCAAGGTATTTGATCAGGTTACAAACTCCTTACATAAGACAAGCATCAGACTTACCTAATGTGTATATCAGGGGAAGGGCCCCTTCACTGAAACATTTAATTGGATTAAATCTAATGTTTACCTGATGCCAAGGTTTTAATCAGTGGAGAAAATGAGTCTTATGATAAGGCCTCACTCATTAACAGATCACTGATGCTAATTTGTTATGATTTAAGGGTTATAAAACTGGCTTTAAGACTCAGTAAAGTAAATTAGGTTCCTCTTTTCATCAAGGTTTTAACTATTCTTAAGATAAAGGCTCACATAGAAATGGTTAATTTCAGCCGGGCGTGGTGGCGCACGCCTTTAATCCCAGCACTCGGGAGGCAGAGGTAGGAGGATCGCTGTGAGTTCGAGGCCACCCTGAGAATGCAGAATGAATTCCAGGTCAGCCTGAGCTAGAGTGAGACCCTATCTCAAAAAACCAAAAAAAAAAAAAAAAAAAAAAAAAAAAAAAAAAGAAATGGTTAATTTCCAAAGGTGAAGTACTCATACCTAAAGACATTGTGACTTTAAAGATAGCTTCTGTCTTATTTATGCTAATTCTATTGAATGGTCATAACTAGGTTTAATCACTTAGGTTTAAGTGATTTAATTTCAGTAATGATAACTTTCATCTTCCTGGGATTTGTTGGGATAGCTTGCTTAAGCTTTATCAAACTTAAGTCATGGGTAAAACATAAAATTGTTTTATGTTAATAAAGATTTCTGTGGTACATAAAACCAATAGCTATCAAGTTTAAGCCAAAATCATTGGTTGTCAAACAATGTTTTTTCTTTCAAAAAGATTTATCAAGGGATATATTAAAATTTAGCTAGCTGTTTTGGTTTTAAGAAAAAAAAAGACCAGATTCTGCTCTATTGTATGTAAGTCCAGTGCTTATAACAAAATTAACTCTTAAGACATATTTCCTACTTTAGGGCATAACCTCATGCTCAAAAAAATGGTCCTCATCTCAGAGAGAGAAAAAAAAAATTCAAGCTCTGTGGTTCTGTTTCCAATGTTCTCTGGGTAGCTTGTACCCACACAGGTATCTGAACTAATCAAAGATGTTTTCAAACACAGATGCTAAGACTTTATACTGCCTTATTTGTCCTTTTCTGACAATTTCTAGCTTAAATTAGTTAGTCTGTAAATCAATTGGTACTGTTTTCAAGACTGGTAGCAGGTTCTGTCTATATTTATAAATGTTAGATATTTAAAATGTGAGATGTGCCTACTTTCTATACCTCGTATATAAGGCTTGTGCTGCCACAGTACAACTAAAATTTTAAAGATGGGACAAAATGATTTTAGAAGTCTTGTGCCATTCTTTAATTAGGTCTATTTCAGTAATCAAATGTGCTCTATATGAACATACATCCAGGCTGGTGTAACTTCCTTTCTAAGTGTGTTAATTACCTCCGTAGAAGCCAAAGCCAATTGGAATCATCAGAGCAAGAGGCGCCAATATTTTGGCCTGTGCTCCCAGGTCATGAGGCCACTGAGATGATGGGACACTTCTACACTGGCCCCCTGGTAAGTCACCTGTCTTCCTGAACAGGGAGGATATGGAGATCCAAACAAAATTGGTGTACAGTCTGAAACAGGAGAGTCACAATTGAGGAACAATCAGTCCTCCTGACTTCCCAGAGAAGGGAAAACTATTTGTCCAGCATGGTCCTGACTCATCCTAACAGACAAAAGACACCAGTAAGCTATGGGGCTACTCCTGTGTCCCTAAAGTCTCTTTGGAGAGCCATTAGTGACCTCCAAAACTAATCCTTAATTAAACGTGGCTATCTGCATGGTCTTAAACACTCAGAAATAAATGTATAACCAAAGATAAAAAAATACCTTACATATATGAATGGCCTATTAAGTAACACAAGAGCTTTCCAAGAGGGGAAGCAAACATTAAGACATCTTTTCCCCATAGTTTTAATTGTATAATAAGGAAAAACAAATAGAGATGTTCAAAGGGTTATTTTCAAATCTAAAATATGTAAATATGTACAATATGTAAATAATCCGGGACACTGGGTGCCGCGAGACACTGGAACCCCACTGGAAGGGACCCTACATCTTCATCCTGACCACACCTACCACTATGAAAATGGACGGAATTGCCACTTGGATTCATCACACCCACCCACATCCGACCGGCAGATCCACTGGCTGAACCTGAGGACTATCTGCCACAATGGAAACGCTGCACCCCACTCAAGCTTCAACTCAAATGCTCCTGATCCTGACTGTGCTCCTAACTGTGTGTATTGTGGCAGCTACCCCCCACCAAGTTTATAATCTGACCTGGATAATAACCAACACTGCCACAGGGGAAATTGCTTACTCCAAATCACATCTTGCCCCATGGGGAACCTGGTTTCCTGATTTGATCTTGGACCTCCATCAACTAGTAGGTGACTCATGGGACTCTGTGGCGAATCAGGAGATTTCTTATTTCTATGTATGCCCTGGGTACTTAGGGAAAGCAAGAATCAAAGGGGGCTGTGGGGGTCCTAAAACCTTTTACTGTGCTGGCTGGCAATGTGTGTCTACAGGAAGGGTATATTAAAACCCACCTACTAAGGGGGACCTTATCACCATGACACTGAACCAGACCAGGGACCAAAATGGACCATGTTACCTCCCTCCCTTGAAAGGAAATGAGACCTGTGATTTCGTTTCTCTCAAGTTTACAGAAAAAGGGAGACAGGTGTCCTGGGATAATGGAAAGACCTGAGGAATAAGACTGTATGACTGGGTATGATCCCGGTGCCTTATTTACTGTCTGGTTGGTGACAATATTTCCCAATGCAGGCCTGGTAGGGGTAAGAACAGGCATTGCAGCACTCACCCTTCAAGGAAAACATCAAGTATAGACTTAGACATTCAGAGGCTGAATTACTCACTTAGAGAAAAATGTAGAATCCTTAGCTGAGGTTGTATTATGGAATAGATGGGGGTTGGACTTATTATTCCTCCAGCAAGGGGGACTATGTGTGGCCTTAAGGGAAGAATGTTGTTTTTATATCAACCATTCAGGTATAATTAAAGACTCAGTGGCGAAGGTACCAGAGAATTTGGAAAAATGAAAGAAAGAAAGAGAAGCTGATAGAGGATGGTTTGAGTCATGGTTTAGTCATTCCCCATGGTTAACTCTGCTGTCTGCTTTAGCAGGGCCATTACTTTTATTTTTGCTGCTAATCACAATAGGACCTTGCATTATTAATAGATAGTTGCTTTCATTAGGGCACGCATTAATACAGTACAGCTTATGGTTTTAAGATCACAGTATAATTCAATTGGAGCCAAGATTGGCTCCTCATGATACAAAGACAGGGGGGAATGAAGGACTCAGGAACCAGATCGATGCCATGACAGGCTTCAGAGTCCTCAGTAGGCCTAAGTTTCTGTTTCCCGGAAAGATCTAAGTTTTTTATCTTCTGGTAAGGGTGGGTTTAACAGTTACTAGAAACATTATGCCATACATTCCTGAAGCCATAAGTTCAATTCCCCTAGCTCCAGCCCACCGACCTTGCCGTAAGGGTAGGTTTAACAGTTCAACTGATACATTCCTGAAGTCATGAGACATTCCTGTAGTCATAGATAAGCTCAATTCCCCTAGCCCCAGCCTGCCAACTTTGCCCGTCAAAATCCTAAGCCAACCAGAAGAGTACACTGTTTAAATCAACCAATTATGTACCCAACCCCTTCTTCTATGTTCAAATCCCTATAAAAACCCTACCCTCCTGCTACTCAGGGCTCTTGTACGGATCCACTGCGTTGGTGAAGTCAACAGACTGAGCTTAAGCCTTAAATAAAGCTCCTTGCCCTTGCATATGTGTTTGGTTCTCCTTGGTGGTCACTGGGGGTGCCGAGAACTGGGCATAACACCCTCAAACTTGTAAGCCAAAATAAACCTCTTTTTCCCACAAGCTCCTCTTAGTTGGGTGATTTCTACCAGCAATGCAAACCTGACTGCAACAGTAGTTATGAGATGAACTGACCAAAGAAGATAGACTGGAGAGAAAACTTTGTAGGTTGGATGTTAAATGTTTGATGAGAAAGATTGTTACAGAGTGGTTACATGGATTGTAAAGTAAAAGTATGTAAATGAAGGTATGAGTAAAGTATATAGATGAAGAGATGGGTAAGCTTAAATAGAAAGTTAAAGACAAAGTACTTAATCAGATTACAGACTTTTTGAGATATAAAATGACAATTAGCCTAGGGTTTACATCAGACTAACAAAGTATGACCCTGGCTGGTAGCAGGTTGCTATGGTATTCGGGTTGTAAACTTAATTTTAACTCATTGATGTTAATCTGGTCATAATAATGGTTGTGAAAGGCTGAATTTAGAGTACTCAACCAAGTTACCTAGGTTCCTCTATTTGTCAACCTTTTAACTAATTCTTAAGGTTAAAATTAACTCATTAATATTCTCTCCTATGGTTATTATATCTAAAACCTTGCCTCAAAAACCAAAAAACCCACAGAAAAATTATTTACTCTTTTTTCCTCTTTTATAAGGTAAATAGACCACATTTGAAACATTAAACAGTATTTATCTGTCACACACTTGAAAACTATTTACTTCATGGTGAGCAGTAAAAGAAAGTTCTAAACAAAGTTATGTTGTGATTTAAGATGTAACTCCTCACTTCCTCCCACAATCAGTCTTAATACTTTAGATTTAACTTACGTCATTACTGAACAAGTTTACCAAAGTACCACAGACAGAATTATAGAGTTGATTAAGGTTTTAATAGTTATAGATTGTGTCATAAAGTTTTGTGTATGTTTGGAATTCAATATAGTTCTATAAAATTTATTTAGAAGACATTAAAAATATTTCTTTTTTGGATCAGCAGTTAAAGGAGTTTATTTGCAAAGCCAGATGCACATCATGAAGCATACATTTGGAAATTGTTTGCAGTGGCAAGTGGCCCTGGCATGCCCATGCCCTCTCTTTTCCATGAGACTTGTCTCCTTTTATTTATTAGATCATGACAGTTTAATCCAGTCCCTCTATTCTTTGGATATGTTAAATATAACTAAATTAATTTCAGAAACTAACTTATAGATTGATGAACATCTTATTTAGCTTTTTAAGGTGCTAAATCTCCTCATAAAAATATGTATGTATATAAAGGTATCTCAATTCTGATAAGCTTAAAAAATTATAAAATTTTTCATGTCTTCATATTTAAGCCAAAAATGTTACTACATAACATAGAGTTCTTGTTTATTTCAAATTCTGTCAGCAGATCTTTTGTTCATAGTTTACTCTCTGTAGCCTCATGTGCCTTAAATATGTAAACTCAACTTTTTGTTAATATCAGACTTTTCCACATATCAGAATATTGTAATTTGGTTTATACAAAGTCCATGATGTTTGACTATAAATAAGCATGCATCACCATGCCTGACTAAAACTCTGTAATTTTAAGATGGTCCTTGTCTTGTTCATCTTAGCTAAATGATTATCACTGAGATCATAATATAAGTCTTATAAAAAATGACTTATTGTGATTTTGTTCTTAGAAAAAGTGAAAAAGCTCCTCATGTCTTAGAAAAATCCACTATATTCAATGTTAATATAGCTTGTCTAAGCTTCATGTAACAGTCATAAGTATTGCTTTAGTTAAGCCTTCAAATTGTTCAATGGTAAAAAGTACTTATTTAAGAAATTGCTTTGTGTCTGTCATATTGTCTCTAATGCATGTTAAAATCAGGTTTGGGGCTGGAGAGATGGCTTAGCGGTTAAGCGCTTGCCTGTGAAGCCTAAGGACCCTGGTTCGAGGCTCGATTCCCCAGGACCCACGTTAGCCAGATGCACAAGGGGGCACACGCGTCTGGAGTTCATTTGCAGTGGCTGGAGGCCCTGGCACGCCCATTCTCTCTCTCTCTCTCTCTCTGCCTCTCTCTCTCTCTCTCTCTGTCACTCTCAAATAAATAAATAAAAATAAAAAAAAATCAGGTTTGCTTACCTCAACAATAACCAAACTTTATTTTATTCTTGAGCTATGTATAATCAGTCTCAGTCAAGGTTTCACTTAATTAATTGTCTCATTGCTGGTATCTTAAGTTCATTGCTTGTAAAGATATTGATACTTAAGACATGTTTCCTGCCCTGGAAAAATAATCTTAAATTGCCATTCTGCTTCCAGTTTGGGGGGTAATTGGTACTTACATTGGTATACAGACTAACCAAAGTTGTTTTCAAACACAGATGCTAAATTTTCATACTGTCTTGCCTTTTCCTTGGCATACAATTTCTAGATTAAATCAATTGACTTAAAGTTATTGATAAAATATTGTTTTCAGGGCTACTAAAATGCTCGGCCTATACTTATAAGTGACAGGTACCTAAAAGATAAAATGGGCTGGAGGGATGGCTTAGCAGTTAAGGTGTTTGCCTGCAAAGGCAAAGGACCCAGAAGCCGGGTGTGGTGGTGCACGCCTTTAATCCCAGCACTCAGGAGGCAGAGGTAGGAGGATCGCCGTGAATTCAAGGCCACCCTGAGACTCCATAGTGAATTCCAGGTCAGCCTGGGCTAGAGTGAGACCCTACCTTGAAAAACCAAAAAAAAAAAAAAAAAAAAAAAAAAAAGGCAAAGGACCCAGGTTTGATTCCCCAGGACCCACGTTAGCCAGATGCACATGGTGGTGCATGTGTCTGGAGTTCATTTGCAGTGACTAGAGGCCCTGCCACACCCATTCTCTCTCTCTGTTTCCCTGTTTTTCTCTGTCAAATTAATTAATTAATTTTTAAAAAGATAGAATGTGTATGCTTTCTATATCCCAAATATAGCTTACACTGTCACCTGACAACTAAACTTAAATATCAGAATGATTTTAAACTATTGTGTTATTTTCTAACCATATCTACTTTGCTAACCAGATATGTTCTGCACCCTTTTAACTAATCTGTTTTTCTAATCAGATAGGTACAGTCTCTCTGAGTGAGTAATAACCATATGTAGAAGCCAAAATCAATTGGAAGCAATGGGGTTAAAAGAATAACCAATATTTTGGTTCCTGCTCCAGGTCAAAAGGCCACAGGAGATGATGGGACACTTGAACTTCTAGCCTCTGGTAAGTTACCTGTCTTCTTGATCAGAGAGGATGTGGAGACCCAGAAATGAATTCCAAGTCAGTATACCTATAACAGGAGAGTCACATTGGAGGAAAATCAGTCCTCCAGGTTTCCCAAAAGAGGGAAGACCACTTGGTCAGCATAGCCTTGACTTATCCTTGCAGATAGAACTCCTCACAGGTCCCTAAAAGTCTCTCCTACAGTGCCATTATTGACCTCCAACATATCAGTTAATTTTGGCAGCCTATATGGTCTTACTCACTCAATGAGAAAAATGTAACTACAAACCATAACTACAATATAAACTGAGTCAGACTAATAGGCTCCCCTGTCTGATGCTGACTTACAATACTAAACTCTAACATTAACTCAAGCCTTCTGCCTCTATATGTCCCTGATTAACTTCACCTACCCTGACCCCAGCTCCTCCCACTTGCCTCAGCCACAATCAGAGCTATTCCTTTGGCCTCCTCTTTCCTTAGCCCTTACCCTATCATCCAGCAAGGTTTTCTCAACAGGCCTGGGTCCCACATGCCTCCTCCTACCTGTTGAGCTGAGGTCTATGGCTGTGTAAACTGGGTGAGGGAGGTAACCACGCTGTCCCTCAGGAAATACAGGGACACAAAGGGAAAGACATGCATGTGATGGTGCTTGCTAACTGCCATGATTTTCTGCTAAATTGATCTATGACAAATATATCTTTATATAACTGTAAATCATTTATTCATACAGGTATTCACAGTAAAATGAGGTAGGCCTGATGGCACAGATCTATTATCCTAGACTTGAGAAGCTGAGACAAGAGGATCTCCAACTAAATGTGATAGCCTAATCTCATATTTGAAAACCGTGTGATTTTTAAATTGTTTGGTAAATATAAGTACATAATTCTGAAACAACCTCTGGTGAACAGGGAAGCCATCTTAGGCCACTCAGCCATCTTGATATTCTCCAGGAGCTATGAGAGAATAAAGATTAACATAGAGCAGCAACTACAAGCCTGAGGGTATGATTCCAGTTTTGACATCTATTGTTAGTCTTGCCTTGAGGTCAAGATAGATGGCTAGATACTCCCTACCAGCTTCATCTGGAGTTTGGTCTCACCCTGCCCTTATCTGGTGCTCTGCCCAAATTCTGCTTTTGTAAATTGTGTTTGCTTGCTCTTGCAAAAGATAATTGGGTGGGAGGATGACTGAAGAGTGAGAGGTAGGTCATTGTAAAGAAATGTGGTTTTTGCTTTTAAAAACTCACTGCCGAGGAAGGATGGGGCTGCTCTCCTTGATGCGAGGGGACAGATGCCGGATGGCTTAATAAAGACTCTCCTTTTAAATTTTATTCTGGTTGTCTTCTGTTCATTTCTGGTCTGGAACTTGCTATAATTCTAATTTGAAAAAAGAAAAAAAAAGCTATAGAGCATACAGAAAATCATGGAAACTAAACACTACATTACTAAATGATCAATGAGAAGAAATCAAGAAGGAAATTAAAAAATTCATAGAATCAAATGATAATGAGAACAAAACACACCAAAACCTTTGGGACACAATGAAGGCAGTCCTAAGAAGTAAATTTATAGAGTTAAGTGCATATATTAAGAAATTAAAACTAAAAAAAAAAAAAGAAAGAAAGCCGGGCATGGTGGTGCATGCCTTTAATCCCAGCACTTGGGTGGCAGAGGTAGGAGGATCTCCATGACTTAGAGTCCACCCTGAGACTACATAGTTAATTCCAGGTCAGCCTGGACCAGAGTGAGACCCTACCTTGAAAAAAAAAAAAGAAAGAGAGAAAGAAAAAAGAAAGAAAGAAAAAGAAAAGAAATTAAAGCCAGACATATGGCACATGCCTTTAATCCCAGCACTTGGGAGGCTGAGGTAGGAAGATCGCTGTGAATTCAAGGCCACCCTGATAATACACGGTGAATTCCAGGCCAGCCTGGGCTAGAGTGAGACCCTACTTTGAAAAATGAAAAAAAGAAAGAAATTAGAAATGTCACAAGTAAACAACTTGATGATTCACCTTAAGGCCTTGGAAAAAGAAGAACAAGGAAAACCAAAAATCAGTAGATGGGAAGAAATAATAAATATTAGAGCATAAATTAATGAAATAGACACCCAAAAAATCAATATAAAGAACCAATTAAACAAACACCTGGTTCTTTGAAAGGACAAACAAGATTGATAAACCCTTAGTAAGTCTGACCAAAAGAAAGAGAGAAGACACAAATCAACAAAATTAGAGATGAAAAAGGCACCATTACAACAGGTACCAAGAAACTCAGGAAATCATAAGGACATACTTTAAGAACATATACTCCACTAAGTTTGAAAATCTGAAAGAAATGAATGATTTCCTTGATTTTTATGATCTACCAAATTAAATCAAGATGAGATAAACCATTTAAACTGACCTATATCAAGCACAGAGATCAAAACAGTTATAAAAAATCTCCCAACTAAAAAATGTCCAGGTCTAGATGGATTCACTGGTGAATTTTACCAGACCTTCATGTAATAACTAACACCAGTGCTTCTCAAACTTTCCCATAAAATAGAAAAAGAAGGAATACCACCAAACTCCTTCTACAAAGCCAGCATTACCCTGATCTCAAAACCAGACAAAGACAGAACAAACAAAGAAAATTACAGACCAATCTCCCTCATGAACATAGATGCCAAAATTCTCAACAAAATATTGGTAAACAGAATACAAGAATATATCAAAAAGATCATTTACCCCAACCAAGCAGGCTTTATCCCAGAGACACAGGGATGGTTTAACTATGCAAATTGATAAATGTAATATGCCACATAAATGGACTGAAAGAGAAAAATCACATGATCATCTCAATAGATGCAGAAAAGGCCTTTGACAAAATGCAACATCACTTCTTGGTAAAAGTCCTAAAGAGAAAGAAAAAAAAAAAAAAAAGAGCCAGGCGTGGTGGCACACACCTTTAATCCCAGCACTCGGGAGGCAGAGGTAGGAGGATCACCATGAGTTCAAGGCCACCCTGAGACTACATAGTTACTTCCTGGTCAGCCTGGACCAGAGTGAGACCCTACCTCGGGAAAAAAAAAAAAGTCTTAAAGAAACTGGGAATAGAAGGAACATATTGCAACATAATAAAGGCTATTTATGATTAACCTACAGCCAACATAACACTAAATGGGGGAAAATGAAGCTTTCCCACTAAAATTAGGAATAAGACAAGAGTGTCCACTATCCCCACTTTTATTTAATATGGTACTAGAACACTTAGCTATAGCAATAAGGTAAGAGACTCACATAAAACTGATACAAATTAGAAAGGAAGATATCAAATTATCATTATATGCAGATGATATGATGCTATACATAAAGGACCCGAAAGATTCTACCAGAAAACTGTTAGGGCTGACAAACACTTTTAGCAACATAACAGGATTCAAAATAAACACACAGAAATCAGTAGCCTTCCTATATACTAACAATAAACATTCTGAGGATAAAATCATAGAATCATTCCCATTCACAATTGCACAACCGCCCCCCCCCCCCGCCAAAAACAAAAAAAGTATCTTGAAATAAACCTAACCAAGGAAGTGAAGGATTTCTACAGTGAAAACTTGAAAACACTCAAGAGAGAAACTGCAGACACTAGGAAATGGAAATACATCTCATGTTCTTGGATTGGAAGAATCAATATTGTGAAAATGTTTATTTTACCAAAAGCAATCAGCACATTTAATGCAATCTCCATCAAAATTCCAATGGCATTCTTCACAGAAATAGGGAAAAAATCCTAAGATTCATTCTGAAACACAAAAAACCTTAAATAGCCAAAACAATTTTGAGGAACAAAATTAAGGCTGGTAGTATCATCATACCTGATTTTAAGCTATATTACAGAGCCATAGTAACAAAAACAGCATGGTACTGGCACAAAACAGACATGTATATCAATGGAATAGAATAGAGTAGTTCAGGAAGCTACTTCCACCTGATTTTCAACAAAAATGCCAAAAAGTTCATTGGAGAAAAGACAGCCTCTTTTTAACAAGTGGTGCTGGGAAAACTGGATATCTATATGTAGAAGGATGAAAATAGATCCTTATACCTCTCCGTGCACACAAACCAAGTCCAAATGGATCAAAGACCTTAATATCAGACCTGAAACTTCAAAACTGCTAGAAGAAAAAGTAGAGGAAACCCTTAACATATTGGCATAGACAACAACTTTCTGAACATAACCCCAGTTGCTCAGGAAATAAAACCACGAATCAACCACTGGGATCTCATGAAAGTACAAGGCTTTTGTACAGCAAAGGATCCTGTGAACAGAGCAAAGAGGCAACCTGCACAATGGGAGAAAATCTTTGCTGGCTATGGTGGTTTGATTCAGGTGTCCCCATAAACTTAAGCATTCTGAATGCTAGGTTCCCAGCTGATGGAGATTTGGGAATCAACACCTCCTGGAGGCAGTGTATTGTTTGGGGGCAGGCTGATGGGTATTATAGACAGTTTCCCCTTGCCAGTGTTTGGCACATTCTCCTGTTGCTATTGTCCACCTTATGTTGGCCAGGGGGTGATGTCCACCCTCTGCTCATGACATCATTTTCTCCTGCCATCATGGAGCTTCCCCTCAAGTCTGTAAGCCAAAATAAACCTTCCCCCCCCACCCAAATCTGCTCTTCGTTGGGTGATTTCTGCCAGCAATGTGAACCTGACTGCAACATGGGCTATACATCTGACAGAGGATTAATATTCAGAATATACAAATAACTCAAAAAAATTAAATAAGTAATCAAAAAACCCACTTAAAAAATGGGCTATTGACCAGGCATGGTGGTGCACGTCTTTAATCTCAGCACTCAGGAGGCAGAAGTAGGAGGATCACTGTGAGTTTGAGGTCACCCTGAGAATACATAGTGAATTCCAGGTCAACCTGGACTAGAGTGAGACCCTACCTTGAAAAACCAAAAAAAGGGGGAGGGGCTGTGGAACTAAATAAAGAGTTCTCAAAGGACGAAATACAGATGGCATGTAAACATCTGAAAAATGTTGTACATCCTTAGCCATCAGGGAAATACAACTTAAAACTACTTTGAGATTTCATGTCATTCCTATGAGAATGGTTATCATCAAGAAAACAAATGACAATATATGCTGGTGAGGATGCAGAAAAAGAGGAACCTTCTACACTGTTGTGTGGGAATATAAACTGGGATAGCCATTGTGGAAATCAGTGTGGAGATTTTGAGATGGCTCAACATAGATATAACCCAGCTATACCACTCTTAGGCATATATCCTAAGGACTCACCTTACTACCTTAGAGATACTTGCACATTCATATTCATGTGGCAGCTCTGTTCATAAGGAACCAGTGTAGATGTCCCTCAACAGATGAATGGATAATGAAGATGTGGCACATTTATACAATACAATGGAGTTCTATTCACGGTAAAGAAAATTGAAATTATGAAATTTGCAGGGAAATGGATGGATCTGGAAAGGATTATTCTAAGTGAGCTAACCCAGGCCCAGAAAGCCAAATACCACATGTTCTCTCTCATATGTGGATCCTAGCTACAAATGTTTAGACTTCTATATGAGTTGGGGTAAAACTCAGTAGCAGAGTTCAGTAAGCTAGAAAGAGGCTAAAGGGAGGGATAGAGGGAAGGATGATGTTATATATATGTAAATAGATGAACAGATTACTGGGGGTGGAATGGCCTAAGTGAAGTCAGGGGAAGAGATTGATTGAGTAAAGGAAAGGTGGGGGAAGTGTTGACCAAAATTTAAGAGAGTATGAATAAGCCACATGGAAACCTATTTTTTTTTGGACAATGGCACACTCAAAAGCCATAGGTTGTTAGTAGAAAATTTTCAGTGCAAGGCATAAGTTGTTGGCCAGGGAGGTCCCTGATGCCCCTAAAACATTACAGGCCATTGCCAAGGCTTTTGGTTTTCCACCAGGAAAAGATGGTAAGGCTCTATTGCTGAAGACTCCACATGCTTGGGTGCAAGTTCACTGAGAAATCAAGCTGGAGCTGAGCTGAAAACCTCTTCTGTGTAGACCAGCTGACAAAAAGCTGGAAAAAGCAATACTGCATGCAGCTCCATGAGAGAGAGAGAGAAGTCATCAATGGAGATAAACAACAGTGGACACTGCAAGCATTAAGTTTGCCCAGCCAGATCAAATGACCCAATGGGTACAATGGTGGCAAGTCTGTTATGAGGAAACCATCCACTCTATAATTGGACTGTAGGCCCACTCCACAGGAGGGAATATATGCCTGGTACTGAAAACCTATAATGGGGGAGGTCATGAGCCCTAAGGGTGTAACACCTGCTGGTGTCTGGCTAAATGCATATACTATGCTTACCAAACTGCCTAGAAAGTACTTCTCTTAATGTTTATACTCATATATTAAAGCTACTCTCATTTTTTGTTAGAGAAGCTTCTGTTTCAGATGGCAGTAACCTCTAGGATGACTCAAAAGTCACCCTAGTGCTGAGAAGAAGTGACAGAGGAGTGCTCAGCACTGAAACATCTCTATCACACCCCCCAAGGCTCAGAGTCCATTGCAGAGGAGGTGGCGGAAAGAATGTAAGAGCCAAAGGAAGGGTAGGACTGCTTACAATGCGGTCTTTCAGACACAGAATGGCCTGGATATCCATGACCTTGCAACGCCTGGTACTGCATTCATAGAACCCTCATAATAGGAAGAAAACATGATTACATCAAAATAAAAGAGAGACTAATTGAGAGGGGGAGGGGTTATTATGGAGAGTGGATTTGTAAGGGGAAAGAGGTAGAGGGGAGGGAATTATCATGGTTTATTATCTATAATTATGGAAGTTGTCAATTTAAAAAGTTTAAAAAAAAGAAAAACAAAACAAATAGAATCTATCAGAAACAAAAAAGAAAGAACTGGAGAGATGGCTTAGCAGTTAAGGCACTTGTCTGCAAAGCCAAAGGACTCAGGTTCAATTCCCCAGTGCCCCACATAAGCCAGATACACAAAGTGACACATGCATCTGGAGTTGCAGTGGCAAGAAGTCCTGGCATGTCCATACTCTCTCTCCCCCCCCACCCCTCTCTGCTTGCAAATAAATAAATAAAAATTTAAAAAAATAGACAGATATTGGGCTGGTGAGCTGGCCCAGTGGTTATAGGTACTTGCTTACAAATCCTGCTGCTGGCCAGGGTTCAATTCCCCAGTACAACAGCCAAGGATGTAAGGTCATGATGGGGACCTAAAGCAGACCAAGATGGCTGCTTGGATTAGGAACAGAGACTGATCACCTCCAGGGGAGCTGCACTAAGTAAGCCCAGCAGGGAGCCATTAAGGGGATTTTAAAAGCCAGGGAGTTCCCATAAGGGGGGAGGGAATTGTAATTTTAACCTCTGTGTGGATATGTGAGTGAGTGGGCAACTCAGTTTGCTTGTGCTCTGAGTTTGAGTTTGTAGTCCTACAGCTGGGCATCCTTAAGATACCCACTAAGGCCACAAGATTTAAGTGGCCAGTGGCATAAGGTCTCATGGTAGGATTTGAATAAATTCCAATATATGCACAAGGTGATGCATGCATCTGCAGTTTGTTTGCAGTGGCTGGAGGCCCTGAAATGCCTATATTAAGAAGAAAAAAAAAAGCCGGATAGAATAGATGGTCCCCCAATACATTCAGTTATTTATTTGTTTGTAGTTTGCATCTTTAGCCACCTGGCTGGAGGCAATGTCACTGGATGGATCTTAAGGTGTGGTGGTGGGTTTCAGATTTCAATCTAAAGATATGCAAAGTGTGCCTAGCAGGAGTTCCTGAAGTGTGCTGTGGTTTTTGGCTTTTAGGCTTGTACTTCTCTCTCTCTGTTTGGTCCTGTGAAGGCAGGCCAGCTTTTTCTGCCATTATGGAACTTCCCCTGGATCTGTAAACTTCAATAAATCCCTTCCTCCATAACTGTGCCTGGTCTGGAAGTTCATCTCAGCGAACCTGAAGCTGTCTGATACACAATTTGGTATCAAGGAGTGGACTGAGATGAACCTGACCATGTGGACGTTGATCTTTTGGAACCTTTGTTTTGGAGGAATAGTCATGGACTTGGTGCTTGCAACTGAAGATGTCTTCTGGAGTGGTAAGCCAAGTTTTATGGACTATTCTGATGAGAGTCTGAGAATGCTAAGTGCAGACAGCATTGAACTTCAAGGCTTGGCTTATGAGCTTTCTAAGGGGAATGAAAGACTGCAGAGGACTTTGTTGGAACTGGGCTACTGGCATAAGGGCTGGCTGCATCCTGCTGCCCAGGCCCAGAGAGTTTGATCAAGGTTAAATTTGTAAGGTACTGATGTGCTTGGCTAGAGATACTGGACTAAGGGATTTAAGATTTTAAGCTGGAAAACCTCAAGCAAGTTAAAATTACAGGCACTGAGAATGGTTTTAGGTTATTGAATCTGCTATTGTCAAACACATTAGCAATCTTAAAGGAAGATGGTCCAATTGTTTTACCATGGAAAGGATGCCTGAGGAAAGACTATCATAGAAATGCAAACACTTTTGGGAAGAGTTGACTGGAGAAGGAACCTGCTTTTCAAGGCTATGATTTGTTTCGTCCCTGAATTAAGAATATGGCTGTGTCCTGCACACCTGGTATTGGTTTCAGAAGCATGAAAAATGCATGGAGTGGCCGTGAATTGCACATGCTTCCAGGAGCTGCTGCTGAGATGCAGCATGAGGTAGGGCCTGATGCCCTGATAGGCTGAAAGAGCCTTTGGAAAATGTGAGGAGTGGTCATGAATTGCACATGGTCCAGGAGCTGCTGATGAGATGCGGCATGAGGCAGGGCATGATGCCCTGATAGGCTGAAAGAGCCTTTGGAATATGGACTGTGGTTTGCATGAAGACCTGAAGATGTTTTGGATATACCAGGACTGTGCAAGGGCTACCATAGAGCACATTGTTGGCCTGGGATGGAAGTGTTTCCCAGCTACTCTGCCCAGCTGGAGGGGTGGAATTGGAAAATCTGGAGCTGTCAGTCTCTGGTTATGTTGAACTTGAACTGCAGAAGTTTGATGTTTGTTTGATGCTGTGTGACTTTGCATTGTCTTAGTCTCTCCTTGCTATGCCTTATACCAGTTGAAAATGTTTACTCTGTGCCTTTATATGTTAGAAATGTTTAACTTGTTTGATTTTGAAAGGCCAAATATAACCATTTTAAGTAAAAAGGCCCAGGCCTGACTTAGATAGAGAACTAGCTGGCTAATGTGCTGACCTCTGCTTCTGTAAACTTTGCTTGCTTGCTAAATTGCTGCCTTTCTCCCTAAAGTTTCTGGGGAATCTCCATTTCAAGGACATTGCAGAAACACTCCACTGCAGAGACCTCTGGCCTCCGACCTCCTGCTTAGATAAGAAACTGAGGAATCTCCATTTCAAAAGTCATAAAATACCACTGTTTACTTAGCCCATCACAATGGAGATTACCTCATCTGCCTGGAGTGCCCCTAGCTCCTGCCCCCAACTTTGCCCTCTGAAACCCCAAGCCAATCAAAACTGTTTAAATCAACCAATCATGTATCTATCCCCTACTTCTTTGTTTGAATTCCTATATGAACCCCTTCCCCCAAAAGGAAGGGGCTCTTTCCCTTACTACCTCTGTGCCGGACTGTAGGGATGGAGCCCAGGCCTAGGCTTGCAATAAAGAAACCTGTTGCTTTTACATTCGAGTGTCTCGGCTTCTGTGGCGGTTCTCTGGGTGACTCCTGGGTGACCGGGGGTCTTGGCTCCTGGTCAGGGGACTTGGCACAACAATTTTACAGGTCTTAATATCTTAAATTGGTCAAGACTGTGGGGACCTTTGAAACTGAACTGAGTACAATTTACAATGTGTGATGTTTATAAATCTTTTGGGGGCCAGGGGCAGAATGTGGTGGTTTGAATAGAATAGATGGCCCCCCAATATATTCAGTTGTTTATTTGTTTGTAGTTTGCATCTTTGGCCACCTGGCTGGAGGCAATGTCACTGGGTGGATCTTTAGGTGTGGTGGTGGGTTTCAGATTTCAATCTAAAGATATGCAAAGTGTGCAAGGAGTTCCTGAAGTGTGCTGTGGTTTTTGGCTTTTAGGCTTGTACTTCTCTCTCTCTGTTTGGTCCTGTGAAGGCAGGCCAGCTTTTTCCGCCATTATGGAACTTCCCCTGGATCTGTAAACTTCAATAAATCCCTTCCTCCATAACTGTGCCTGGTCTGGAAGTTCATCTCAGCGAACCTGAAGCTGTCTGATACGTAGTCCTACAGCTGGGCATCCTTAAGATACCCACTAAGGCCACAAGATTTAAGTGGCCAGTGGCATAAGGTCTCATGATAGGATTTGAATAAATTCCAACATATGCACAAGGTGATGCATGCATCTGGAGTTTGTTTGCAGTGGCTGGAGGCCCTGAAATGCCTATATTAAGAAAAAAAAAAAAAAGCCAGGCATGGTGGTGCATGCCTTTAATCCCAGCACTTGGGAGGCAGAGGTAGGAGGATCACTGGGAGTTTGAAGCCACCCTGAGACGACATGGTGAATTCCAGGTCAGCGTGAGCTAGAGTGAGACCCTACCTTGAAAAACCAAAAATCAAAAACCAAAACAAACAGACAACACCACCAAAAATCTACATTGAATAGCCAAGTGTGGTGGTACACACCTTTAATCCCAGCACTCAGCAGGCTAAGGTAGGAGGATCACCATGAGCTAGAGGCCAGCTTAGGCTGCAGAGTGAGCTCCAGGTCAGCCTGGGCTAGAGTGAGACTCTGCTTCACAACAAAACTAGAAAACAAAACAAAACAACAACAACAACAACAAAAAACACCTATATTAAGGCTAGGGATGTGATTCATTGATAGGGTGCTTGCCTAGCATGCACAAAGTCCTGTGTTCCATCCCGGGACCAAAGCCTATAATCCCAGCACTCAGGAGTTGGAGGCAGGAGGATCAGGATTTTTTTTAAAGTTTTTAAAAGCATTTATTTTTATTTATTAGAGACACAGGGAAAGCGAGAGAGTGAGAAGGGATGTGCCAGGGCCTCTAGCCACTGCAAATGAACTCAACACATGTGCAACTACGTACTTGTGGCTTATGTGGGACCTGGAGAATTGAACCTGGGTCCTTAGGCTTTGCAGGCAAGATCCTTAACTGCTAAGCCATCTCTCCAGCCCAGGATCAGAATTTTTAAGGCCTTCCTCAACTATGTAGTAAGTTTAAAGTCAGCCTGGGCCACAAAACCTACATTGAGACTCCAGTCAGAATGGTATCAGTAAAATTAGGGGAAAAAAAAACCTTTACACTGTGGGAAGACAAATTAGTCCAGCCATAAGGAAGTCAGTGTGGCAGTTCCTCAAGAAACAAAAAAATAGAACTACTGAAGGAGGATAGGAGAAAGCTAGCTTCTTTTTTTAAATTTTTAATATTTATTTATTTATTTATTTATTTGACAGAGAAAGAGGGAGAGACAGAGGAAGGGAATGGGTGCTCCAGGGCCTCCAGCCACTGCAAATAAACTCCAGATGTGTGCGCCCCTTGTGCATCTGGCTAACGTGGGTCCTGGGGAATCGAACCTAGGTCCTTTGGCTTTGTAGGCAAATGCCTTAACCGCTAAGCCATCCCTCCAAACCAAGAGAAAGCTAGCTTGTTTTGTTTTGTTTTGTTTTTAGTTTTTTTGAGGTAGGGTCTTATTCTAGCTCAGGCTGACCTGGAATTCACTATGTAGTCTCAGGGTGGCCTTGAACTCAAGGCAGTCTTCCTACCTCTGCCTCCCAAGTACTGGGATTAAAGGAGTGCTCCACCATGCCCAGCAAAGCTAGCTTTTTAAAAGTGGTTTCAGTCAGGGATTGAGGCCCAAAGAGAACTAGGAGATGCCACCCCACATACCACCTCACCCTGGCACCAGAACTAAACTCTTGACTGAAATAGAACTCTATCTGATCAAGACTGATATACAGTGCTCCCTGCTGCCCAGTCTAGCATGCTACCTGGATGGGCTGACCAGGTGGGCCAGCTCTGGGACCCAACCTCAAAAACTAGAAACCAATCTGGTCTTCCCCTTGCATATCTGCATCTGATGCTGTGGTGGTTTGATAAGGTGCCCCCCATAAACTTAGTTGTTTGGAATGCTAGGTTCCCAGCTGATGGAGATTTGGGAATTAATGCCTCCTGGAGGGAGTGTATTGTTTGGGGGCAGGCTGATGGGTATTATAGCCAGTTTCCCCTTGCCAGTGTTTGGCACACTCTCCTGTTGCTATTGTCCACCTTATGTTGGCCAGGGGGTGATGTCCACCCTCTGCTCATGCCATCATTTTCCCTGCCATCATGGAGCTTCCCCCTCAAGCCTGTAAGCCAAAATAACCCCCCCCCCACAAGTTGCTCTTGGTTGGGTGATTTCTACCAGCAATGCGAACCTGACTGCAACAGATGCTATAAAAGCTACTGCCTTTCAGCTCCTCCCTATCTCCTGCACAATCCCTGGTATGTGTGTGTTGTTTGCTGCCTCTGGATTCTCTCTCATCTCTGGCTATGCACTGGTGACTTCCCCTCTCACTCAGCCTGGCTGGATGTGTGTGAGGGGGAACAGAATATTGTTTCTTGGTCTGGATGGTTTTTCTGCTTGCCTCTGTTGTATAGTTTGGGGTAACTTCTCACTTTGATTACTTGGATTTTCCTCCTATCTCTGATACACCACGGGGGTACTCTTACTAACTCCAGGCCTGCAACCTGGGTAGTTTCCTTAAACTTGGGGTAGCCATGAATGTAATTCTCTTCATTATTCATTTCTCTTCCAAATTTCTTGGTCTCTGCTTTGATATTTTCCTTCTTCAGGAAAGTACATGGCGGATACCATGTGTGTTCTAAGTCTCCCTACATACACATATAAGTTCTACCCTCCATTACTCCAGTTTTTGCCCCAAACCTCAATTTCTCTTAAGTGAAACTTATAAACTATACAGTATTTCCACATGAGAGCATGTTTCCTAAATCCCATAATTTATGATTTCTCCTTTAAATAAATCCCATAATTTGTGATTTCCCCCTAAATAAACTTAGTAATTCACAGTTTATCCTTCTTGAGTCCATCTTTATTAATTCTTTATTAAATGTAGGACAGAACCCAAAACTTGGGGTTCATGAATGCTGAGAGACCCTTCCTGAACCCCCAAATCCTGCATCACTACATCCTTTGCTTCTGGGAATGATATGGTTAAAAAATTTAGACACTATATGGCTGCCTTGGAGGCTGAGAAACTACATGGATGACTGAGAAGGCTCCGGGAATTCAGCCAGAAGAAAACATATTGCTGGGAAAATTCAGTTACAGTTGGCTGCTTCCAGTACATCTCTGCTCTGAGCTTGCAGGTCAGACTCACCTGTTCTTTCAATCTTGTTGTTTCAATAGAATTCTAAGTCACAACTAAATTTTCAATAGGCAATTAGTTTAGGACACTCAATTATGGACAGAGACAGTCCCAACATAGTTAACCCCCCCCCCCCAAATCCAGCCCTCATTTGAATTTCCCACTTTTGGGTCGCCCATCTATTTTCCTGATTGGGTGCTGTTCTTGTTGGTGATTAAGCCTGCCTGATTGTTTTTGTCTTTGCTATACTTCTGGTTCCCATACAGTGAAGCTTGTTGCATATGTCCACTCACTCTCTCCTACTGGCTTTCTGATGGTCTCATCTTGGCTTGGAGATAGCAACTCTAAGTAATAATCCAAATCAGCAGAGAGGAGCTGTTCTATAAAGGTTAAAACTGTGCTATGATACCAACCCATGATCCATTCATACAAAGTTTCTACTTAATGAAAAAAAAAATGAACTTGCACATAAAGAATTGAACTCTCATTAAAAAAAAGAACTATGCTATTTTCATGAAAATTAATAGGACTGGAGAACATTATGTTCAGTGAAATAAGCCGGGCTTATTTCAGAAAGACAGTATATTCATCAGGGTGTGATGGCACACACCTTTGATCCCAGCACTTGGGAGGCTGAGGTAGGGGGATCACCATGAGTTTGAGGCCACCCTGAGACTATATAGTTAATTCCAGGTCAGCCTGGGCTAGAGCAAGACCCTACCTCACAAAAGGGGGGGAAGCTGGAGAGATGGCTTAGCGTTAAGGCACTTGGCTAAAAAGCCAAAGGACCCAGTTTCAACTCCCCAGTACCCATGTAAGCCAGATGCACAAGGGGGCACATGCATCTGGAGTTTGTTTGCAATGGCTGGAAGTGCTGGCGCACCCATTCTCTCTTTCTCTCTCTCTCTCACACACACACTCTCTACTTGCCTGTTTCTGTATCTCTCTCTCTCTCAAATAAATAAATAAAAACAAAATATTAAAAAAGACAAGTATCAAATGTTTCCTCTTACACTGGAATCTAGGTAAAAGATGCATGAAAGTGAAAGGGAAGCTATTAGAGAGGGAGAGGGGGGATCAAGGAGAGGGGTGAGCAAAGGGGCATCATTAAAAGATGGATATATTCAATAGTATGTTGTAAATGTTATGAAAATGTCACAATAAAACTCATTATTCCACATTATTAATATGTGCCAATAAAAAACATGATAAGATGTCATCTGACTCCAGCTAGAATGGCTGTTATCAAAAAGACAATAGAGGGCTTGGAAGATGGCTCAGCAGTTAATGGTACTTGCTTGCAAAGCCTGAAGTCCAAGGTTCAATCCCCAGTACCCACATAAAGCCAAATGCACAAAGTGGTGCATGCTTCTGGAGCTCATTCACAGCAGCAGCAGGCCTTGGTGTGCCCATTTTCTCTCTCTTTCTCCTGCTATCTCAAGTAAATGAATTTTTTAAGAAAGACAAAAGCACTGGCAAGTCTATGGCAAAAAGTGAACTTTCATCATTGTTGGGAATGTAAATTAGTATAGCCTTTTTTTTTTTTTTTTTTTTTTTTGAGATAGGGTTTCACTCTAGCTCAGGCTGACCTGGAATTTACTATGTAGTCTCATGGTGGCCTCGAACTCATGGCACTCCACCTACCTCTGCCTCCCAAGTGCTGGGATTAAAGGCGTGTGCCACCATGCCCAGGTTTAAATTTTTATTTATTTATTTGCATGTGTGTGTGCAAAGGTTTCTGGTTGAGCACATTTGGCTTTGTGTGGGTGCTGGAGAAGTGAACCTGGTCCACCAGACTTTGTAAGCAAGTGTCTCTAACTGCCAAGCCATTTCTCTAGCTCCTACTTTAAAATATTATAGAAGTCCCTCCCCCCAGTCAAAATAGACCCATAACCTGATCCAGCAATTCCACTGCTGGGTACACAGCCAAAGGAAAAGACATAAGTATGTTGCAGAGACATTCGCTCTCCCATGTTCATTGCGGCACTATTTGCAACATCCAATAATTGGAAGTGACAAGCAGATAAAGGAAATATGACTCACACAGTGGAATACTAACAACCATAGAAACCCTATCATTTGTGATAATGCGGATAGAAATGAAGGTCACTATGTCAGATGAAATAAACCAGGCATAGAAAGCAAATATCACATAATTTCATTCATGTATCAAATCTGTGAAAATGTATCTCAGAAGCTCAGAGGAGAACAGTGGTTTTAGAGGCTGGGACAATAGAGGAGGAGGAATTGGGAAAGGTCAATCAATAGCCACAGTTATAATTAGACAGGAAAAATAGTTCTGGCGTTGTAATAATAATGGGCTGTGTATATATGTATGTGTGTGCTTATGTATGTATATGTGCATATGTATTGATTTAGTGAAATAGGGTCTCCCTATGCAGCATAGACTAGCTTCAAAATTATGATCTTCTTGCTTCAGCTCTCAAAGCACTTGATAACAAGCATGAGATACCAGGCCTAGCTTGTACTGTACATCTTCACAAGGCTAAAAGAGATGGACTTAAGAGAGATGGTTTAGTGGTTAAGGCACTTGCCTGTAAAGTCAAAGGACCCAGGTTTGATTCCTCAGGACCCATGTAAGCCAGCTCCACAAGTGGCACATGGATCTGGAGTTCATTTGCAGTAGCTGAAGGCCCTGATGTGCCCATTCTCTTTCTCTATCTGCCTCCTCTGCCCCTCTGTCTCTCAAATAAACAAATAAGTTTAAAAAAATTAAAAATCTAAAAGAGGACTTGAGAGATTATTCAGTGGTTAATGGTGTTTTCTGAGAAAACCTGGTGGCCAGGGTTCAATTCCTTAGTACCCAAGTGAGGCCAAATGCATAACGCGGTACATGGGTCTGGCGTTCATTTGTAGTGGCAAGAGGTCCTGGCGTGCTCATATCCCCCTTTCTCTCTCTGCTTGCAAATAAATAACAAATAAACATTTTTTAAAAGAAAGGATTTTGGAAGTCTTCACCATAAAGAAAGTATAAATATTTGAGGAGATAAATGTGTTTACCATGACTTGAACATCATAGAATGTATGCATATATTGAAACATCACCTCCTGAATAAATTTATGTTAATGAAAAAAAGTTAAAGAATCAGGAAATTGGGCTGGAGAGATAGCTCAGTAGTTAAGGCTGTTGCCTGCAAAGCCTAATGACCAGTTTGATTCCCCAATACCCACATAAAGCCAGATGCACAAAGTGGTGCATGCATCTGGAGTTTGTTTGCAGCAACTGGAGACCTTGGCATGCCCATTTTCTTTGACTGTCTCTCTTCTATCTCTCTGTGCTTGCAAATAAATAAATAAATAAATAAATTTTAAAAGAATTAGGAGAAGCCAGGCATGGTGGAGCATGCCTTTAATCCCAGCCCTCGGGAGCAAAAGTAGGAGGATTGCCGTGAGGTTGAGGTCACCCTGAAAGTACATAGTGAATTTCAGGTCAGCCTGGACTAGAATTAGGAAATTAACAAAGAAAGACTATTACCTGCCCTTGGCTTATATCCGCTGCCACAGAATTCTAATTCCTTGACATACATAACTGAGCTGAAATAGTGGATGAGACTGGAACCAAGTCAGGACAGAGAGATGGGAGAATGATGGTGACATGAGGAGGGAAAGCTTGGGAAAGATCAGATCTACTTTCTGCTGATAAAGGCAGGAAACTTCGGGCACCACTGATAATGATCTGACCAGACAGACAAGGAGTCAGTGCATGTCTTCCTAAAGACATCAAAGTCAATAAGTACATGTTTACATAGGGCCAAAATGATCTATAACCGTACATTCCCAATATGTCCCTCTCTTAGACCTAAAAAATAAACAATACCTGTCATAAATCTACCTTGCAGTTTTGTTAAATGAGAAAAATTCTGTAGGTCTTCTTTATACAAGGCAATTTAGAAAGCCACAGGTAGAAGGACTGAGAAACCACACACACACACGCACGCACACACACACACACACAGGTCTCAGGCATGGTGGTGGCACACTCTTCAATTCTAGCACTCAGGAGGCTGAGGTAGGAGGATTGCTGTGCTTTCAAGGCCAGCCTGGGGCACAGAGTGAGTTTCAGGTCAGCCTGGGCTAGAGTGAGACCCTGCCTCGAAAAACAAACAAAATGAAAAGAAAGAAAAAAAGAAACACACACATAGGGAGATTCCATACATACGTACGAATGTATATACATACATACATATATACATATCTTAAATGTGACTCTCCCTTGAGAAGCCCAAATTTGTTCTAGCTAGTAAGTTTTTATTTCTCTCTTGGGGTGCCTTTCTGCTTTTAATAAATCCAAACTCTGCTTCATATTTTCCTCATCCTGAATTTCATTTATTTGTTGAAGCCACAGGTCCTGGTTTTGCCTGGTGCAGGTCTTTGAAAGGGCAGCTGCTGCGGTGTGAAGCTGTATTCCCATCACCAGCGACAGAACCATTAAAGCTTCTGCAAAAACCTGGGTAGCATTCCGTCAGTCATCAACTTCATCAATCCTTGATGCTGAGTGTTGGGGATAAACATGTTAGAAAAACACATTAAGCCTAGGGTTTCCACCCCTGGCAGATGAAAGTATTCTTTTTCCCCCAATCTTCTCTTCCCCAAACTCACCAAAATACAGCGAAATACTTTCTACCTTGGGTCCCTGTGCTGTCAGGTTAAAATTCATGGAGTGTGATCTTCTAAAGCATGGGGTCTGTCTAGGGTGTGATACCCTCCTAAAGTATTATCACCTTGACAGCTGGGACTCCTTCCTGCTTGTCTTCCTTCCCAGAATTCTGACTGAACACGATGGGTTCACATCTTGGTGAGGACAAAGCCAAAAGCAGCACAGCTAAGACATAAGACAGTGAGAAATATTTATGCCTGCAGTAGGCAGGAAAGCATGGAGTCAGGTCCAAAGGGATGCTCACCCTGAACAAAGGAAGCATGGACATTTTATTCAGGGACCTATGTATATTCATGTAGGGGTAAGCCAATTTCTAAAGCACACTCAGTTTAGGAGTGCATTCCCAAGCATGCTCATTTTAGGGTCTCAATTTTAAAAAGAAAAGAAAGTATATGCATTTCTGGGGTGTGTTTAGCACAAATTCTCAAAGCACATATGTAAAGGATTAAAATTATGGACAGAAATGCCTCTGGGCATGCTCATCTTGCACCATAAAGTGCAAATAGAAGGATATTTTGAAGATGCATTAGCATAGGAGTCTGCCCTGAAGGAGCAGGCCTTGCTTAGCCAATAACAGAATGGCTAGTGCAGCCTGAGTCACGTGGCACATAAGGTCATGAACACGCATGTGCACTAGAAAGTTGAATAACTGCTGCAAGGTGTCAGGTAGGGTAAAAAAGAGGAAGTAGAATCACTAGCAGTGGGATTCAGACCCCCAACACCTTGAATTCTCTCTTTAGTTTACAATATCCAGATGATCTGAGGCAAATGAGTCTTCTCTATGATAGGGGGTGATAGAAATTCCCCCACAAAGCTGTCATGAGAATTGAATGAGGTAATATATAAAGTGCACAGTGACATAAACTCCTTTGTTCTGTCATTAAGACCTTACAACCCTACACTTGCTTCTTCTTCCTCTATCCCAAGCTTCCTAAATCCTACAGCGCTCCCAAATCATGGCACCAGACTTCTCTACCCAGGGATCCAGAAGTACTGGTGGAACCAGATGCTTTCAGAAGGGAGTTTCTTCTGAGAACCCATGCTTGTGTATGTTTCTACAGTACAAAACAAATAAAAATTAATTTTATTTTGGAGATTTCAAAAAATATTTATTTATTTTTAAATATTTTTATTTTTATTTATTTACTTATTTGACAGAGGAAGAGGGAGGGAGGGAGAGAAAGGGAGAGAATGGGCACTTGAGGGCCTCCAGCCACTGCAAAGGAACTCCAGATGTGTGCACCCCCTTGTGCATCTGGCTTATGTGGGACCTGGAGAATTGAACCTGGGTCCTTTGGTTTTACAGGCGAGAGAGAGAAAGAGAGAGAGAGAGGAAGAGAGAGAGAGAGAGAGAAAATGAGAATGGGCATGCCAGGGTCTCTACCCACTGAAAATGAACTCCAGACGCATGTACCACCTTGTGCATCTATCTGGCTTACAAGGGTACTGGGGAATCAAACCTGGGTCCTTGGGCTTCACAGGCAAGTGCCTTAACTACTAAGCCATCTCTCTAGCCTCAGGGTATTTTTTGAAACAGGATCTCAAGTAGCCCATTCTGGCCTTCAACTTACTATGTAGTCAAGGCTGGCCTTGGACTCTTTTTTATTTTAAAATATATATTTATTTGAGAGAGAGAAAGAGGCAGACAGAAAGCAAGTATGGGTGCACCAGGGCCTCCTGCCTCTGCAAATGAACTCCAGATGCATGCACCACTTTGTGCATCTGGCTTTACATGGTTACTGGGGAATTGAACCCAGGCCATCAGGCTTTGTAAGCAAGTGCCTTTAACTGCTGAGCCATCTCTTCAGCCCTGGTCTTGAACACTTGATTCTCATTCCTCTACCTCCAAAATCCTGTGATTACAACTGTGTGCTACCATGCCAAGCTAGAATGATTTATTTTATTTTTTAGGGAGAGGGGGAGAGAGAGAGAATTGGCATGCCAGGGCCTCAGACACTACAATCGAACTCCAAACACTTGTGCCACATAGTGGGCATGTGTGACCTTGCGCTTGCCTCACCTGTGTGTGTCTGGCTTACATGAGATCTGGAGGGCAGAACATGGGTCCTTAGCTTCACAGGCAAGTGCCTTAACCTAAGCCATCTCTCCAGCTCTAGAATGATTTTTGTTTTAAGAAAATTCTGGGTATGGAGTTGCTCTTCAAAGATAGAGAAGTGAGGCATTGCATGTGGCAAGAAGAATATTTAAAACTTAAGGGAACTAGATTCAGATACAGTTGGCAAGCATGAAGTAGAAGTGGAAAAGTGAGAAATCCAATCCCAGGATTCTGCCCACCAGGTTTCTGTTCAGAAAATAAACCACCAAGTAGACAGACTCAACATTTTTTGGTTTCACTTAACTAAGCAAAGTTAGACTTGAACCTAAATAGCAGCATTGACCTGATTTCTCCACCCTCAGAGTCCCCCAAAATGCCATGGCAGACACCTGTAGGAAACTTCTTCACGGGATCATCTGAACTTAGGGACACAGTCAAAACACAGAGGGTTAGGAATGCCAGCAGTGGGAAGGCCTGGCTGTTCTCCAAACCCTCCAAGTGTTTCCTCTGCCCTGGATTTTTGTCACAGGCTCAGCCTGGCTCTGAACACCCACAGTTCAAGACGTGCATAAGTAGGTACGGCTGACTCCTAGTCCCATACTGCCAGGAAGATGAAAACTTGGACAGCTAGCCATTTCTTCCCTATGTAAAACCACCCCATGCCCATCTTTCTCTGAAAATGTCATGATGAGTCTCTGAAAGAAAGCTGTAAATTTTATTTATTTTTATTTTTTATTGTATTTTTTATTTTCTCAGTTTTTATTAATATTTTTCATGATTATAAAAAATATCCCATGGTAGTACCCCCCCCCCACTTTCCCCTTTGAAATTCCATTCTCCATCATATCCCCTCCCCATCTCAATCTTTCTACTTACATATATACAATACCAACCTAATAAATGCCCTCCTCCCTTTCTTTCTCTTCCCTTTCTATCTCCTTTTTAACTTACTGGCCTCTGCTACTGAGTTTTTTCCTTCTCACACAGAAGCCCAATCATCTGTAGCTAAGATCCACATATGAGGGAGAACATGTGGCGCTTGGCTTTCTGGGCCTGGGTTACCTCATTTAGTATAATCCTTTCCAGATCCATCCACTTTTCTGAAAATTTCATAACTTCATTTTTTTTTTACCGGAAAGCTGTAAATTTTAAACACTGTAATGTTCTAATTGTACGCTCACTGCTCTCATCTGTAAAATGGGTGAGTTGGATTAAGCACTTGTTCTACACTTTCATGATATTGGCAAAAGTGAGCTCTTATTTAAAAAAAAGTATTTTATTTATTTGAAAGCGGAGAGGTACACACACACACCAGACACACAGAGAGAGAGAGAGACAGACAGGATGAATATGGGTATACCAGGAGGGTCTCTTGCCACTGCAAACGAACTCCAGATGCATGTGACACTTTGTGCATCAGATTTACATGGGTACTTGGGAATTGAACCCAGTTCATTAGGCTTTGCAGGCAAGGGCTTTAACTGCTGAGCCATCTCTACAGCCCCAAAAGTGAGCTATTTTACTTTAAATTTTCTCCACTTAGCATTCACCCTGAGTGAGCATGAAGCATCATGGGCATATGTTGGGTTGCTTATGAGAATAGGTAGGGTCTTAATCTTTCAGTATTCATGTCTCCTCTCTGAAGAGAGGGATCAAGGGAAACACTGGGTTTTGTGGTGCCTTTGAAGGCTGAAGCCTATCTTACATGCTCCAGCTCTCAAGACCAGCTCAGAGTCTCCAAACTTTCTTTGGTCTTAAGCCATTTCTATTTGCCTAGAATTTGGACCATGTATCATTTCTCTCTGGTGGCCTTTACTGTTCCTTTCTCCTTCCTGGAACTCAATCCTTCACCTCTGTTTCTTTTCTTCAGCTCAGTGCACTCCAAGACCTTCTCATAGCTGAAGTGTTTTGAAGTCTCTGCAGCTGCTCACCTCTAGGTGACACCATCCATATTCCTGATCCTTAGCCTTGGTCATCCTTGGTCAGCCTGTCCCCATCCTGTCCTGGCATGGTCTACTCCAGAACTTTATGAACTGAAGTTCCCAGGGAAAAAGCCACACCTATGTTAACAGTTCTCCAAGGCTGAATGACTTAGGCCTTCATGAATGTAAAGAGTTGGAATGCTGTAGATCCAGAGTTAAATGATCTGGGGCTGTAATAGCCATTCGTTGCTCACCTTTGTGCCTGAGCTACAATCCTGTGACTATTACTTGAAATCCTTTGAGATGTATTAATAGCTTCCACCAACCCAAAAGCTAAGAATGTCATCAGACAGCATCTGCAACTAGCATAGCTTTGTTGTAACCTGCCCACCAGATGTTTCCATCAAGGTATTTGAAAAGTCCCTTGATTTATGACTTGATTTTGTCCCATAACTGTAGAAACCCAATGTAACGATTTTCTCACTGGAACATGTTATTTGGGGCAAACGGAGCCTGGGTTCCTCTGCCATGGCCACTCATATTTGGCTTATTCCCTTTGAAGCGAGAGCTATGCTTGCATTGACAGTCTGTAGCCTGAGACAGGAACTTCTTAATTTCCTCCCTCACCTGACACCTGGCAGCAGGTCACAGCTTTACCCTTCTTTTCTCCAGTTGCTCTTTCATGATGCTCTTTTTTCTTCTGTGCCTCCACTTCTCCCTCCCTGTAATGACTGATCCTCTCTCCATGGGTTCTTCATATGTGGACACAGTTGGTTTTTCCATGGGACTCATTGCAGACACATCTTTTTCCTACCTCCTTCCTCATACTCTCACCAGAATTTCCACTTAAGCTGATGGCTCCAACATGCATCTTCACCCCAGGCTCTCTCCTGAGGTCCACATCCACATGTCAGGTGTGTCTCCTGGGGGCTACACTTACCTGTCACATAGTCATTATGATGCAGGAATGATAAGACATATCCAAGAGAACTCTCCTGCACCCTTCTATGCCTCTCAAACCTCCCCCTGTTGTCGCACAGCTTTTTCATTTGTGCAGAATGATCATCCCGCTGGCCATCCTGGGGCAGAGAAAACCTTCCCCTCAGAGTGCAATAAGCAAAACAATACAATGATAGCCACATTTATGTTAATGGTAATGGGACTGTTAACACACTCTGGTAGCAGAAGGGAGGTTAACAGACCTTCACCTGGGATTTCACCCTCCAGTTGCACATGGTACTGGTAGACTTGGTAGTATATATAGGAGGTGGAAGTCGGCTAAAGGTAACTGTGTTCTGGGAATACAAATTTAAAGTTTATATTTTATTTTTATTTATTAATTTGAGAGAAAGATACAGAATTAGGCAGGTAGAGAGAGAAAGAATGGGTACACCAGGGCCTTGAGCCACTGCAAACAAACTCCAGATGCATGTGCCCCTTTGTGCATCTGGCTTACATGGGTCCTGGGGAGTCGAACCTGGGTCCTTTGGTTTTGCAGGCAAGCACCTTAACCGCTAAGCCATCTCTCCAGCCCGAATACAGATTTAGATTACCCCAAATGCCATGTTCCAATGTGGTAACAGTTTTATGAAGTTTATGAAGTAAGAGAACAAAGTAAATCATAGCACAATACACAGAAAACCATGACAACACAATAATTTCAAATACTTTGGTGGAAACATCAGGTAGGTGGGTCACAACAAAATGAAGAAATCTCTGTTACAGGCCTCAGATGCTATCTGATGACATTATTAGCCTTTGGGTTGATGGAATCCAGGGATCTATCTATCTGTATATTCCAAATGGGTTTGCCTAATAGTCACAAGGATAGGTGAGACACAAAGGTGGGACGATAACGACTATTTAAGGGGACTAAAATAGCCTGGATCTGTGACATTCTCTCCTCCTCCAGTGCTATCAAGGGCAGGGACCATCACCACCATCCTATCTCAGTGAATAGTCCTCCCTGTCCACTAACCCACCCACAGGTTCTAGACTCCCTTTCCTGGATAATCTGTCTTTAGTAATGTAGAGATCAAGTTAATTGGTAAAAGGATAATCTTTGCACAGGCTAAGCCTGGGGACATGGAAAACTATGAGCCTTGGGTGGAGCTCCTTGAAGATGGGAAACTCACAGCTTCTCTAGAGATTTCCTGATGAAATAAACCGAAACAAACAACTCATAATCTGATCTGATACAAACTCGTGATCCCTCTTATGCTCAGACTCCCCATTGCTTTGCCTGCCTGAATCTGAATAAAAGCTGCAAACACAGTCAGTTCAGGGAGCTCTGGAGTGCATCCCCCGACCCTCCATTAAATCATATTTTGGGGGCTGGAGAGATGGCTTAGCAGTTAAAGCATTTGTCTGCAAAGCCAAAACCAGGTTACCGAGGTTCAATTCCCCAGGACCCACATAAAGTGGCACATGTGTTTGGAGTTCGTTTGCAGTGGCTGGAGGCCCTGGCACATGCCCTCCTTTTCTCTCTCTCTCTCTGTCTCTCTCACTCAAATCAATACAATAAGTAATATTTTTTAAAAATTAAGTCATATTTTGCCTGGTGTGTGTTCATTTCACATTTATTCAAACACCACTAGACAGTGTCGCAGCAAGTGACACCTGAACAGGGACAGGATAATTTCAGGAGGTGTGAAATCCCAAGGAAATAGAGAATAACATAAAATAAATAAAACAAAGGGGAGCTCCACAGCAGAACCATTAATAACGGGGGTTCCTGCCTGTCCTTGGGAAGTGTGGATCAGTCAGGATAACATGGGCAGTCATTCATTATCCACAGATCAGAAAGGATGTATTAAGGTGGTTTAACACTTGTTGACATCCTCCAGGGCCCAAGTCTCAGAGGAGCAGCTCTTGAAGCTGCTGGAGACAGTAGTTAAAATTAATTTTGGAGGACTGGAGAGATGGCTTAGCAGTTAAGGCGCTTGCCTGCAAAGCCTAAGGACACAGGCCCGATTCTCCAGGTCCCATGTAAGCCAGATGCACATGGTGGTGCATACATCTGGAATTCATTTGCAGTGCCCAGAAGACCTGGCACATCCATTCTCTCTCTCTCTCTCCTTCCCTCCCTTTCTCCCTCCCTCTCTTTCTCTCTCTCTCCCCCTCTGTTTCTAATAAATAAATAAATAAAATTTAAAAATAAATTAATTTTTGGCTTCCTAACAATGGCACAGTGGACCTAGCATTGTGGGCTCAAGCGGAGATAGAGTATGAGATGGGCCCATGATAAGGGAAACATCCAATGTCACCCCTCTCTGTCAGTTCTGCTCCCAGACCCAGGTCCTCCTGGTATGTGTGGGGGAACAACCGTCTCTTCTTCCCATTGAACAGTTACTATTAGCCAGGTCCACCCACCTTGCCTGGGCCCAAGGCGGTAACCAAGTCCTCTTTCACTGTGCCAAGCAAATAGCAATCTCTTTCTTTTCTTTCAAACCTGTGTTGGATAATGTTGCTTACCTCTTTCGACAGTGCGCGCCTGCCTTTTCTGATGGTATATCATGCAGGCTGATTCTCAAAATATTCTAACCACTTTCCCACTCTCAAGAGAGCAACTGGAAACACCGTGGGAGAGCTACTCTTAAAGCAGAACATTCTGGATTCAAAATATTTTTAAAAATTGGCTTTCTTCTAAATTTCTATGCTTCTTAAGAACCTGATAAGCCTTTAAATCTGGTTTCTTATTAGGTGCTTGAAAGAGTTTCCCTAGCTTTCAAGGGGAGAATAAAAGGATATAAAGCTTTGACCTAAAATGTTTAAATATATATATATATATTTGGTTTTTCAAGGTAGGGTCTCACTTTAGCTCAGGCTAGCCTGGAATTCTCTAAGTAGTCTCAGGGTAGCCTCGAAATCACAGTGATCCTCCTACCTCTGTCTCCCGAGTGCTGGGACTAAAGGCGTGCACCACAACGCCCGGCTTAAAAATGTATTTTCATTTATAAGGACTTCTCCTTCTCTGCTGTTCAGCTCTCAAAAAGAAATAAAAAAATGGATAAAATTATTTGCTGTAGATCTACATAAGTAACTTAACCAGTGATCTTTCATGTTATTGAATCTTACATCTCAAAAGACATAAAGTTACAACTTAATTTTCTTAAGGTACACCTAGGATTTATGTATTTGTCATGTGTGTCTATAATGCTTTCATATTTGTTTTTGTATATTGTCTTGTGAGGAAAGAAATAAAGCATAACAACATAAAATTCAAAATATATAAAACTTGTGGCCACTTCAATCTTTTTATTATTCTTAATTTTGATTTTAAAATACTTTTGGTATACCAACTTAAGTGTGAATGTGTGTGAATGTGAATGTTTTGATGATATATTAAAAGGCTTTGTAAGTACATACTCATAAACCTAAGTAAACTTAACTTCTTAAAATCTATACAAATGTTATTTTTGGATTTACTAAATGATTCAACCATAATTGCCACTTATTTGGGTGATGTAATATTCATTGAAATCATAAGACACTCCCTCAGCTTAAGTGCTGGAACTGGAGGCATTTTACAGGCTCAATGCGTTTTTGTTTTTGTTTTTGGTTTTGGTTTTGGTTTTGGTTTTTCAGAGGTAGGGTTTCACTCTAGTCCAGGTTGACCTGGAATTCACCATGGAGTCTCAGTGTGGCCTTGGACTCACAGTGATCCTCCTACCTCTGCCTCCCAAGTGCTGGGGTTAAAGGCATGCGCCACCACACCCGGCTCAATGTTTTGTTTTGTTTTTTTAATGTTTGTTTATTTATTTAGTTAGTTTTGTATTTTCAAGGTAGGGTTTCACTCTAGCTCAGGCTGACCTAGAATTCACTACGTAGTCTCAGGGTGGCCTCGAACTCACAGTGATCCTCCTACCTCTGCCTCCTGAATGCTGGGATTAAAGGCGTGCACCACCACGCCCAGCTAACTTGTTCAGATTTTTATGTTAAATTTCCACAGTGGAGATTACGAAAGATGCCACTCCAGAAAACAATGACATTCAAGAATCTGGGTAAACTTATTGATATGCAAAAAGATAGCTTTGTTGTTAGCTCTTAAACTAATGCTTTATATTTTTTAAATCAATTTTAATTTACAGTGTAACATTAAAATATGAAGATTATTGCCTGTTTATCTGTGCGTTCCTCCTTCAAAATATTTTTGGTTATGGTTTAAATTTTTTTGTTTTATTTCTATTAAAAAATACCTGCTTAAGGTGTACATTTAAGATTAAAGTTGAAAAAATAGCCAGACTCAATTTGGAGTCACATGTGTGCATTTAATATGTCTTGAATATTTTCCATTACTCCTAGTCTGTGTTTTTAGTAGAGCCATTTCCTAAGGAAAAAAAGAACAAAAAGCCACTCCTTGGTCACTGCCCTGTTGTCAGCACTGTGTGCCTCTGTGACATCTCTAGTTGTGGTAGTCCAGTGTTCCTAATAATTTTGATAACGTACCGTGAAAGATGAAAATTTTGCATTTGCAGTGTATATGATACTAAAATTGTGAACCAGTGGGAGTTGAATAGAGATTGTGAGCATTTGAAGATGTTTGTACACAAGAGCCTATTAAGGAAAAATGCCTCTAAGATTGAAGCTGGGTGTCACTGGAATAACTTCTAAAGAAACAATACATGGTCTTTAGATTTTCGGTATGTGTGTTAAGACTTGTGTGCAATTGAAATGTTTGTGTACTGTTCCTCAGCACCAATAAAAGTATGAAAATAAGAAAAAAATAGCCAGACTTACAGGGTGTGGTGACATAAGGCTTTAATACCTACTTTTGAAAGACAAAAGTAAAAAGATTTCTCTGAATTTGAGGCAGGCCAAATTGATTTGCAGGTCAACCTGGAATAGAGTTAGATCCTACCTCAAGTTTCAACAAGTTTGTAGTTGGAGACTGGAAAAGACAAAAAAAAAAAAAAAAAAAATACATTTAACCTATACATTTTTGCCAGGCCATATTGAGTTATTTTACTACTAGAGACATTAGAAACTAACTATATAAAAGAACCAGATTTAAAAACATTCTGTAAGGTACATCATTTCTGTAATTGTATAACGTATTTTTCTTTTTTTGTGTGTGGTTTTGAATGATAGGCATTAAGTTACCAAACATAAGACAATTTCAATGGGAATTGTACTGCCCTTTTTAGTGCCTTAATTTAAGAGAATTATTTTATTTCCATGAGTACAGATTTTTTCAAAAATTTGTGTTTAGGTTTTTCATTGATAATTGGTTTAATTTAAAATAGTTAGGCTTATTGGACTATCATAAATTAAATACAATCTTTATACCAAACTTCCTGCTACAATAATAAATGGCTTATTAAGCTATCTACAAACAATATACATTGTTGCACCAATATTTAAAAACAAGAATTATGGCAATATATCCACAATGTTTTCCAGTTAACTGTTAAACTCTTCTCCAATAAGGAGTTGGTTTATATGGGCAGTATGATTTATTGTTTATTTTTAAAAATAAAAAGTCATAGATCAAGCTGTTAATTTGGCTCAAATTCTTTTTAAAACATAATGTAATTAAAATTTTAAGCAACAAGAGTAATTAATCTTAATTGAGATTTTATTCTATAAGTTACTGTCTCAATTATAATTTCACAAAAAGTCCTTATTGCTTAGACCGGCTCTCAGAACATGGCTTCTGCTTCAAGATTTTATTCTGTAGCCAGGCGTGGTGGCACACTCCTTTAATCCCAGCACTCGGGAGGCAGAGGTAGGAGGGTCGCCATGAGTTCGAGGTCAGCCTGAGACTACATAGTGAATTCTAGGTCAGCCTGAGCTTGAGTGAGACCCTACCTCAAAAAACAAAACAAAACAAAACAAACAAACAAACAAAAAAAGATTTTATTCCCTCATAGACAGATGTCTTCACCCAGAGGGTATTATATGACATTTTATTTTTTCTCTAGATATAACATAAAGCCATCTTGAGGTAGAAAATACCTTGGCCAGGTAGCTACTAGAACATTAACACAAAACAATACAGTGATACAAGGTCTATAGCAACAGTAGTAGAACTATTGACAACTCCATACAGGATGGAGAAAGTGAGGATCACCAGACCCCCACCTGAGTTACAATTGTTCCCTCCCATCTGCCCTCCCTCAATGTCAGAGTTTTCCAAAAGACTTCTAACTTCTTATAGCTGATGCCCTATCTTTAAGATTACTGAAAGATAATTATTTAATTTTAAAACTGATTCATGACAAATTTTAAAACTACATGATTTATTTGGCCTTTGCAGTGGTCTTTGTGGCTAAGGGTGATGTACATTGTCTATACTACTGATATAGTAATGAAGGACTCAGGAACCAGATAGATGCCATGACAGGCTTCAGAGTCCTCAGTAGGCTTAAGTTTCTGTTTCCTGGCAAGATCTATGTTTTTATTTTCCGGTAAGGGTGGGTTTAACAGTTACTGGAAACTGACTATGCCATACATTCCTGAAGTCATAAGATAAGTTCAATTCCCCTAGCTCCAGCCCGCCGACCTTACCTTGCCATAAGGGTAGGTTTAATAGTTAAATTGATACATTCCTGAAGTCATGAGACATTCCTGTAGTCATAGATAAGCTCAATTCCCCTAGCCCCAGCCTGCCAACTTTGCCAGCCAAAATCCTAAGCCAACCAGAAGAGTACACTGTTTAAATCAACCAATTATGTACCCATCCCCTTCTTCTATGTTCAAATCCCTATAAAAACCTTACTCTCCCACTACTCGGGGCTCTTGTATGGATCCACTGCATTGGTGAAGTCAAGAGACCGAGCTTAAGCCCGAAATAAAGCTCCTTGCCCTTGTATACGTGTTTGGTTCTCCTTGGTGGTCACTGGGGATGCCGAGAACTGGGCATAACAGTAACATTGACTCACAAGTGAGTACTCATATACATTAAATATCAGTTAGATCCTTTGTCACCAGCCACTTGTTATACTGTTCTGTGTTTATGTTTTATGTAGTTTGTCTTTTATTTACTTATTTTTTATTAACAACTTCCATGATTATAAACAATATCCCATGGTAATACCCTCCCTTCCCCCGACTTTCCCTTTGAAACTCCATTCTCCATCATATCCCCTCCTCGTCTTAATCAGTCTCTCTTTTATTTTTATGTAATCATAATTTCCTCCTATTATGATAGTCTTGTGTAGGTAGTGTCAGGCACTGTGAGGTCATGGATATCCAGTCCATTTTGTGTCTGGAGGGAGCACATTTTAAGGAGTCCTACCCTTCCTTTGGCTCTTACATTCTTTCCACCACCTCTTCCGCATTAGACCCTGAGCCTTGGAAGGTGTGATTGAGATGTTACTCAATACTCCAGTCATTTCTTTCCAGCACTATGATACCTTCTGAGTCGTTGCAAGGTCACTGCCATCTGAAAAGAGAAGATTCTCTACCCAAAGTGAGAGTGGCATTAATATAAGGGTATGAATATTAAGAGAAGTGCTTACTGGGCAGTTTGATAAGCATAGTATATACATTTATCCAGACATCAGCAGATGTTATACCCCTAGGGCTCATGACTACCCCTGTTTTAAGTTTTCAGTATCAGGGATGTATTCCCCCCCATGGAGCGGGCCTCCAGTCCAATTGGAGGGCAGTTGGTTTCCACCATGATAGACATGCCACTATTGCACCCGTTGGCTCATTTGTCCTGGCTGGCCAATTATAAGGCTTGCAGTGTCCACTGTTGAGTATCTTCACTGGTGATTTCTCTTTCTCCCATTGAACTGCATGTAGAATGGCTTCTTCCAGCTTTCTGTCAGCTGATCTACATGGAGGAGGTTATCAGCTCAGTTCCAGAAGGGTTTCTCAGTGACCTTGTAGCCCAAGTATGTGGAGTCTTCAGCAATAGGGTCTTACCATCTATTCCTGGTGGGAAACCAAGGGCCTCGGCAATGGCCTGTAATGTTTTAGGGGCATCAGGGACCTCCCTGGCCAGCAACTCACTGGAAGGTATCTCATCCCTGGCACTGAAAATTTTCTAGCAACAATCTATGGCTCCCGAGTGTTCCGTTGTCCAAAAAAGTAGGTTTCCATATGATTTATTTATATCCTCTTAGATTTTGATGAGCCCTCCCTCCACCTTTCCTTTACTCAGTCTCTCTTCCCCTGACGTCACTTGGGCCTTTCCACCCCCATCAATCTATTTTTCTACTGACATATATACAATAACATCCTATTAAGTACCCCCCCCTTCCTTCCTTTCTCTTCACTTTATATCTCTTTTCTAGCTTACTGGCCTTTGCTACTGAATTTTCGCCCTACTCACACAGAAGTCCAATCATCTGTAGCTAGGATTCACATATGAGAGAGAACATGTGACACTTGGCTTTCTGGGCCTGGGTTACCTCACTTAGTATAATCCTTTCCAGATCCATCAATTTTCCTGCAAATTTCATAACTTCATTTTCCTTTACTGCTGAGTAGAACTCCATTGTGTAAATGTGCCACATCTTCATTATCCACTCATCAGTTGAGGGACATCTAGGCTGGTTCCATTTCCCAACTATTGTGAATTGAGAGGCAATAAACATGGTTGAGCAAGTATCTCTAAGGTAATGAGATGAGTCCTTAGGATATATGCCTAGGAGTGGTATAGCTGGGTCATAAGGTAGAAAAGGGACCATCCAATATACAGAAATATAATTTAAAAAGACATGTTTAGATCAAAAAGGACACATGGAGCCGGGCGTGGTGGCGCACGCCTTTAATCCCAGCACTCGGGAGGCAGAGGTAGGAGGATCGCCGTGAGTTTGAGGCCACCCTGAGACTCCATAGTGAATTCCAGGTCAGCCTGGGCTAGAGTAAGACCCTACCTCGAAAAACCAAAAAAAAAAAAAAAAAAAAAAAAAAGACATGGTATATATTTTTAAAAAAACCATGTTATTTAAGCAAAAAGAAGGGGGAATAAGGGCTAAGGCCCTAGCCACCCATGACTAAGCTACATGCTACATGTTAGGTTGGGATGGGCTCCCAAAATGGAGTCACCATGGTCAGCAGAATGGTTTTCTGATGACAGTGACAGAAGTCACCCAATCTACTCTGTACAATTAATACATGCCTCCCCCCAAGAAAAGAAGATAATGGAGCTGGAGAGATGTCTCAGTGGTTAAGACATTTGCTTGAACAGCCTAACAACCTGAGTTATGGGCTGAGGAGATGGCTTAGTGCTTGCCTGCAAAGCCAAAGGACCTAGGTTTGGTTCCCCAGGACCCATGTAAGTCAGATACACAAGGTGGCACATGCATCTGGAGTTCCTTTGCAGTGGCTGAAGGCCCTGGCATCCCCATTTTCTCTCTCTATATATCTGCCTCTCTGTATCACTCGCTCTCAAATAAATAAGTAAAATAAATAAATTAATTAAATATTTAAAAATATAGTTTGACACCAGGATCTCGCCAACAATGTGTCTTGGCTTAATCCATCTTCCTGGTTTTCAAACACTTGGCCTTCCACTTTGGTGGCCATTGGATTAATTATCTGTACTTTGTTCTTTGTACAGTTGGAGGGATCAACCTAAAAAATACTTACTTGCAAAAAAAGGGGGGTGCTGGAGAGATGGTTTAGCTGTTAAGTGCTTGCCTGTGAAGCCTAAGGACCCCAGTTCAAGGCTCGATTCCCCAGGACCCATGTTAGCCAGATGCACAATGTGGCACATGCATCTGGAATTCTTTTGCAGTGGCTAGAGGCCCTGGTGGTCCCATTCTCTCCCTCCTTCTCTCTCTCTCTCTCTCTCTCTTGCTCTCTCTCTCTCTCTTTGTCTCTCTGTCTGTTGCTCTCAAATAAATAAATGAAAATAAACAACAACAAAAGAATACTTACTTGCTAGCAACTACAATATGTCTGGTTCATCAGACTGCTTTTAGAAGAAAAAGAAAAGGGAAATGTGGAAATCAAGTTAATTGGCAAAAAGCTAATCTTCGCATAGGCCAAGCCTGGGGACATGGAAGACTGTGAGCCTTGGATGGAACTTCTTGAACACGGGAAACTCACAGCCTCTCCAAAGATTTCCTGATGAGGGCTGGAGAGATGGCTTAGTGGTTAAGGTGTTTGCCTGCAAAGCCTAAGGACCCAGGTTCAATTTCCCAGTCCCCAGGTAAGCCAGCTGCACAAAGTGACACATACATCGGTTTTAGTGGCTATAGGTCCTGGTGCACCCTTTCTCTCCCTCCCTCTCTCTCTATCAAATAAATAAATAAATAAAATATTTTAAAAAGATTTTCTGATAAAATAAACCTAAGCAAACAACTCATGATCTGGTCTGATGCACTCATGATCTGTTTTATGCTCAGACTCCCCATTGGTTTGCCTGCCTGAATCTGAATAAAAGCTGTGAGTACAGTCAGGGGGAAGAGTGCTCAAATACATCTCCCTGACCCTCCATTAAATCATATTTTGCCTGGTGTGTGTTCATTTCTTGTTTATCCAAACATTGCTGGATGGTATTACAGCAATCAACTTCATTTTCTGGCTCCTTCTCTCCCACTTATCTTCTTTTAAAAAATATTTTTTATTTATTTGCAAGCAGAGAGAGATGGAATGAAGAGAGAGAGAGAGAGAGAATGGGTGTGCCAGGGCCTCCAGCTTCTGCAAACAAACTCTAGATGCATGTGCCACTTTGTGTATCTGGCTTTACATGGGTACTGGGGAACTGAACCCATGTCATTAGACTTTGCAGGCAAGAACCTTAACCATGAACCATCTCTCCCCACTTTTTCTTTTGGTTTTCTGAGGTAGGGTCTCGCTCTAGCTCAGGCTGACCTGTAATTCACTATGTGGTCTCAGGGTGTCCTCGAACTCATGGCAGTCCTCCTACCTCTGCCTCCTGAGTGCTGGGATTAAAAGGTATGTGCCACCATGCCCGCCCCCCCCCCCCACTTTTTTGAGGTAGGGTCCCGCTCTGGCCCAGGCTGACTCAATCTGTTTGTCGCTCTCAAATAAATAAATAAAAAATGAACAAAAAAATTTAAAAAATTCCACTGTGTACATATACCACCCTTTCTTTATCCATATGTCAGGTGATTGGCTGATTCCTGTGAATGACGTTACAGCTTTCTCACTCCTCAGGAAGTCCCTCGAGTGCTCGCCTCTGCCTTCAGGATGAAATCTTGTCTTAATTAAGGGGACTTCCAGGTCCTAGGCCTACTTCCTCTTCCTCCCCTGCCCACAGCCCCAGCCTCATCTATCACAACCACCTCCCACTCTCACAGTTCCCATCACTGATTTCACAAACAGGCCTTCTGGTTCCTATCACTGATTTCACAAACAGGCCCTCTGGGTCTACTGCCTCCTCCACAAGGGGCTCTCCCTTCTGAAACCCACTTGCATGTAGTCTCTCCACTTCAGTTGCCTAGAAGACTCAACTTAAGTGCTGTTGTTACCGATTTTCAGGGTCAAGCTGGTTGTCTCTGGATCATGGTGAATGATGGGGGAGAGCAGTAGAAGGACAGGCAAGCAAAGGAAAGCGCTCCGTGAGGGGATGGGTCCCATCCTGGGAAAATGGGCGGCTGGTCAGTACTCTGGAATAAGAATTTTATGCGCTACGAAGGAATTTGACTGGTCTGTTCCTAGATGCAAATTAGCTATCGAGTTGACATGATTTTTTGGTTAAATTTAAGTTATGTAGAGACCTTGGTTGGTTGGTTGGTTGGTGGGTCAGGGAGAAAAGCTAAGACTTGTAAAAGGCCCACCAAAAAATTCTTAAAGGAAAAACGGAGTAAAGAGAACCGAAGGCTGCCCCTGATTGCCATCTTGGTCAGCCAGCTTTAGGTTTGGGCTGGAGTTATCCTCAAGCCTCTCCAGGGCAGTGTATCTTTTGAGCCTGTTCCCTAACTGGCAACTGACAAAAAAGACCACCTTACTCCTAATCTCTATTATTTCCTTCTCCCAATAGGCCAGCCGAACTGCCCTAAGGGAAATGGGAAGGTGACTGCTCTTTTTCAAATTGAATAGGGTCATAGGGTCACAGGCTGTGACAGCTAAGGTTTCCTTGAAGGAAAGGTTTTTCTATTTTCCATTTTGGTCCAATGTCTGATCCCTACCTCTGTGTAGGCATTTCTCTGTGGTCTTTTCCTTTTGAACCTGAGGTAACATTTGCAGGAGATAAACAGTAAAAACATTGTGGTTGTTATTAAGACATTATAGAACACTGTGCGCCCCAAAGAAATTAAAGTATTATATGAGGGAAACATACATTCTAGTCAGCCAAAGAATCCTTGACATGCATCAAGCTTAACTAAGCTGTGTCTTGGTTGTATATAAATTGAATTCTTTTCCTGTGGACAGGCTAAGGCAGGTGGCTCCAACAAAGCCTAGTTTAGCAATTAAAAGCTAATCTGTGTTCTGGGTCCCAGATAAGAGATTTGGGTTTCTTTTACCAGTTGGTATAGGGGTCTGGCAACTTAGTGATACCCAGGAATCCTCTGAGCTGTGTGGGGGTCCTAGGTAAAGAATAAGAAAAAATGGACACAATTATTTCTTCTCCTCATTTCCTAGTCTCTTCAACAAGGATCAGAGTAGGTAAAAGGCTTACAGAGCTGAGCTTTAGATGTTGAAACCTTGTATCCCTTGTCAGCAAAGAAGTTTAGGAAGGATCGGGTTCCATTCTGTGAGCTTTCTTCAGTTGGGACACAAAGGAAGATGTCATTTGTATGTTTTAAAACTTGAACCTCTGAATAAACAAAATAAACAAGTTTCTGTGAAAGGACTTGGCCAAATATGTGAGGATGGTCCTAAATCCTTGTGGTAACACAGTCCAGTGGATTGGTCTAATGGTTCTTCAAAGGCAAATAGGTATTGTAAGTTTGTGTCCAATAGAAACCAAAAAAAAAAAAAAAATTAAATGCATTCTTCAGATTAGGAACAGTATAAAAATTTGTTTCTTTAGGAATTTGAGCTAATAATGTATAAAGATTAAGTGCTATTGGAAGACTGAATATTACAGCCTCATTAATGAGACAGAGATCTTGTGCTAACCTCCATATACCATTAGGCTTTTGGACTCCTAATGTCAGGCTATTTCATGATACTAAAAGACCTTGAGATTTAAATTTTTCTGTTATTGGTAGCAGGTCTTTAAGGGCTCCTGGTCTTTAAAATCACCCCACACAGTGAAAAATAGTCTCTTTAGGAAGACATCTCAAACTTGTTGCCACCAGAGATGGTCAGAGAGCCCAGGAGATGGAGAGGAAGCCCTGCCATCCGGCAAGGAAGGGTTCAGGAAGTCCTCTGGAGAGAACGAAAAAGGCAGTTGTAGTATCCTTGCTGAGACTAGTCATTATCTGTCAGGATAATGAGATTATGCTCCAGTGGGACCTCATCTTCCACATATTCTCCCCAGTGACAGTGCACCAAATGGCAGCCAAGAAGAGACATTTCTTTCTGTATGTGAAGGTTAAGATCTTGCCAGGTACCATCTTCAGGAGATAGGATCCAAGGGATAATCTGCCTCTTTAGAGTGGGGTCTGTCCACACATTTGTCACCCTGTTTCCTCATGTACATCAAGAACACTTAAGGGGTCTGGGACCTATAGTCTTCTTGAACACCATTGTTTCTCTTCCCCATTTCACACCACTTAATACTAGAGGGAAAGTACTATGGACTAAAGAAGTGCAGCATCCCAGTGATGACCAGGGAGGAAGAAAAGGTCACCAAGACTCCCTCAACTCATTGCCAACTTCAACACACTTCTTCCAAGTCTGCTCCAGTCACTCTTGACAGAAGATGTCAGAGGTGTCTTGGGGGAAATTGTCATTATCTCCTGAGGAGATACTCCAATTTGACCGGAAAAGAGACTTGTTCCAGTACCAGATATTTAGTCAGGCTGTCGGGTTCTGGCTTCTACCAAGAGACCTTTGGGATACCCATGAGGGGTAACGTTAGCTACCTTCATGGCTTTCCCTCGGGCCTGCACATCTGGGAGTTAGTCTTCAAGGAGTCTGGATCCTCTTCCTGGCCAACATTCCAGACTCCAAATGGGGTATGGGGATCCACCAAGGAGAATTCTAGGGAAGCTCACACCTGAGTCATTGGTAGTCGTGACAATCACATTTGTCTGGCTTATGGGCACCTGAAGTGGTAGTGAAAGACATTACCTATAAGGACAGGTTAAAAGATTGTAGGTTTAGCAAATTACAGATTTCAGTGGAACCTCACAAATATGTATGTTACTGATTTTCAGGGTTGAGTTCATTGTGCCTAGATCATGATGAATGAGGACATCAAAGGGCAGCATGCAAAATTGTACTGAAAGCGGAAGTTAAACAAGTGCTCAGCAGTAGAGAGGGCGTCCTGGGAAAAATGGGTGGCTGGCCAGAATTCTGGAATAGGAGTTTTATGTTCTAAGGAGTTTGGTGTATTCCTATTTGTAAATTGACATCCAGTTGAGATGAGATTTATTGGTTAAGTTTAAATGTATATAGGAACTTTGATTGGTTGGTGGGTCCTGGAGAAAAGCTCAGCCTTAGAAACAGCCCTCCTGTGGGAAAAAGACCCACCAGAAAACTCCTAGAAGGAGGAAGAAACAGGAAGTAAAGAGACCAGATGGCTTCCCCTGGTGTGTGAGTCAGGTTTAGATTTAGACTGGAGTTGCCTTCTAGTCTTGCCAGCGCAGGTTGACATTTATATTCTTTGGGGCCCATGTCTCTAAGTAACTTCCTACAAAAGAAGGCTACTTTGCTCCTGATCTCTGTCCCTTCCTCCTCCAGGCCTTCCAGACACTCTCAGTCTAGGTGTACATTGCTCTTGAACCCATGCCTCCCCTCTCACAGCAACCACCTTGCTGTTTATCCATCCATCTGGCTTCTTTGTTGATCTCCAGGGATAGGGCTTATGGGTTTGTTTTCTTTTCCACCTAGCAAAGGTTTCATGTAATCAGCCTGCAATTAGGCTTGTTAAATAAGTGATGAATAAATAGCTGAATGAATTAAGAAATACCTACTCCGTGGTCCTCTTAGGGGTCAGTTGCTCACTTCTTAGCCAGACCAGAGTAGAGAACTCCCATTAGGGTCCTGAAGAGATGGTATCTGCTCCTCTCTTTTCCAGGCTTGCTGAAATTTCAAAATCAGAGGGAAGCTTCTGCCAATAGAAGAGGGAACTGAGAGGGGTATACAGGGCAAGGAGGAGATTTTCACCCACTTAGGCAAAGATTGGCAGGACCAAAGAAGTGGGCCAAGTCATTTCTAGTTAGAAAAACCACTGGGAGTATGTAGGCTGCCTCAGTCCCTTTCTCTGCCCATTTGGGCTATAATCTCCCCCTCCCCCTGTGAGTCATGCTTACAACTTCCCTTCTGGCCTCTGACCTCCTCTGACCACCTTTCTGCTCACTTGCTTCTTTGGTGCCTTGGTCTGGCTGTTCCTGAGAGAACTCAAGAGTCCTGTGTCTGGCCTCTAGTCATGAGTAACACCTGTATACTCTTCCTTCTACTGATGGGTGAGCCTGGGTCCTGAAGATATGTGGGGGGTGAGGACCTGGTTTTAGAGAGATGGGGGATCTGTAGCTGGGTGTTGTGGCACACGCCTTTAATCCCAGCACTTGGGAGGCTGAGGTAGTAGGATGACTGTGAGCTCTCGGTTAGCCGGGGACTAATTCCAGGTCAGCTTGGGCTAGAGCAAGACCATACCTCAAAAAAAAAAAAAAAAAAAAAAAAATCAAACAAAAAAAATTAGATATATGGATCTGGCTGAGATATAAAGGTCTGGGTAGGGAGAGAGAGTTGAAATTAGCAGGGAGGCTGAGACAGAGTTTGGGACCTAGAGTTTGTGGAAGGAGAAGATGTGACCCAGCTATACCATCCTAAAGGACTGCATAACCTACCACTAGAGATACTTGCACATCCATGTTTATTGCCTCATTATTCACAACAGCAATGAAATGGAACCAGCCTTGATGTCCATCAACTGATGAATGGATAATAAAAATGTATGCACAATATGTACAAGGGAATTTTATTTTGCTATAAAGAGAAATGAAATGATGAAAATTGCAGGAAATGGATGGTCCAGGAAGTATATTAAGTGATATGAAAGAATGAAACTCAGAAAGACAAAAATCACATTCTTTCTCATACGCAGATCCTACCTTTTAATAGTTTATATGTGTGCATATAAATGGGTGTGAGTGGGGTAAAGGTCATGAAACTAGAAAGGAGACCATGAGAGGGGGAAAAAGAGATGTTGAGGAAGGGGGAGAGGGCAATAGAACCTTTGACATAAAAGTTGAAAGGAAGTGGAAAGGGCACAAGGGGACAAGGGGTGGGAGAGAAGAGGAAGGAGAGTCAACAAAAACAAATTTTGTTTGAAAATGCTGTAGTGAGGCCTAACACTGTGTATGCTAATTAAAATAAAAAAGAACCAACTTGGGGAGGATTGAAGGGATCCTGGTTGGCCTAATAATCCACAGATTTCTAAAGTAAGTAGAACAATCAGCTTCTTCCTGCTGTGTACGTGGCTCTTAAGTTTTCTTAGACTCTCCCTCAGGCAGCTCCAGCAGTAGAGCTGGGGAAGGATTATCTTCAGAGCTTGAGAGTCACTCTGCAGGAACAGGGAACTGTGCTCTACGGAGGACAGAAGTTGGATGAACCCAGAAGGCCAGGAGGCTCTGCCCAGGGATGTTGGGCCTAGAAGAGAGACACAGGAGCCTAGGAGAAGGAGTCTATTAGGGTGAGGCTGTGGTCACACAAGAAGAGCCCTTCTCCAAAGTTTCTTCTCTTCCCCAGCCTTCCCTTCTTCTCTTGCCTTCAACTTGGACACAGAACAGCTGATAAGCTTCCACATGGATAGCAATGGGTTTGGACACAGCGTGGTCCAGTATGACAACTCCTGGTGAGTACTGGGTAGCATGTGACCTTTGGCTCTCATCCCTGCTCATCCCCGTTCTTCTCCAGCCTCGTGTTCCTGCGGCATGATCTGCACATTTTCATTCTGTTGGGTATGGCAGCTGATATTGTTGAGAGGGAGAGCAGGCCAGTTCCATGAAAGGCTCAGAACAAATGCCCTTTTAGAAGTGGAGCTTCATTAGGAGAGTTAGTATACCACAGAGGAACAGACAGAGCCTCCAAAGCCAGAAAGACAGTAGCTTTCTTTGGTTTCTAAAGAACAAAATGAATTATCTTACTTTTATAGAGCTCTTGAAGGAAGAGGAAGTTCTATGCCAGGCGACTCAGCCTACCATGTTAGGAGCCACAAAGGCAATGGAGAGTGGGGATAAAGACTGGTCCTTAAGGTCTCTAAAAGGTTGTTCTGCTGCCCTCTTCCTGTTCACATCATGGCAGGGGTGGGAGAAATTGGGGCTGGAGAGATGGCTCAGCAGTTGAAGGCACTTGCTTACAAAGCTTGACCACCTGGTTTGATACCCCAGTACCTACATATAACCAGATGCACAAAGTGGCTCCTTTGTAATGTCAACAGGCCCTGGCACACTTCAAGTAAATAAATAAAAATTTAAAGAGAGTAAAGTTATAATTATTATAATATAATAGATATGTCATGATATAATTTATATGAAGGTTGTCTCAGTTGGGGCAAGAGAGTTTCGTGGCGTTTTTGTCGTTGTTTTTCAAGGTAGGGTCTCACTGTAGCCCAGACACCTGGAATTCGCTATGTAGTCTCAGTCACAACGATCTTCCTACTCTGCCTACTGAGTGCTAGGATTAAAGGCGTGTACCACCATGCCCAGCCTCTTAAAGTGTCACATCTATGTTCTAATAGCAACTTTCTCCACATTATGAATATATAGACTGAAAATAGGCACTATTTTGCTATTAAATTAAATTGTGAACACTTACTAAATGTCAGACACTGTGACCTGCATGTCATAAATAGGCATTAATTTAGTCTTATAGTACCCTTATACAGAATTGGCTATCCAACAAATATTTATTTATTTTTAAATTTTTGTTTACTTTTATTTATTTATTTGAGAGTGACAGAGAGAGAGAGAGAGAGAGAAAGAGAAAGAGAGAGAGAGAGAGAGAGAGAGAGAATGGGCATGACAGGGCCTCCAGCCACTGCAAACAAACTCCAGATGTGTGTGCCCCCTTGTGCCTCTGGCTAACGTGGGTCCTTGGAAATCAAGCCTCAAACCGGGGTCCTTAGGCTTCACAGGCAAGCGCTTAACCACTAAGCCATCTCTCCAGCCCCCAACAAATATTTATTGAGTGCCTACTCTATGTCATAGATGCTGGGTGTATGTCAGAGAATAAAACAGAACAAAGGCCCACCCACACAGAATTTAAATGGTTATGAATCCCCATCTCTCACAGAGGTGGGCTGACTGGAGCTGCTGTGAGCTCTAGCCTCTGTGCTCTTAACTGCAGTATTCCTTGTCTCCCTACAGGGTGGTAGTTGGAGCCCCCAATGAAATAAGGGCCACCAACCAAATGGGTGGCTTGTACAAGTGTGGCTACCTCACTGGCAGGTGTGAGCCCATCCGCCTGCAGGGTGAGTCACTAACCTGCCCGGAACCTGATGCTGAACTCGCCTACCCTGGGCCCTGTGCAGGACCCAGTAATCCCACTTGCCAGCTGCGGTCTGTCTGCAGACCTAGGCCCCTGGCAGGTTTCCCACCCCTTTGTGGCTGCCCCTGATGTTCCAGCCCTGCACGCTCCCAGCTCCTGGGTGCTTCCTTATTCCCCAGGTGGAGGTGAGCCTCCCAGCTCTTACACAGTCCTCCCTGTTCCCTGAGGGTGACTATGCACATGTCTGTCTCATTAGTGCCTCCAGAGGCTGTAAACATATCCTTAGGCCTGTCCCTGGCTGCTGCCACCAAGCCCTCCAGGCTGCTGGTGAGTCTCCCTGGATCACAGAAGGATCTTGAGGGAAAGAGCGGGGATTTGAGGCTGGTGTGCCTGGAGTCTTGTGGAGTGTGGAGCTGTTGGAAGGGTGGGTTGGAGCCTAGGAGGCCCCTACCATTAACTTTCTCTGTCCCAAGGCCTGTGGTCCCAGGGTGCACCATGCATGCAAAGAGAACATCTACTTAACTGGGTTCTGCTTCCTGCTGGGCTCGTCCTTCCTGCAGGATCAAAGGTTCCCAGCTGCCCTGCAGGGTGAGTGTTGAGGGCCACCAGCTCCTTGGGATGCATACACCCAGCCAACTGGGGGTGCAATGGGATCACATGCTTTTGCCAAAATGGATGAGAGAGGAGTACTGGGGGCAAAATGTTGCTGGGTGGTGTAGGAGCTCCAAACACAGCAGAGAGCCACTGCCAGCTTGAAGCCTCTCCTGATCCTGCCCTGTTCTACTGGAAACCTTCCCTATGAATTTACCCTCTCTGTCAGTTTGTTCATCTGTCAAATGGGGCTAGTAATATACTCAAATGTGAAATTAACACAAGTTGACCCATGACCAGAGTCTGGTATAGTGCCTGGGATGAGTTGAGAGTTCCATTAGTACAAGATGTGATTACTTTTAGAATGAAAATAAAGGGGGTTAATTTTCCTTCAATGATTGTAGCATTCTGAGTAGGACTGAAGTTGTGTATATGTATCTTTGCATCTGTATATGTTTGTGTATGTATATGAGTATGCATGTGTACATGTGCATGTGCGTGTGTGTGTGTGTGCACGTGCGCGCACTTGGGCAGGTTGAGGCACAGGGCTTGGCTTCTCTGGTGCCCATGGAGATGAAAGATAAGGATGTGGAAGAGTGAGCTTTTCAGACCCACCCCACGATAGACTGAGGGCACTCCCTGGTTTCACATTCACCTTGAAGCCCTTGAGGAAATGGATGGGTGATGCTTCCAGCACATCCCTGGGCCTAGACTCTATCCACAGGTACTATCAGACTACTAGTCTCTTTGGGGTGACCCTGGGGCAGAAAATGTAAGCTGGGAAGAATGGGATAAGCTGGAAGATTCTGCTTTTGCCCAGGAAGGGGAGCAGGGCCTCTATTGAAGCTGTTGCCAGAAGACAGCCAGTGTGGGGCTCTTAAAGTACTGAACAAAAGTACAGTTCTGCATGGACCAGTGAGGACCGACACTGTGAGGACCAAGGTTATCAATTTCCCTAGAGTGTGCAAAGCAGGATCAGGACATCGTGTTCTTGATTGACGGCTCGGGCAGCATATTGCCCAGTGATTTTGAAACAATGAAGCACTTTGTGAAAGCTGTGATGAGCCAGTTCCAGAGACCTAGTACCCAGGTGTGTCCCTGGAGAAGGGAGGCAAGTCTCCCAGACCTGCTGCTGGGAGGCTTCTGGGGAAGTACTAGGAGTCTGGAGGAAGAGTAGTTGCAGCCCCAACCCATACTGTTTTCCTAGTTCTCGCTGATGCAGTTCTCCGACAAGTTCCAGACACACTTCACTTTCAATGACTTCATCTCCAGTTCTAACCCTTTAAACCTGCTGAATTCTGTACTCCAGCTGAGAGGGTCCACACACACGGCCACAGCCATCCAACAGGTCATGTGAGTCCAGACTTCCCACACATCCTTTCTAAGAGCCTCCAGGTCTCCCCTGGGGCTACATCTGCCTTCCCAAGAAAAGAACAAGCAGAGCCTGGAGTGTCACCCATGGTTCCCTGGCCCACTGGGGGTAGTTGAGTGGGACTGGGGCCTCCCAGAAGGAGGAATAAGTCCTCATTTTCACAAAACATCAGAAGTAAATGTAGTTTTCACCACAGGCTTTTGGACCCTCTTCTTTCTTGTCAGAAAACACCTGTTCACTGCCCGCAGTGGAGCCCGGAAAGATGCCACCAAGATCCTCATTGTCATCACTGATGGGAGGAAAGAACGTGACCGACTGAATTATAAGGATGTCATTCCCATGGCAGAGGCAGCAGGCATCATCCGCTATGCAATTGGGGTAGGGCAGGAAGTTGAGCACCCATTACACCCTCTCATCGCTTACTTCCTCTTGAGACTTGTTCTCAAGGGTAGATAGCCCTGGCTCTCTCATCTGCTGGCTTCAGATGAAAACTCTGGGCAGTCTGGGAGCTATGGTCCCTTTCCTTGAACCCCTTGATGCTTTCTTTGAAGACATCTGTTTTAAGACTGACTCTGCAGTGTTCTTGGAGGAGATCAGCAGATGTACTATATTATTCTTCTTATCACTGACCAAAATATCTGGCAGAAACAATTTGATGGAGGACCGTTTATTTTAGCTCACCCTTTCTTTCAGAGGGTCTCCGTCAGGTCTTTATGGAGAAGGAAGGGTGGAGTCCATAGTGGTGGGCATGTGGGGTCTCAGCTCTTCATATTGTGACAGACCAGGAAGCAGAGGAAGTAGTCCAGAATGGGGTGGGGGCAATATAACCTTCAAAAGCTCCCCACAATGTCCTAGTTCTGCAGCTAGGCCCTACTTTCTAAAGGCTCTACAGCCTTCAAAATAGCTCCACAAGTCGAGGACCAAAATATGAGCCTGAAAAGGGCATTTCAGATCCATACCGTAATTACATATGGAATACTACACTTTTCATGTTCACCAAGATGATCTTTGTTGTGGACAGGTAGGAAAAGCTTTTTATAGTGCATATTCTTGGCAAGAACTAACGGACATTGCATCGATGCCCTCCCACGAGTATGTATTTAATGTGGAAAACTTTGGTGCCTTGAGGGATATTCAAAACAAGCTGAAGGAGAAGATCTTTGCCATTGAGGGTAAGTCAGCAACGGAGTGTCAGAAATCCTCAGCCATCAGGCCTTTTCCTTTCTGAACCTAGACCCCCCCCCCATGTGCTAGGCCCTAACCTTTGATGCAGGCGCTGGTCTCTGATCTTAGAGTCTTCTAAGAAGCCTTCTCTCTTAAACCCAAGAATCATGCCTTCCTCAGGTACAGAGACAGTTAGCAGCAGTTCCTTTGAATTGGAGATGTCCCAGGAGGGCTTCAGTGCTGTGTTCACACCTGTGAGTGGAGCCTCTTCATAGGATGGCATAGGATGAGGGAATAGTGTGGGGCAGATGGCCATGGAATAGCTGTGAGAAGTCAGGAGCAGGCCTCCCTCAGATTAGGCTGCCGTCCTGCTCAAGCCTGCTCAGCCCTGGAATCCCTTCTCCTAGGATGGACCAGTTCTGGGGGCTGTGGGGAGCTTCAGCTGGTCTGGAGGTGCCTTCCTATACCCTCCAAATACGAGACCCACCTTCATCAACATGTCTCAGGAGAATGTGGACATGAGGGATGCTTACCTGGGTGAGAAGAGGCCAAGGGGTGGGAACAAACTACCTGGGAATGGTCGGAGAAGCCTTGGTGCTGAGGTCTGGGCTCCTCAGGTTACTCCAGTGAGCTGGCCTTCTGGAAGGGGGTCCAGAGCCTGATCCTGGGGGCCCCTCGCTACCAGCACACTGGGAAGGTCGTCATCTTCACCCAAGAATCCAAGCGATGGAAGCCAAAATTCGAAGTCAGAGGGACGCAGGTTGGCGTGGAGGGAGCCAGAGCAGAGGATGGGGGAGGATGGGCAGTGTGGCCAGGGGTGGAGAAGGAGATGAGGGGCTTTGGGGCCCAGGAGGGAGGTCCTGGTGCTGGGAGAGAGGCGGAACCTGGTCCAGAGGGGACGTCTAGCAGGGCAAATGAATGACTTCAGCTCTGCCCTCCAGATCGGCTCCTACTTCGGGGCCTCCCTCTGCTCCATGGACATGGACAGCGATGGCAACACTGACCTGGTTCTCATTGGAGTCCCCCATTACTACGAGCAGACCCGAGGGGGCCAGGTGTCCGTGTGTCCCATGCCCGTGGGGGTGAGTGGCTGGGGTCGTGGCCTGGGCGGTGTCAGGGTACTGGGTGGAGGATTGCTCAGCGGGCCTGACACGGACTTTGTTCTGCAGAGGAGCAGGTGGCGGTGTGAGGCCACTCTCCATGGGGAGCAGGGCCATCCTTGGGCCCGCTTTGGGGCAGCTCTGACAGTGCTGGGGGATGTGAATGGAGACAGTGTGACAGATGTGGCCATCGGGGCGCCTGGGGAGCAGGATAACCAGGGTGCTGTTTACGTATTTCACGGCGTCTCAAGACTCACCATCAGCCCCTTGCCTAGCCAGGTGAGGCCCAGCCACTGTTTTCTACTACTGTGGCAGCATCCTCTTGTTTTTCTCCTTCTTCCACACTGACATCTGGAAAGTTCTGCTCTGTGACTTTGCCTTCTTTGCCAAGCACTAAGTATATTACAACCTGTGGAACTGAGAAATGAAAAGATATTTGGTACATATCCTGCTTTGCACTGGGACTCGAGTAGTTTCTCAGCCATGAATTTTAGTCCTCCAACAATTTTACAAGGTACACAGCCCATGGAGGAACTCATTTTTAAAAATAAACATCCTACTATTGTTCTTTACTTGTCTGCTCTATGTTTTTATTTTATTTATTTATTTATGAGAGAGAGGCACTGATAGAGAGAGAATAGGCATGACAGGGCCTCCAGCCACTACAAAGGAACTCCAGACAAATGTGCCACCATTCGTGGATTCTGGGAAATCAAACCTGGGTCCTTTGACTTTGCTGGCAAATGCCTTAACCACTAAGCCATCTCTGTAGCCTGAGAAACCCATTTTATACATGTGACTTGACCAGTGTAAGGTTCAAGGTGGATCGGTCTGGAATTGTGATGAGGAAGGTTGGTTTCAGTCTTGTGACTTCAAACTTTGCTCAGTCTTAGTGTCCCTGTTGCTCATCAGGTCAGGTGTAGCTTCTAGCTGCCTGAGTCTGCTGGTCCTCCTACCCCTTCACTTTTCTGGATTCGATATCATTTTACTTGTTATCAGTGATCCTTCCAAATACCTATCTAGGCAGGAGTCCTCCACACAGTGGAGCAAAGTTCCATGAGAAGGAAGGGATACTTTCCTTGGCAAATGTCAAGAAAGCCAAATGGAGAAATAACTCAATAGACATTTCAACAAGAAGATTGCCAGGAGGCTAATAAGCACATGGAAAGGCAAATGTTCAACGTCATTAGTCACCAGGCATCAATCAATCAGAACTACAGTGAAGTACAACTTCATACTCACTGGGATAACTAGAATTAAGAAGGATAGGCTGGAGAGATGGCTTAGCAGTTAAGTTATTTGCCTGCAAAACTTAAGGACCCAGGCTCAACTCCCCAGAGCCTACATAAGCCAGATACACATAGTGGCATATACATCTGGAGTTCGTTTGCAGTGGCAGGAGGCCCTTGCATGCGCTCTCTTTCTCTCTCTCTCTCTCTCTCTCTCATGCTCTCTTTCTCAAGTAAATAAATAATATTTAAGAAGGATGATTGTGTTGGTGGGTACCCACATACACTGCTGGTGGTAATGTAAAAATGGTATAACTACTTTGGGAAACAATGTGTCAGTTTCTCAAAAGATTAATTATAGAGTTGTCATGTGATCCAAAAATTTTACTTTCAAATAATCAAAACCATATTCTCACAGAGACTTTGTATGAATGCTTTCTTCAGCATTCTTTATAATAGTCAAAAGGTGAGAACAACCCAAATGTCTGTCAATGATAATCTGATAAATTAGAAGTTTACCCAAGCAGTGGCATATTGTTCTACCATAAAATGAGGTTCTGATACAGGCATGGCCTGACGAACCTGAAGACCCCATGTTAAGTGGGAGAAACCCATCACAAGGATCACATATTAGATGGTTACATTTATATAAAGTGTCCAGAACAGGCAACTCTGTAGACATAGAAAGTAGATTTGTGGCTGCCTACGTTGGATGTAGGGGAAATAAGGGTATGGGGTGACTGTTAACAGGTGTTGGGTCTTTAGGAGGGGTGATGAAAATGTTCTAAAGTTATGGCAATGATTTCACATCTCTGAATATAGAAAAAACCACTGAGTTGTATATGTTAAAGAAGTGAATTGTATGGTATGTGAATGATAGCTCAAAAAAGCTGTTACTTCCCCCTTCAAAAAAATATAAGGAAGGTCTCTGTAATTCTGTCAGTGCTTATATCTGTGCAATGCTGGCCAGGCCTCTTGTCATGATGGTTAATCTTGATTAAAGTGTGTGTGTGTGTGTGTGTGTGTGTGTGTGTGTGCACGCGCGCGCGCGCATATCTCTCTAACCTCCGTCTCTCCCTCCCTCCCTCCCTCCTTCCTGGATGCCATTTTGTGAGAGGCTGTGCTCCGCCGTGCCTTTCCTACCATGATGGACTCCTTCCTCCTTGACGTTGTTTTAGCAGTGAGAAAAGTGACAAGTCCACTCACTGCTGTGCTCCATTTCATCATCTGTAAAATAGTAATTATAATGGAACTAACCTCATCCAGCTGCTGCTGTGAAAATGAAATGGGCTCTTAGAACAGTACTTACGTATAATAGACATGATATTGTTATAATAGATTATTGTTAAAATTATTGTTAATAGCTTAAAAACTAAAAGGGATCTAAAGAAGGTGAGAAACTTTGGTGAGAATGACATGAAAATACATTCATTCCATGAAAACTTGTTTAGTTTCCCCTTTCCAAATGGTTTAGAGGTATATCTGGGTAGACCCTTGATTATAGACATCACCAGGGTTCTACCCATAGGTCTGACTTGAAGAGGAAGCCTTTCTGGATTCACTGATCCACCATGAATTTTCCCTTCTTTCTATGCCATCACATGTTCCATCATACACTTCATTGTTTTGTCCTCTACAGGCTCATACACTAAGCATGAGCATGTACCATAAGGTTAGTGCTCCTGTGTGGACTCTGGTGTTGACTGCTTGACTGTACTGTGCTATTTCTATTTCCATCAATACTTTCTAGATTCCCTTAGCAATTGGTAATTTCCTCTTTTTATTTTATGATAACTACTCATAATGTCTGCTAGTTTCAACAGTGCCAGAAGCTTAGTGCATATTCTCTGACGGATTAGGAATTACAAGAGTAATGGGATAAAAGGGAATGGACCCACCGGAAGTAATGACACCTAGGAAGGTAGAATCTGCCTCTGGGCATAGTCACTGCCCATCCCACCTGTGTCCCTCCTTGTCCTTTGAAAATATAACCAAAAAGTGATTTGGAATTGCAGTCGGAGGATCTAATTTCCTGTTTGAAGTCAGCTTCTGAAAGGCTATGTGAGGTTGGCAAGCCCCTCAACTTCTCTCCTTTCTCTGTGTAATGAGAGAAGGGACTAGATGAGCCCCAAGATCCCTTCTAACCTTTATACCCATCGCAATATGTTATCAACTCTTGACCAGGCTTCAAGTGCTACTCTAAGAACTATATGAATGAATTTATCTACTGCTTGTAATCTTAGGTTGTTATCTTCCCATGTTAAAGATGAGAGAATTGAGGCACAGAAGAGTTGAATCCTTGCCCAAGGCCTCCTGGATCATAAGTTAATTGGAACCAGGAACTAACTAAATGAATGAATGAAATTCAGGTGGTCACCACACAGCCTTACAATCTCCCTTTTCGTCACTTACTTTTAGCCACTTATTTTTCCAGTTATCATGTCCCCATCGTGATCTCTGCTTTTCAGGACCTTCTCTGTGACCTCTTCTCACCACTCACCCCTTCTTTCTGTGCTCACATTTTTATTTCCTTATTTCTCTTGTTGCTTACTTTAAACTTGTCTTTCATCTTTTTTAAAATAATTTTTTGTTTATTTTTATTTATTTAGTTGACAGCGACAGACAGAGAGAGAAAGAGGCAGAGAAAGAGAGAGAGAGAGACGGAGAGAGAGAGAATGGGAGCGCCAGGGCCTCCAGCCACCGCAAATGAACTCCAGACATGTGCGCCCCCTTGTGCATCTGGCTAATGTGGGTCCTGGGGAATGGAGCCTCGAACTGGGGTCCTTAGACTTCACAGGCAAGCGCTTAACTGCTAAGCCATCTCTCCAGCCCTTGTCCTTCATCTTGTTTGTGTTTACCTAACTCACAGTTCTGTAGACTAAGTCAAACAGCGGTGATGGTTCTCACTACAGGCAGTCATGGCAGAGGGTATCATGGTAGGAGCATGTGGGGCAAGGAGAGATGACATGGAAAGGCAGGAAGCTAGAGAGAGAGGAGCAGGACCAGTCTTGTTTTGTTTTGATACAGGCTGTGACTATGTAGACCACCTGGCCTCAAACTAGTAATCTTTCTGCCTCTGCCTCTCAAGTGCTGGTATTTCAGACATGTGTCCCTACCCCTGAGGCGTCTTCTAGGAGCTTACTGGGATTGCATTAAAAACTACTCACTCTCTCTGAGAGCAATGGCCTCAATGACCCAATCCCACTAGACCCCTCCAGGTTCTGTGAAGCCTGTAGCACTCATTTCTTAGGGAACAAACCACATGTAAACCTTAGCATTCCTTCCCATAACTCACCATGACTTGCCTTCTTTTCTGGACAGAGGATTGCAGGATCCCAGCTCTCCTCTGGACTCCAATATTTTGGGCAGTCACTAAGTGGGGGTCAGGACCTCACCCAGGATGGACTGGTGGACCTGGCTGTGGGATCCCATGGACATGTGCTACTGCTAAGGTGAGAATAGCCTTCCTCGGACACTCTCCATCCATCCCAGGTCCAAATTAGTAACCCCTTCCCAATTGCAGGCTGTGCTCCCAGGAGCCAAAGGTCTCTCCTCAGCTCAGTGTTCTGTCAGCAGGACCAGACCTCTCCTCAGAGTGTCCGTGACCATGCACTTCACACCCTCAGAGATTGCCAGGTCTGTGTTTGAGTGTCAGGAACAAGTGAACTCTGACCAGGAACTGGGTGATGCCATTGTCTGCCTTCATATTTATAAAAATCCAGAGAACCATCTAAGTGAGTCCTCTTCCCTTTGACCCTGACTTCTGGAATTCTCCAACCCAGGACTGTTGCCGGGTGCCCTGCCCTTTGGCTACTGAGCAATATCCGTCTCTTTCAACCCTCCCTGTGCCCTATTTCCTTGCAGGTAATCTCCAAAGCTCTGTGACTTTTGACTTGGCCCTTGACCCTGGCCGCCTGAGTCCCCGTGCCATCTTCAAGGAGACGAAGACCCGGACTCTGATTCGAGACCGAGTTCTTGATCTGAACCGACACTGTGAAGCTGTGAAGCTACTTCTCTTGGTGAGGGAACTGCAGGGCTTGTAGGGGTGGCTGTGGGTGGGAGGCCATTTGGGGCTAGAAGAAGGCTAGACAGGGAGAGAACAGGGCATGTTCTGAGCTTCCCTGTAGCTCAGCCTCAGCTCAGGGTCTGGCTTTCAGGTGATGCTTAATACATGCTGATTGAATGAGTGAATGAATGACATGGTTGGCTGCAACTGCAAGGGTCTCCCAGCTGGATTTCAGGAAAGAAAGTAGGGCTGCTTGGAAGAACTGCACAGCTTCAGACTGATTTGTTGAGGCATTTCTTGAGCATGTACCTATGGCTCTGCTCTTCTGAGACTGGCCTACAGCAGGGGACAAAACCCTCATTGCCCATGGGGAGTTTCTTGGTGATGGCAGGGGACTCAAAGCGTACATGTTTGTAGGTAATGGATGTCAGGAAGGGATAAATGCTAGGAAGAAAGATAAAACCAGAGAAGAGAACTGGAGGCCTCTTGGAGGAGTGCAGACTAAGAATACGCTGAGTACCGTGATGGAGCTATACTGGAAGTTCAAGGCAGAGGTTGTGCATGACGGCATGGTAGCAAGAGGAGACGCTGGACTGGACCAGTCAGGAACTCTGTGAAGGGCTTTCTTTAACACCTTCCCCTCAATGCCTCTCCTATAGGCCTGTGTGCAGGACTCAGTGACCCCTATCACCTTACACCTCAACTTCTCTCTCGTGGGCATGCCCATCTCTTCCTTCCAAAACCTCCGGCCTGTGCTGGCTGCAGATGCCCAAACATACTTCATGGCCTCTGTGAGTCAGCCTTCTATGGTGTTGGGAGCTCCCATAGGGGTTGTGTGGGCTCTGAATCTCCAGAAATCCCCCATGTCGCCCTTTCCTCAGCTTCCTTTTGAAAAGAACTGTGGAGCTGACCACGTCTGCCAGGATGACCTTGGCATCACCTTTGGCTTCTCAGGGTGAGATTCCAGCCCCTAGCTCAGCCCATGGGGCCCCAGCCTCTCTCCCAGGACCTGGAACTCCTGCCTCTGGCTCCCTAACACTCCTACCTGAGGCTTAGAAGCCAGGTAAACTGCTCCCTCTCTTTCTCTTCCACTCAGTCAGAGAATTATGCCTTCTTCCCACCCCATACCCAGCTTGAAGACCTTAGTGGTGGGAAGTAATCTGGAGCTGAATGTAGACGTGACAGTGTCCAATAATGGGGAAGATTCCTATGGAACCACAGTCACCTTCTTCTACCCAGCAGGGCTGTCCTATCGACGAGTAACAGGAAATCAGGTATTGCTTCTGAGGAAGGAAAGGGTGGGTGGGTTGGGAATTAGCATCAGCCTGTCTTAAGTCCCAAGTCCAGGCTAAGGCTTGTCCCTGCATATGTGATGTTCTCCTTTGGGCATTTCATTTTGAAGATATTATCAGAAATGAGTTCCTGGAAGACCACTGTTACAGAAAGAAAGGGTACCTATCTTGAACTTCTTTTATGCCAAAATCAATATTTCTCTTTTATTTTTAATTTTTTTCATTTATTTATTTGAGAGAGGGAAAGAGAGAGAGAGAGGAAGAGAGAAACAGGCAGATAGAGAAAGAGAGAGAGAGAAAGAATGGGAGTGCCAGGGCTTCCAGCCTCTGCAAATGAACTCCAGATGTATGTGCCCCCCTGTGCATCTGGCTAACATGGGCCCTGGGGAATCGAACCTGGGTCCTTTGGCTTTGCAGGCAAGTACCTTAAGCACTAAGCAATTTCTCCAGCCCCTATATTTCTCTTTTAAAGAACAACCTATCTCAACCTTCAAACATTGTATTGTATTTTAAACTATTTAATTTAATTTTGTTTATTTTATTTATTTTGGTTTTTCGAGGTAGGGTCTCACTCTGGCCCAGGCTGACCTGGAATCCACTACGTAGTCTCAGGGTGGCCTCGAACTCTAATTTTATTTTTTGAGAAAAGGTCTTGCTGGCTTGGAACTCAAAATGTAGCCCAGACTGCCCTCAAAACTCATAATCCTTGTACTTTGACCTTCTAAGTACTGGTACTAAATGCATAAGCCACTTAATTTAAGTTAACTTATTGGTTACTCTGACTTGGGGCTTGCCAAGTTTTTCAATAAAGGGCTAGAGAGAAATATGTTAGTTATGTGAACCGTATAGTTTCTGTGATAGCTTCTCAACTCTGTACTTGTCCCATGAGCAGCCATTGATGTAAATGTACATAGCTTTGATCTAGTAAAATTTTATTTATAAAACTAGATGATGAGCCAAGCTCTGTTGTAGAAGACAGAACTATGACCACAAGAAGTACAAGAGAAACTTTTCTACAACAATTTTATTATGAAAAAAAGTTTACTGCTGGGTGTGGTAGTGCACACCTTTAATCCCTGCATGTGGGAGGTAGAGGTAAAAAGATTGCCATGAGTTTGAGGCCAGCCTGAGTCTACATAGTGAATTCTAGGCCATCTTGGGCTACAGCAAGACTCTACCTCAATAAACCAAAAAAAAAAAAAAAAAGTTTCAGGTCTCGGAAGATGGCTTAGCAGTTAAAGGAGCTTGCTTGCAAAGCCTTCAGTTCCCAAGCCACCCAGGAAGCCAGAGGCAAAATGTGGCAAAAAAAAAAAAAATAGTGGCACAAGTGTTTGGTATTCATTTACTTTGGCAAGAGGCCCTGGCATTCCCATACACATTCATGCACACATGCAAGCACATGCATGCACACAAATAGGTAAATAAAATTTACACTTTAAAAACATTCACTAAAATATAGAATAGTTCAACAAACCTAAAAACATAGTAGTGTTTCAACAACAACACTTATCAGCATTTTGATCCATTTGCTCCATCTGTTTTTCTCTTTTTGTTCTTTTTATTTTATTCTTTTGACATAGGGTTTCATATAACCTAGGCTAGCCTTGAACTTAGTATGTAGACAAGGCTGGTCTTGAACTCCTGATCTTCCTGCCTCAGCCTCCCAAGTGCTAGGATTATAGATATACACCATTGTTGCAGTCAGGTTCACATTGCTTGTAGAAATCATCCAACCAAGAGCAGCTTGTGGGAAAATGAGGTTTATTTTGGCTTACAGGCTTGGGGGAAGCTCCACGATGGCAGGGAAAAATGATGGCATGAGCAGAGGGTGGACATCACCCCCTGGCCCACATAAAGTGGACAACAGCAGCAGGAGAGTGTACCAAACACTGGAAAGGGGAAATTGGCTATAACACCCATAAGCCTGGCCCCCACAATACATTCCCTGCAGGAGGTGTTACAGCCAGGCGTGGTCACGCATACCTTTAATACCAGCACTCAGGAGGCAGAAGTAGGAGGATTGCCATGATTTTGAGGCCACCCTGAGAATACAGAGTGAATTGTCTGAGCTAGAGTGAGACCCTACCTCAAAAAACCAAAAAAAAAAAAAAGGGGGGGGTTGGTTACTCCTATAACAGTCATGCCACTATTACACCAATAAGCATATCTCTTTTTTAATATTTGATTTTTATTTATTTGAAAGAGAGAAAGAGGGAGAGAGAGAGAATGGGTGCACAGGGCCTTCAGCCACTTCAAAAGAACTCCAGACTCATGTACCACCTTGTGCATCTGGCTAACGTGGGTCCTGGGGAATCAAATCCTTTGGCTTTGCAGGCAAATGCCTTAACCACTAAGCCATCCCTTCAGCCCCAATAAGCATATCTTGCCAGAAAAGTTGAGTCCTCAGCTGGGTAGGATTGTTAATGATTTTTCTCCCCTAGAAGTTTTCAAAGCATCTTCCAGTAATAGGAAAGCTATGTAGCAAAGAGGAAGATTCCAGCTCAATTCCAGCTTGATTTCCCCATGTCCTATAATGGAAGTATATGGTAGCTTCAGCAATAGAGACTTACCATCTAGTTTTGGTGGGAACCAAGAGTCATGGTAATAGCTGTTGTTTTAAGAACCTCTGCAACCTCTCTGACCAAAAACTCACTGGGAAGTATTGTAAGGAAAGTCTAAGAGAAAAGCAAAAGAGAACACTGGACTTATCTCTACAGACTGTTTATTGAGGTACAGCAAGGGGCAGCAGCCTTCACCCCAGGGATGAAGGCTGAAGCACTGAGCCAGGCTGGGGTTCAAGCTTTTAAGGAGGGTCCTAAGACAAAAAAGACTGGACCAGGTACATTAGTTAAGGAACTTGTAGCTGTTTGTGTCCTTGTTCAGAATAGGTTCCTTCAGCAAGAATTGTCTACGGATGATACCCCAGATGGTGTATGCTCCTTCAAGGCCTCTGAGCTAAGGGGAGTACATCAGTCAGCAAAGTGTCAGGTTTGTCTGGAGCTGAATGCCTCTGACATTTCTTTAAGGCCTTTTAGTCTTAGGGATAGTTATTAACTCTTTAGTTCCCTCTGGTTTTCAGGGAGTCCTTTTTCAGGGAACATTTCAGGTATCTCATCCCTGGTATTGTAATGTTTGATTAACAGCCTATGGTTTTTGGAAGCTACATTATCCTCCCAGAAAGGATACCTACATTTAAACATTTTTAAAATTGGGGCTGGAGAGATGGCTTAGTGGTTAAAGACCCATGTTTGACTCTCCAGATCCCACCAGACAAACAAGGTGACACAAGTGTGCAAGGTTGCACATGTGCACATGGTGGTGTACATTTCTGGAGTTCAATACAGTAGCTGGAGGCCCTGGTGTACCAATTCCCTCTCTCTCACTCTTAACCTCTCAAATAAAAAAGGGCGAAGCCGGGCGTAGTGGCGCACGCCTTTAATCCCAGCACTCGGGAGGCAGAGGTAGGAGGATCACTGTGAGTTCGAGGCCACCCTGAGACTACATAGTTAATTCCAGGTCAGCCTGGACCAGAGTGAGACCCTACCTCAAAAAAGGAAAATAAATAAATAAATAAAAAAGGGCTAGTCTGTTGGGCTTTCCACCCAAAAAGAATAAAAAAGAAAAGAAACATTCAAAAATTTTTGTATTAGTTTTGCTTTTTGTTTTTGTTTTTTGAGGTAGAGTCACACTCTAACCCAGGCTGACCTGGAATTCACTGTGTAGTCTCAGGGTAGCCTTGAACTCACAGCAATCCTACCTCTGACTCCCAAGTGCTGGGATTAAAGGCGTGTGCCACTACACCTGGCCAAAATTTTATATTTTAAATTAGCTTGTCATGTAGTAAGTAGGTTCATATAGTTTATTCATATGTCCATAGGTTTTGTTAATCTTTTCTCCACCCCATCCCTGCTTAAATCTTTTCTCTCTATTTCCCCCTCTACTTTCATATCACATGGATTCCATTATCCATCTGCAAAACCTCTTTTCTACTTCCACTCCCATGTCTTCTCTCTACCTTCCTGGTCTCCATAGATACTCACTCTACTTACACACACACATCTAGAAGTTCGAAGCCAGGATCCACATATGACAAAGAATATATAGAGTTTGGTCTTTCTGGGCCTGGGTACCTCACTCCATATAATGTTTTCCAGTTCCAACTATTTTCCTGCAAACATTTCATTTATCTGAATAAAACTCATCAGTGGATGGTGCGTCTGGGCAGATTCCACGTCCCCGCTGTTGTGAACAGCTCTCACAGCAGCCGGCTTGCTTACTCATCTGGCTTCTCCATTGAGCCCAGGGACAAAGCCTGTGGTTTCATGTTTTCTTCCATGTCTAACATAGGGCTATATAATCAGCCCTCAATTGGGCTTTTTGAATCAATGATGAAGAAACAACTGAGTGAATTAACAAATGCCTGCTCCATGCTCCTCCCAGGGGCCAGCTGTGAGAGAGACAAAGCAGAGGCCACAGGAAGTCCTGCCCAGGCCAAGAGGGCTTAGAAGGCTTCCTGGAGGAAGTAGCTCTTGAGTTGAGTCTTGAAGTACTGGAGTGCAGAGACTTCAGGAATATATTAGTTGCTGTGGGTCTGAGAGGAAAGAAAAAGAAGGAAGAGCACTGTAGAACAAGTAGTTGGCATTGGGTGAGGTAAAGAAAATAAGGAGGGACATGACTAGGAAGGGGGAGCTGTAAGAGAAAAACGTTGCAGAAGGATGAGAGAATGTTGGCTAAAGGTAAACTAAAGAGAGAGGGGTGAGAATGTGCTACCAGAATGTTGAATAGCCTTGTCTCTCAGACAGCCGAGGCTCAGAGTCCCTGCAAGCCAAAAGGGCTATATTCTTTGGGAGAGGAAAATGCAGAAGGAAAGAGTAAGGAGAAAAAAGAAAACTGAACAAAGCAAGAAACAATACACATGAAACAAAAAATAAAACATACATACACACAGATAATAGAGGCAAGAGTAGTGTATGGTGAAGCTGGCCTGCTAAAATGACATTGGTTGTTAAAAACAGGATAGGTAGCCAGGTATGGTGTGGTGCATGCGTTTTATCCCAGCACTCGGGAGGCCGAGGTAGGGGGATCACTGTGAGTTTGAGGCCGGCCTGAGACTACATAATGAATTCCAGGTCAGTCTGGGCTAGAGTGAGCCCTACCTCAAAAAACAAAAAACAAACAAACAAACAACAACAACAACAAAAAAAAAAAAACAGGATAGGTGAGGCTGGAGAGATGACTCAACTGTTAAGTGAGCTTCCTGCACAAGCATGAGGGCCTAGGGGGACTGAGACAACCTGAGTTCAAATTTCCAGAATACACTTAAACAGCTGAGCGTGGCCACACACATCTATAGCCTAGTTCTGTAGGGAGCGGAGACCAGAGAATCATGAACAGCAAGATCCAGAATCAGTAAGAAAAAAGACAGGTGGGTGATTGCCGAGGGACACCTGATATTCTCTCTGGCCACTAAAGCTGAGTGCATGAGATGTCATGACACAACACATGCACATGCATACACCACACATCACACCATACCCCACACAACCTACCGCATACATCATACTACACATCACACCACACCCCACACCACACCACACACCACCACATACCACACACATCACACTACACACCATACCACATATCATACCACACATCATGCCATGCATTACACCACCATCACATCACACCGTACATCACACCACATATCACACACATCACACCACACCCCACACCAAGCATCACATTAAACCACACGTCACACACACCACACTCCACACCACACACATGCAAAAAATAGAGCCAGGATAGGTGTAGAGGGAGAGAGAGATGGGTGAAGATATAGAATTTGAAAAACAACCGGCCTGATTACTAGCTTTCATCTGAACTGTCTGGAGTTCCTTGCTCAGCTCTTGGAAGGCTGTCTCCTCCCTGGTATTTCCTCTGGGATAGGCACATCCTTTGAGTCCCCGAAGTCTTAGTTCTGCAGACAGGACACTGCCCTAAGTTCTGTTACAAATTTCCATGGCCTGGGTAGGGTGGCCATGTGTCTCTTGGATTCAGAAGTCCTTACCACACCACAGCTAACACCACATTCTGTGTGTCTCGGGCCCTGCCCTCACTACTTCCCGTGGTTCTAAGCACACCAGTATGCATAGAGAGGGTGATGTGTGCCACTGAGTTTCCCAACTTTAGGACCACTCACCTTCCCTCTGGAGCCCAGTCCTTGGGTGGTAGGTCCATGGTAGTCTTCGTGTTATACTTTGGTCCATTCCCTTAATGCTTTCTCTGTTGGGCTGTGGCAGGGCAGGGAATGAGGACTATGTACATTGGAAGTCCCTTAATTTTAAATTTCCAAACCCCTCATCTGGTGCTTGCCTGAGCTCTTCTGAGAACCTTCCAGCTTCAGATTTGTATTTCCAATACCTCCAGGCACTGGAGTCCCTTGGCACTTTGTTCTGCAGCCAAGGGTTCAAAGCTGCTGCTGAAATATATATCGGCTATTGGGTCATGGCCTGTCTCCTTATTTCACTCTGTAGTGAACAGTGAGGATATCGTATGTGTTCAAAGCCATCATCTCACCCAATGAAATAAACTTGTCTCCTTCGGCTTATTTGACCCAGGATATAAACTAGGCCCGCACATTACATTTGTCTCTTAGGTGTGCCATGCCTTTTACCAGCATCCCTAGCAGAAGCACATTTAAGTTAACATATGAAAGAATGTACTCAAAAAAGCAATTACTAGAGTGTGAGGGTCTGAAGAGGTGGTTCAGCAGTTAAGATGCTTGACTGCAAAGCTTAAGGATCCAGGCTCGATTCCCCAGTGCCCACATAAAGCCAGATGGACAACATGGTTCATGCATCTGAGGCTCATTTGCAGTGGCGGAGACCCTGGTGCACCCATTCTGTCTGTCTCTCTACTCTTTCTCTGCTTGCAAATAAAACATTTTAAAAATTCTCTTAGAGTATGAAGGCTGATTGCTTCCTCGTTGAGGATCATTGTGAATTTGAGGCTAGCCTGGGCTACATAACAAGTTCCAAGACAGTCTGGGATATAGCATGAGACCCTATCTCAAAGAAACAAAAACAGCCCGGCATGGTGGTGCACACCTTTAATCCCAGAATTCGGGAGGCAGAGGTACAAGGTTTGCTGAGTTCAAGGCCAGCTACATGGTGAATTCCAGAACATCCTGGGCTAGGCCGAGACCCTGCCTTGAAAAAACAAAAGGAAAAGAAAAAATAAATAAAACGACAAAAAATTAACAAGAAAGGAAAAGGAGGAAGCTCTAATAATTACAGATTTCCACACTGACAGGAAATTTGACCAGGCAGTGTCTGAGGCAAACACATCTTTAAGGTAGATGTCAAGAAACTGTCCTTGTATCACAGAATCTTTTTGAAACACCAATAAATACTCATCTGCTTCTCTTTGCCTAGAACCAGCTGCAGAGGCAGCCTCTGCTTCTCACATGTGACAGTGTGCCAGCTAGGACCCAGGGGACCTGGAGCACCAGCTGCAGCGTTAACCACATCATCTTCCGAGAAGGCACACAGGTCAGCCTGGCTTCTGCCCACCTGTCACCTGTCCCCATCCTGCATCAGTCCCCCACGACCTTTTCATTTCCCTCTCTCCTCAGATCGCATTCCTAGCCACTTTTGATGTCTCCCCAGATGTGGTGCTGGGAGACCGGCTGCTTCTGACGGCCAATGTGAGCAGGTGAGCTAGACCAGGCCCGAGGGTGGCCTAGTTCTTACACCCCACCTTCTCTGAATGAGTCTTTCCTCTGACCCCAGTGAGAATAACACAACCAAGACCAACAAAACCACCTACCAGCTGGAGATCCCAGTGAAGTATGCTGTCCACATGGTGATCAGCAGGTACTCACCCTGGGACCTCAGAAGTACTCTTCCCGTACTGGAAGCAGGGGGAGGCAAGAACCACCACTGACCACCCGGGACAGTTTCTATTTCCTTCTTTCCAGTAGTAGGTGATATTGATAACCACTTGCTCGCTGATACATGCTTATTGTGGGTTGTAAGACCATTATCATTATACCCTACAGTTAGTCTAAGTTAAAGCTCTCAGAAGGCTTTCTGAAAATTCCCAAGATTCCCTAGGACACATAAAACATATGTTGTCTTTTTATTAAGTGCTCAATATATATTTGTAGAATAGGTACAGAAAATTTCTGTAAACTGCTACTGTTTTCTCTCTATTTCAAAATTGTGTGTACTTAGTTTTGGTTGACAGCCCCTCTGCTTTAGCCTCTCCCTGCCCTGTTCTCACTCCCACCACAGTGCTTTCACTGTGAGATCATGTAAGTCCTACTACCTTTCCCACCCCGCTCCCTTGAAGCCTCTCTTAAAAGAAAACATTTTTTAACCTAAAAATTTTTACTAACTGATTTTTGTCAGGGGGGAGGGATGAGTGTAGCATGGCACACATGTGGAGGTCAGAGGATATCCTCAACGTGTCTGTGCTCCATCTTTTTTTCTGTTTGTTTGTTTTGTTTTTTTGAGGTAAGGTCTCACTCTAGCTCAAGCTGACCTGGAATTCACTATGTGCTCCATTTTTTCTACAACCACAAGCATCAAATTGCATCTGGCTTTATGTGGATGCTGGGAAACAGAACCCAGACCAGGAGGCTTTGCAAGCAAGCACCTCTAATTGTATAAGCACCTCCCCAGGCCCCTGAAACCTCTCGTGTTATTTACTGCTACTTGTTTTCCTTTTCTAACATTTCATTGACAATTTTCACATGTGTACATAATTTATTTTGGTCATGATCCCCTCCCATTTTGCTTTATTTTGTCTCACCTCCTCCATCTCCTTTCTACTGAACTTATTGAACTCCTCCTTTCCAGCAGTCCCTTTAAAACTTCTAAAAATTATTTTCTTGATGATAGTTATTCTGACCCAGGCAAGATGGAATCTCAAAGTAATTTTAATTTGCATTTCTTTGATGGCTGAGGAGATTGAGCACTTTTAAAAATACTTATTGACCATTTTTATTTCTTCTTTTGAGAATTCTGTTCAGTTCCTTAAGACTGCTTTTGATTGAGATATTTGTTTTGGAGTTGTTTAGGTTTTTTTCTTTTGTTTTGTTTTAGTTCTTTGTATATTCTAGGTATTAATCCTCTGTGAGATGTATAGCTGGCAGATTTTCTCCCATTCTCTAGTCTGCTTCTTCACTTGGTTGACTGTTTCCCTTGCTGGGACAAAAGGGTTTATTTTATTTTATGAAGTTCCATTGATCAATTGTTGCTCTTACTTCCTAAGTGACCAGAGTCCCACTCAGAAAGTCCTTCCCTGTTGTTGTATTTTAAAGTATTTCCCCTACATCTTCCTCTAGCAGTTTCAGAGTTTCAGGTCTCACATAAAGACCTGAAGGTCTTAATTAAGGTTTTTGACCCATTTGGAGTAGATTTTTGTGCAGAGCGAGAGACAAGGATCTAGTTTAATTCTTCTATATGTGGATATCCAGTTTTTACAGCACCATTTGCTAGAGGCTGTCTTCTCTCCAATGTACATTTTTGTCAAAAATCAGTTAGCTAAGCCAGGCATGGTGGCGCACACCTTTAATTCCACCACTTGGGAGGCAGAGGTAGGAGGATCGCCATGAGTTCAAGGCCACCCTGAGACTAGTGAATAGTGAATTCCAGGTCAGCCTGGGGTAGAGTGAGACCCTACCTAAAAAAAAAAAAAAAAAAAAAAAAATGTCAGGTAGCTGGAGCTGCATGGGTTTGTTTCATTGTTCTACGTGTCTGTTTTGTGATGGTACTGTGCTATTTTTGTGACGATGCTTCTGCAATATACCTTGGTATCAAGTATGGTGACACCTGCCATCATAAGTTTTTTATTCAGGAATTACGATGTCTATCTGAAAGCCTTTTGTACTTCCAAATGAATTTTAAGATTTTTTTCTATTTCTGTGAAGAATTGCATTTGAACTTTGATAGGGGCTATATTAAATCTGTAGGTTTTCATTTTCACAATATTAATTCTTCCAGTCTATGAGTTTGGGAGGTCTTTCCATCTTCTAGTGCCTTCCTCAAGTTCTCCCTTGAGTGTTTGACAGTTTTCACTTGAGGTCATTCACTTGCTTGGTTTATTTCAGGGTATTTTTTTAGGGAATTGTAAATGGGGTTGTTTCTCTGATTTCTTTTTCAGCTTGTCTGCTACTGGTATATGGGAATATTATAGATTTTTGTATGTTAATTTGTATTCTGCCGCTTTACTGATGGAGTATTTGTGGTTTCTTATGTATATAATCATATTATATGCAAATAAGGATACTTTGACTTCTTCCTTTCTTATTTGCATTTTATTTCCTTTTCTTGTCTTATTGCTCTAGCTAAAACTTACACCAGTATATTGAATAAGAGTGGAGAAAGTGGACACCCTGTTTTCTTCCCTGACTTTGGTAGGAATGCTTTGAGGTTTTCCTCATTTAGTATACTGTTGGCTATAGGTTTGTCATTTGTAACTTATATTATGTTGAGATATGTTCCTTCTATTACAAGTTCTTCAGAACTTTTATCACAAAGGGATGTTGAGTTTTGTCAAATTCCTTCTCTACATCAATCAAGATGATCATGTGATTTCTGTCATGAATCTATTTATATGATTAATTACATTTATTGATTTGTGTATATTGAATTATCCTCACTTTTCTTGACTTTATTATGCTAATGATCTTTTTGATGTATTCTTACATTCTGTATGCAAGTATTTTGTTGAGAATTTTTGCAACTACATTCATCAGAGATTGGTCTATACTTTTCTTTTCTGGTGTGTCTTTACTTGGTTTTGTCAGGATAATGCTGGTTTTTGTAAAAGAGATTAGGTTTGTTCCTTTTTTTTTTTCTTTTTTGGTTTTTCAGGGTTCAAGGTAGGGTCTCACTCTGGCCCAGGCTGACCTGGAATTCACTCTGTAGTCTCAGGGTGGCCTCAAACTCATGGTGATCCTCCTATCTCTGCCTCCCAAGTGCTGGATTAAAGGTGTGTGCCACCACGCCCCAATAAACTATTTCTTAAACTAGAAAAGAAAGGAACATAGCCACTTTACTGCTGCAGTCCGGTTCACATTGCTGGTAGAAATCACCCAACCAAGAGCAGCTTCTGGGAAAAAGAGATTTATTTTGTCTTACAGGCTTGAGGGGACACTCCACAATGGCAGGGAAAACAATGGCATGAGCAGAGGGTGGACATCACCCCCTGGCCAACATAAGGTGGACAATAGCAACAGGAGAGTGTGCCAAACACTGGCATGGGGAAACTGGCTATAATACCCATAACCCCGCCCCCAACAATACACAGTTTCCAGGAGGCTTTAGTTTCCAATTGCCATCAGCTGGGGAACCAAGCACCCAGAACACCTAAGTTTATGGGGACACCTGAATCAAATCACCACATTCCACTCCTGGCCCCCATAAATTGATATGCATATATGATATAAAATACAATGCATTCAGTCTAACTTTAAAAGTCCCTATAGTTTTTATCAATTCCAATGATGTTCATACATCCCCATAGTCCAAGATCTTTTAACTGAGCCATAGTGCCAAAAACTCCCCCCCAAAAAACCATAATGGCACAGAATAAACATTCACACTGCAAAAGATGGCATTGGATATAGCAAAGAAATACTCAAGCAATACATGATTTAAACAGGGCGAACACCAAACTCTGTAGCTTCAAGTCCAACAACTCTAGTTAGTGACAAATCTCCCAGTCTGATAACTCTAACCAGCAACAAATCTCTGGACTTCCAATTCTGCCCCTCCAGCTAGGCAGAGTAGCCAGGGAACACTTCCATCCCAGGCCAACAGTGAGCTCCATGGTAGCCCTTGCACAGTCCTGGTATATCCAAAATATCTTCAGGTCCTCATGCAAACCACAGTCCATCTTCCAAAGGCTCTTTCAGCCTATTAGGGCATCATGCCCTGCCTCATGCCGCATCTCAGCAGCAGCTCCTGGAACTGTGTGCAATTCACAACCACTCCATGCATTTTTTTTAGTTTGTTTATTTTATTTATTTGAGAGTGACAGAGAGAGAGAGAGAGAGGCAGAGAGAGAGATAGAGAGAATGGGTGCGCCAGGGCCTCCAGCCACCGCAAACGAATTCCAGACGCGTGCGCCCCCTTGTGAATCTGGCTAACGTGGGTCCTGGGGAATGGAGCCTCGAACCAGGGTCCTTAGACTTCACAGGCAAGTGCTTAACCGCTAAACCATTTCTCCAGCCCAACTGCATGCATTTTTTATGCTTCTGAAACCAATACCAGTTGTGCAGGACACAGCCATGTTCTTAATTCTGGGACGAAACAAATCATAGCCTTGAAAAGCAGGTTCCTTCTCCAGGCAACTCTTTCCAAAAGTGTTTGCATTTCTATGATAGTCTTTCCTCAGGCATCCTTTCCATGGTAAAGCAATTGGACCCTCTTCCTTAAGATTACTAATGTGTTTGACAATAGCAGATTCAGTAACCTAAAACCAGTCTCGGTGCCTGTAATTTTAACTTGCTTGAGGTTTTCCAGCCTAAAATCTTAAATCTCCATGCCTTTAATCCAGCACTTGGGAGGCAGAGATAGGAGGATCACCATGAGTGATCACCAGATCAGCCTGAGCTAGAGTGAGACCCTACCTCGAAAAACAAAACAAAAACAAACAAACAAACAAAAAAAAAAAAAACAAGAAAAAAAGAAAGAAAGAAAAGAAAAGAAAAAGAAATAGTTTGAGGGCTGAAGAGATAGCTTAGCAGTTAAGGTGCTTGCCTACAAAGCTTATATTCAATTCCCCAGTACCAACATAAGCCAGATGCACAAGGTGGCACATGCATCTAGAGTTCATTTGCAGTGGCTGGAGGCCCTGGTGCACCCATTGTATCTCTCTCTCTCTCTCTCTCCCTTCCTCTTTCTCTCTCTCTCTCTCTCAAATAAATAAATAAGATATTGTTTTTTAAAAAGCAATAGTCTTAGAAGCATTAGTGTGAGTCCTTTGATGATCAGGTGGAAGTCAGCAGTGATTCATCTGGCCTTTTTTGTTGGGAGATGTTTATGGTTGCTTCACTCTCACTGCTTGTTATAGAGCTATATAAATTATGTTATCTAAGCATCTATAAATTCATTTCTTTTGGAATTTCCAGTTTTGTGGAATATGTTTTAAAGGTATTGCTGTAGGCAGCTCCAAATTGCTGGGATGAATATTCAACCAAACACAGTTTTATGGGAGGGACGGGTTTCTTTCAAGCTTGCAGATCCTGGGGAAGTTCCATCTATGGTGGGAGAAGCTGTTTCCACTCATAAATCCAAGCAGAGAGAGAGGGAGAGAGAGAGAGAGAGAGATAAACCACCAGCAGCCAGCAAACAACAGAAAAAGCAGAAAGTCCACAAAAATCTGCCAGAGCTGAGACTGCCCTGCCCACCTCTGGGCTGGAATCATGAATCATGTCTGCCCCCAAACACACCTTTGGGCTGGACCCCAGGATCTGCCTGGGGTGATACCTCCTCCAGCCAGGCAGCTGGAGACCCACGTTATAAGCTTTAATAAAACACCTGAGTCTATGGGAGACATTCATTCAAACTATCACAGGTATGTCTTAGTGGTTTTCTGAATTTCATTACTATCTGTCCTTATGACCCCCCCCCCCCCTTTTTTGAGGTAGGGTCTTGCTCCAGCCCAGGCTGACCTGGAATTCACTATATATTCACTCATGATGGCCTCTAATTCACAGTGATCCTCCTACTTGTGCCTCCCGAGTGCTGGAATTAAAGGTGTGTGCCTCCATACCCAGCTCCCCTTTTCTTTCTTTCTTTTTTTTTTTAAATATTTTATTCATTTATTTGAGAGAGAGAAAGAGGCAGATAGAAAGAGTGAATGGGCATGCCAGGGCCTCTAGCCACTGCAAACAAACTACAGATGCATGTGCCCCTTGTGAATTTGGCTAACATGGGTCCTGGGGAATCAAACCGGAGTCCTTAGGCTTCACAGACAAACGTCTTAACCACTAAGCCATTTCCCCAGCCCCCCATTTTTTTAAAAAAAAGTATTTATTTATTATTTGAGAGAGTGAATGGGCACACCAGGGCCTCCACTCCCAATGCAAATGAACTCCAGACAAATGAGCCACTATGTACATCTGGTTTTACATGGGTACTGGGGAATTGAACCCAGATCATCAGGATTTGCAAGCAAGCACCTTTAACTGCTGAGCCATCTCTCCAGGCCCCCTCCCTTTCATCTCTAATTTTGTTAACTTGGGTTGTCTCTTTCTTTCAGTTTCTTTTGGCTAAGGGTACATATCCTGTTATCTTTTCAAAGAACCAACTCTTTGTTTCATTTATTATTTGTATCATTTTTCATTTCTATTCATTTCTCTCTGCCCTGATCTTATTTCTTTCTACCTACTGATTTGGGGGTTGGCTTGTTCTTGTTTTTCCCATGGCCCTAAGGTGAATCATTTAAGTTAGTCACTTGAGATTCTCACTTATTCTTTTTTTTTGGGGGGGGGGGGGGAAGTGTATGTGCATGCATGTGTGTATGTATGTAGATACATGTGTATGGGCACCAATGTGTGCATGCAGATTGTGTGAATGCAGAAGCCAGAGGTTGATGTCATGTGTGCTTCTCAGTCACTCTCCTCTCTGCTATCACTGAGGCAGTGTCTCTCACTGGAGACCTGAGCTCATGGGTTTGGTTAGTCTAGGTGACCAGTTTGTCCCAGGGATTTCTTGTCTCTGCCTCCTGTGTGCTGGGATTATAGGCAGCTGCCACACCCACCCAACATTTATGTTGATGCTAGGGATATGAACCCTAGTTCACACACTTGCATAAAAAGCACTTTACCAACTGAGCTGTCACCTCAATCTTCTCTGATTTCCTTTTTTAAATATTTTATTTATTTATGGGAGAGAGAGAGAGAGAGAATGAGCACTCAGGGCCTCCAGCCACTGCAAATGAACTCCAGATGCATGCACCACCATATGCATCTGGCTTATATGGGTACTGAGAATCAAACCTGGGTCCTTAGGCTTTGCAGGCAAAGCCCCTGATTTCCTTTTTAGTTTTTTTTTTTTTTTGATTTTTCAAGATAGGTTCTTACTGTAGCTCAGGCTGACCTGGAATTCACTATGTACTCTCAGGGTGGTCTTGAACTCACAGCAGTCCTCCTCCCTCTGCCTCCCAAATGCTGAAATTAAAGGCATGTGCCACCACACCCAGCTTAAATTTTTTTTATTTATGTGCATGTGTGTATGTATGTATGTGTGTGCCAGGGTCTCTTGCCCCTGCAAGCAAACTCCAGACAAATAAGCCACTTTATGTATGGCTTTATGTGGGTGCTGGGGAATCAAACCTGGGCTTTCAGACTTTGCAAGCAAGCACCTTTAACTGCTAAACAATCTCCCCAACCCATGATTTCTTAATGTAGGCAGTTTAGAGTTATAATCATCCTTCTCAGACGGCTTTCATGGTATCCCATAGATGTTGGTATGTTGTATTTTCATTTTCATTTGTTTCTGGGAAGTTCTCCATTTCTTTCTTGAGTTCTTCAGTGATCCATTCATCATTCAATAGTGTGTTAATCTCTATTAATATGTTCTATAGTACCTTGTATTATTGAGTTATAGTTTTATTCCTTTGTAATCAAATAGAATAGAAGGAACTATTTCAGTTTTCCCATATTTACTAACTTGTTTTGTGTCTTAATATATAATTTATATTAGAGCAAGTTCTATGGGCTACTGAAGAATGTAAAGAATGTTTGCGTGGAATGTTCTGTAGAATGTCTGTTAAGTCCATTTGATCCATAGATCAAATGCCATTTAATTCAGATAGTTCCCTATTTGTTTTTTGCCTGGGTGACCTGTTGGTGAGAGTGAAGTATTGAAACCATCCTTTGTTGTTGTGCTAGGGTTTACCTGTAACTTTACCTCTAATCCTATACATCTTATGAAACTGGTGTGCTCATGTTTAGTGTGTGTACCTTAGGATGATAATGTCCTTCTGGTGGACTACTAGTCAGTATGCAGTGACATTCTTTATATAATCTTCTGCTTAGCTTTGGTTTAGGATTGATTTTAGCCAATCTTAAAACAGGGACACCAGGCATGGTGGTGCATGCCTTTAATCCCAACACTCTAGAGGCAGACATAGAAGGATTTCTGTGAGTATGAGGCTAGCCTGGGCTACAGAGTAAGCTTCAGGTCAGCCTAGGCTAGAGTGAGACCCTGTCTTTAAAAGGCAGGGGATACCTGCCTGTTTCCTAGTGCTATTTTCTTGGAAAATGTTTCCCATTCTTTCACCCCAAGATCATATCTGTCTTTATGGTGAGGTGCAATTCTTGGAGACAGCAGACAGGTCCTGCTAGTCTGTGTCTTTTGGATGGAAAACTTGAGGACATTAAAATTCTGAGTTATGGGCTGGGGAGATGGCTTAGTGGTTAAGGCACTTGCCTGCAAAGCCAAAGGACCCAGGTTCGAGTCCCCAGGACCCACATAAGCCAGATGCACAAGGTGGCACATACATCTGGAGTTCATTTGCAGTGGCTGGAGGCCCTGGTGTGCCTATTCTCTCTCTCTCTCTCTCTCTCTCTCTCAAATAAATTTAAAATATATATAAATATAAATAAATAAACAAAATCTGAGTTATTATTAAAATGTTTGAATTATTTCCCATCATTTGGTTGATTTTATAGTGTTTGGGGTTTCCCTATTCTTCTCTTGCTTAGCTATTATTCAATCCTGCTTTGTTCTTCCCTGTGGCATCATGGATGTGTTTGTCTTTCTCTTCAGTCTAGAGAATTCCTTCAGGTATCTTCTGCAGTGCTACCTTCGTGGACATGAATTCCTTGAGCCTGTTTTTATCAAGTTTTCCTTTCTTCTTCAGTTATGCTGGAGAGTTTGCTGGGTATCAAAGTATGAGTTGTCAGTTATCAATCAAAACCAAATACATCATTCTAAGCCCTTCTTAAATATTTTATTCATTTATTTGAGAGAGAGAGAGAGAGAGAGAGAGAAAATGTATGTGCCAGGGCCTCCAGCCATTGCAAACTCCAGACATGTGTGCCATCTTGTACATCTGGCTTATATGGGTACTGGGGAATTGAACCTGGGTCCGTAGGCTTCAGAGGCAAGCACCTTAACCACTAAGCCATCTATCCAGCCCAATTCTAAGCTCTTTTCAGCTTAAAGTTTCTGCTGAGAATACTCTTTCTCTGACGCGCCTAATTTTCTGTGACTTGGTGTTTCTGTCTCGCTACTTTCAATATCCTTTTTTGTTCTGAATTTTAGTAGTTTAGTTATGATGAGGGGAAGTTCTTTTCTGGGTTTATCTGTTTGGTGTTCTAAATGCCTCCTAGGTCTGGATTGGCATCTCATTCCCTAATTTAGGTGAAAACATTTTCTATGCCTTTGGACTATAACTCTACCTGCTTTTATGCCCATAGTTCTTAAGTGTGGTCTTTTCATGGTGTTCTGAATATCTTGAAAGACCTGCTCATGCCTTCTTTTCATTTATCTTTGTCCTTGTTAGAATGTTCCAATTCTTTCATATTGTCTTCCAGTTCAGATATTCTATCTTTTCTTTGATTCTATCAGTGAGACTTTCCAAAGAGCTTTTTATTTAACTTGTGTTTCATTTCCAGTATTTGAGTTTGCTCTCCCTGTGCCCCCTCCCACCCCACCCGTTACATATGTATGAATGTGTGCAGGCCACACTGTGTGTTTGGAGGTCAGAAGATAACCTCAGGGTGTCAGTCCTTACCTTCCACCTTGTTTGAGACTTGGGCTGAGCCATGCTACCAACTTTCCTGGTTTTCTGGCTTGGAGAAACTTGTTTGCTGGCCCATGAGCATCAGGAGTCTCCTGACTCTGCCTCCCATTGCTATAGGTGTGTGGAGATGACACACTTATATATTACTTGTGTCCAGCTTTTTTATACTTTTTTTGTTTTATTCATTTGTGAGAGAGAGAAAAAGAGGCAGATACAGAAAGAGAGAGAGAGAGAATGGGAATGCCAGGGCCTCTAGCCATTGCAAACAAACTCCAGATGCATGTGTCACCTTGTGCATCTGGCTTACATGGGTACTGGGGAATTGAACCTGGGTCCTTAGGTATCACAGGCAAATGCCTTAACTGCTAAACCATCTCTCCAGCTACAAAAATTTTTATTGATAACTTTCATAATTATAGACAATAAACCATGATATTCCCTCCCCCTCCCACTTCCCCTTCAAAAATCCACTCTCTATCATATTCCCTCCCCCTCTCAATTTTTAGTCTCTGTCATTTTTTTAAACTTTTTTATTGACAACTTCCATAATTATATACAATAAACCATGATAATTCCTTTCCCTCCCCCACTTTCCCCTTCACAAATCCACTCTCCATCATATTTCCTCCTCCTCTCAATTAGTCTCTCTTTTATTTTGATGTCATCCTCTTTTACTCCTATTATGGGGGACTTGTGTAGGTGGTACCAGGCACTGCAAGGTCATGGATATCCAGGCAAGGTCATGGATATCCAGTCCATTTTGCGTCTGGAAGGCTGCACTGGAAACAGTCCTACCCTTCCTTTGGCTCTTACATTCTTTTTTCCACCTCTTCTGCAATGGACCCTGAGCCTTGTAAGGTGTGATAGAAATGTTTTAGTAATGAACACTCCTTTGTCACTTCTCAGCACTATGGTGCCTTTGGAGTCATCTCAGTGGTCACTGCCATCTGGAAAAAGAAGTATGTCTTGCCAAAAGTGAGAGTAGCATTAATATGTGGATATGAACATTAAGAAAAGTTCTTACACAGCAGATTGGTGAGCACAATATATGCATTTATCCAGACACCAGCAGGCATTACACCCCTAGGACTCATGACCTCCCCAGTCATAGGCTTTTGACTAGGTTTTCAGTATCAGGCATATATTCCCTCTCATGGAGTTGGCCTGCAGTCCAATTAGAGAGCCATTGGTTTTCCACATAACAGACATGCCACTATTGCACCCATTGGCTGATTTGGCCAGGCTGGCCAGACTTAAGGCTTGCAGTGTCCACTGTTGTTTATCTCCACTGATGACTTCATTCTTCCATAGGGCTGCATGAGGTATAGCTTTTTCCAGCTTTCTATCAGCTGGTCTGTAGGAAGGAGCTCAGCTCCAGCTTGATTTCTCAGTGACTTTGCAGCCCAAGCATGTGGAGTCTTCAGCCATAGGGTCTATCATCTATTCCAGGTGGGAAACCAAGACCCTTGGTAATGGCCTGTAATGTTTTGAGGGTATCAAGGACCTCCAGGGTATCCCATCCCTGGCACTCAAATTTTTCTAGTAATAATCTATGGCTTCTGGGTGTGCCATTGTCCAAAAATGGAGGTTTCCATATGGCTTATTCATAACATCTTAAATATTGATTAACTCTCCCTCCACCCTTCCTTTACTCAGTCTCTTCCCCTGACCTCACTTAGGGTATCTAGTTTTATTTGGGTTGAGAATCTATTCTCTGGTCATCAGGCTTGATTAGCAAGTGCTTTTAACCACTGAGCCATCTCCTCAGTTGTTTCATTTTTATTCAGCATTTCTATTTATTTATTGAATTGTTCTTTCATATTTTATTTTGATGACTTCCTTATTTCAATCAGCTGTCTGTGTTCTCATGAGATTCATTCTCTATCATATTCCCTCCCCCTCCCACTTCCCCTTCAAAAATCCACTCTCTATCATATTCCCTCCCCCTCCCACTTCCCCTTCAAAAATCCACTCTCTATCATATTCCCTCCCCCTCCCACTTCCCCTTCAAAAATCCACTCTCTATCATATTCCCTCCCCCTCCCACTTCCCCTTCAAAAATCCACTCTCTATCATATTCCCTCCCCCTCCCACTTCCCCTTCAAAAATCCACTCTCTATCATATTCCCTCCCCCTCCCACTTCCCCTTCAAAAATCCACTCTCTATCATATTCCCTCCCCCTCCCACTTCCCCTTCAAAAATCCACTCTCTATCATATTCCCTCCCCCTCCCACTTCCCCTTCAAAAATCCACTCTCTATCATATTCCCTCCCCCTCCCACTTCCCCTTCAAAAATCCACTCTCTATCATATTCCCTCCCCCTCCCACTTCCCCTTCAAAAATCCACTCTCTATCATATTCCCTCCCCCTCCCACTTCCCCTTCAAAAATCCACTCTCTATCATATTCCCTCCCCCTCCCACTTCCCCTTCAAAAATCCACTCTCTATCATATTCCCTCCCCCTCCCACTTCCCCTTCAAAAATCCACTCTCTATCATATTCCCTCCCCCTCCCACTTCCCCTTCAAAAATCCACTCTCTATCATATTCCCTCCCCCTCCCACTTCCCCTTCAAAAATCCACTCTCTATCATATTCCCTCCCCCTCCCACTTCCCCTTCAAAAATCCACTCTCTATCATATTCCCTCCCCCTCCCACTTCCCCTTCAAAAATCCACTCTCTATCATATTCCCTCCCCCTCCCACTTCCCCTTCAAAAATCCACTCTCTATCATATTCCCTCCCCCTCCCACTTCCCCTTCAAAAATCCACTCTCTATCATATTCCCTCCCCCTCCCACTTCCCCTTCAAAAATCCACTCTCTATCATATTCCCTCCCCCTCCCACTTCCCCTTCAAAAATCCACTCTCTATCATATTCGTTACCACCCCCAGGTACTCCAGGCTGTATATGGATTCTCAACTAATGCCCCTCACTCATGTCGCCTGTGTCCCTCTTGAATGTCTGATATTATGACTGAGACATTGTTCTCTTCTAGAACCTGTCCATGCAGTGCTCTTCAGAGAGACTCGTCCCCTCACAGTCTGACATCCTGACTCACATGCAAGGGAGTCCTGTTCTGGTGAGGAGGGCTCTGTGTTGTTTCTCCACTTTAATCCACACATTAGAGGACGTTATCTCACCTTCTGAATGTCAGGTGATACCTGCTGAATGGCCAGCTTCTATTCAGAAGTGTCTGCTTCTCTCAAATCTTACATGCTCTTGTCTGCCCTTAGACTCACCTTCCTCTGATCTAATTCTATTTCTCTGTCCCCAGGACTGCTCCATCGCTGACTGCCTGCACTTCCGCTGTGACATCCCCTCCTTTGGCATCCAGGAGGAGCTGGACTTCATTCTGAAGGGCAACCTCAGCTTCAGCTGGGTCAGCCAGGTGTGTGGCCAGCAGCAGAGGCCCTCCACTGGCCCATGTGTCTGATGGGTCTGTTGCTTCCTTAGGCCAGGACATTTCTTGACCCCTGAGCTCCCCTAGATCCAGTTCCAACTCTGCCCACCTCTCTCTTTCACAGACATTGCAGAAGAAGGTGTTGGTCAAGAGTGTGGCTGAAATCACATTCAGCACATCTGTGTATTCCCAGCTTCCAGGACAGGAGGCATTTCTGAGAGCCCAGGTAGTGACCATGTGGTAGATGGTGTCCAGGTGGATAAGAGGGCTCCTGATGTTCAATCTGTGCTGATGGCTAGGCAACTTGTAAGCCTGAAGTGAGGAGGGATGAAGGTCCCTGGGCAGGACAGGATCCCCAGGGCTATGAGTGCTTCTGTATGTCACCCCAGGAGCTGGCCTGGGCGAGGAGGGGAGGGAATTAAAGGCTGGGACCTGAGGGGACAGTGAGGCAGTGTGAGACCTGATGCTTTCTGGTGATGAGCCCACCTTCACTCCAGTTGGAGACAGTGCTGGAGAAGTATGAGGTCCACAGTCCTATGCTCCTCATCGTGGGCAGCTCAGTGGGAGGTTTGCTGGTGCTGGCTGTCATCACAGCCACCCTGTACAAGGTGAGTGTTTTATCTTTCTCCTAATAACAGAATTCAGTCTGCTCTTTCTACAGGGTAAAAAACTTATTCTGGATCGTGAGGTACATTAGTGAGCTTCATGAGAGAAACTCCATCCCCCTCTGAAATCACCATCTGCAATTATCCCTCCTATTTGTGCTTCCCTATGTATCTCTCAGACCCCTCCTCTTCTCTCTTTCCCTCCCTCCCTCTTTTCTCTCTGTGTGTTCCCTTGCCAGTAGACTGTAACATAAAGCACAGGCCAAAGTTTGAATGTTGACACCAGCACAAAGTCTGCTCTGGATCTTGATTGTTTTTAGTGTAAGGCTCACAGAATGTCTGTTTCTGAATTATGCAGTATACACAGGTTAGTAATGGTGTGCTTTGAAAGTGGTGGGGGCTCCAAAAATGGCAGTCCCTTTCTCTCCCCATTCATTTCTTTTCCTATTCTCTGCTCATTTCTTCATTCTGGATTTGTTCTCCTTCTTCTCTACAGGTTGGCTTCTTCAAACGCCAATACAAGAAAATGATAGAGGAAGCAAATGGACAGATTGCCTCAGAAAATGGAGCATCAGACCCCTAAGTTGTACAATGAGAACCTACTTTCTCTTCTCCTTTGGACCTGCCCTTAGCTCTTGTATTCTCCCCTAAGTCAGGCCCAAAAGGAAAGAAATATTTCACACATGGGGGCTGGGGAGATGACTCAGCAGTTAAAGGCACTTGCTTGCAAAGCCTGATGGCCTGGATTCAATTTTCCAGTTTCCATGTAAAGCCAAATGCACAAAGTGTCACATGTGTCTGAATTCCTAGAGGCAAGAGGCCCTGATGTTCCCATTCTCCCTCTCTCTCCCTCTCTCCCTCTTTCTAATAATAAAACTATTTCTTTTTAAAAAATAAATACTTCACACAAGTAAGGCTAAGACCAGACTGCCTTTGCTCTTGCATCTTGGGTGGTGGAAAGGGCCTTTTCTTTTTTCTTTTTTCTTTCTTTTTTTTTTTTTTTTTGGTCAAGGTTTCAAATGAAAATCCTGCCATGGCCCAGAGAACTTCACGTGGAATTTCTAGATAAGAAAATATGGACTAGAGTTCCTTTTCCCAATCTCCCTTCCTCCACTTGGCTTTGTACATTGCAGACTTGAATAAGTCACTTATTCTCATCTATCTTCAGTGGCTGTCTCATACTCTTGAGATAAGTCTCATCTTCTCAGGAGGAGTCTCATGTGCTCATGGTAAGTCTCATACAGTCAGGATAAGTCTGAGCTCCATTTCCAGAAGGTGGGCTTCAGAGCACAGCATGAGATGCTCTCTGTTTCCTTATGCTCATTTCTAGTAAAATACTATCAGCTTTCTCTTTGAGAATCTCAGTTAAACTTTCTTAAACTGAATTGATAATATGCACATAGTAATTTGTAGAGCTGGTTTCCAGCATTAGTGCTGCTGGCTAAAAGGGACAAGTGTCCTGTCACTTCAGAAGAGACACTGTCCCAATACTATTCACTTACCTAGATCCAAACCAAAGGCAGCCCATGCTACTTTGTTCTATGACTTTTCCTGGGGAAACATAAACGTCTGTTCACACAGATGGGACATTGGTGGCAGACAAAAGAAAGGATTCCACCCTTATTTAGTGTGGTGGTTTGATTCAGGTGTCCCCCATAAACTTAGGTGTTCTGAATGCTACGTTCCCAGCTGATGGCGATGTAGGAGTTAACACATCCTGGAGGCAGAGTATTGCTGGGGGTGGGCTTCTGGGTGTTATAGCCAGTTTCCCCTTGCCAGTGTTTGGCACACTCTCCTATTACTATTGTCCACCTGATGTTGGCCAGGAGGTGATGTCCACCCTCTGCTCATGCCATCGTTTTCCCCTGCCATCATAGAGCTTTCCCTCGAGTCTGTAAGCCAAAATAAACCTTTTTCCCCACAAGCTGCTCTTGGTCGGGTGATTTCTGCCAGCAATGCGTACCTGACTACAACATCTAAATTGCTGAACCAGCAATTTACTTTGGTTACTTTAGGGAAGATGCTGAGGCATTACTTAAGAACTTTAGTGACTGCAAGTCAGCTGCACCACCAAAAAGACCTGGATGGATGACACCTCAGGAAAGTTGCATTCCTGGAGCTTCCTGCCCAACTTGCAGGCAGTTCCAGAAGTTTCCTCTCCCCAGCAATTGTTTACTTATTGTAAAATCTTGGCTCTGAGGAGCCTCATGAGTCTGGTAACTTTCTGAGCTTTTCATGTAAGTTTCATGAGCTTCCTGAGTCTCTTTATTTTTGTTGGTTTCCTGGTCATAGGAGACTACCTCTTCCTTGCTCCAGGAGAGAAAGTTTTAATTTGCAGGTAATAGCTGCCCCAAACACCCTCCTTTCCCCAAATTCTCAGTTCTTTCCAGTTCTTCTTCTGTGATGTCCCCTGAGGCTTAGAGAATGTGGTTTAAATGAATGATTTTTTTTTTTTTTTTTGTCATTTATAGCAGAGCATGGGGCCACTATGCCACAGTAGTCACTTATTCTGAATAGCTGGACCAGTTATGAGTCTCTACAGTAACCACTACCCATTGTAAAAAAAAGAAGCTTCCCACTACAGCTGAGGCTGACAGCAACAGTATTCTATGGGTATAAACAAATATTTAGAAAGCAATTCAATAGGCACATCACATCTGTTTAACAAAACAATAGCAGTGGTCTCCCTACTGTGGCCAACTATGAGCTCCTCAGTCACATGTTTTTGCCTTAGCTTATAGTACCAACTATGGATTCCCTCCATGCTAGGTCTTAGATCTGATCATAAAGCAGTTAGTTGAACCCGTAACAGTTGTGTCACTGTTGTAGAAATTCTTTGGAAAGATCACTCCAATGCCAGTATGAGTGTAAGTAGAGGAGTTTATTTCCCAGGGGCCAAAGAGCTTGAGGTAGCCCTCCAAAGAAGCTCTGGCCTGAGCTGAGATTTTATTTCTATTTCATAGTTTTCATAGCCAAGGGGAGGGGTAAGTGAACAAACAAGATGTGTCAATTTGCATATCAATCATTTCTGTAGTCAGGCCACCCTAACAATGAACTCCATTTTATTTTACTTTGTTTTAGCCTAAACTGTCTTTCCTTCTTATTGTCCCTTTGAGCCCTTTCTGAACAGTTCCTTCTTTGGGATTTTTCCATCTGCTGACAAAGATAAGTTTAGCTCCTCAGCAATTAGCTCTTACAGTAACTCAGTGAATCAGTTCAACTTTTAGCTTCTTTTCATCACCATTGCACCAGTGGGAACATCTTGCCTGGTATGTTGATCGTGTAGCATGCAGAGTATGTCACTGAAAGAACTATTGGTGACAGTTCTCCCCCCAGCAGCCTGCATAGCCAGCATTACAAAAACCAGCCATCAGTGGGATAGAGGGGGGCTTCCAGCTCACTCCCAGCTTGAGTTCTTCACATCCTCCAACCAACGTGCAATGTCATCAACAATAGAGACTTATCTAATTCTGGCATGCAATCAACAACAAAGCCTCTATGATTTGTGAGGCATCAGGAGCCTCCAGAGCTAACAATTTATAGGGAGGTAGTCTATCCCTGACACTGGGATTATTTTTTAACCCAATAATGTTATGGCTCCTGAGAGTGCCCACCCCTATGCAATGAGCCTTCATTCAAATTCTTTAACTGTCCTTCCAGATGCCTTACCAAATCTAGAAGACACTCAAGGGTGAACATTACTTGATAAAATTTTTATTAATCTCTGAAGGCCCAGTGCCATCTATATCAAGAAAATGCCAATTGGTCTTGAGATTTAAGCAGCTAAGGGTGTGACGAAATGAAACATTACCAAGGTCCACTATAGCATGAAATGCCCCATCACTTAGAGCAATTATTTTCTAACTGAAGGCAACAATTTCTTTGCTTGGTGAGCGTAAAACCAAAATAAGCAAAGCCACAACATAAAATATGGAGAATACATTTTTTAATGGGGCTAGGGAGATGGCTTAGCAATCAAAGGTGTTTGCTTCAGAGCCTGCCAGCCTAGGTTCAATTCCCCAGCCATGCACATAAAGCCTGATGGGCATTTGTTTGCACTAGCAAGAACCCCTGGTATGTACACACACACACACACACACACACAAAATTATGACATCAAAATAGAAGAGAGACAACTTGGTAAAAGGAAGGGATTCAGTGGAGAGAGGGTATTGGGAGAGGAGAGTATGATCATGCTATATTGTTTATATTTATGGAAGTTGTCTATAAACAGTTTTCAAAAACTGTGAAGAAAGGTTTATTACCTGCATCAGAGTCACCTCCAAAGTACCACTGTTGGGAAAACAAGGGAAGAATGGAGATTTTCTTTAGGAGGCTGTTACAGATTTGTGCTGGGGTGTGCCAATTCTTAAGCATGCTTAATTGAGGTCATAATTTAGAAAAGATAATAGACACATTTTTGCACATGCTGAGCTCAGAGTCATGGCGCTCCTATGGAAGATATTGAAGTGATGGCTAGAAATGCCTTTGGACATACTCAGCTTGCACTGTAAGGCTAGAGCTGAAAATAAAGGAGAGAATATTTTGAAGGCACATTAACACAGGATTCTGTTCCTAAAGGTACATGCTTTGTTTAGTCACAGTTTCTTTAGAAGATCAATGTTGGGCACAGTGAGGCTGTAATGGAACTTTATCCCATAAAGCCCTACATAACCCAGAGTCTGGCTTCTTTATCCTGAGGAATGGCTACTGCTGTGGGACCACTGTGCAGCTCCATTGCTAATGATCTCAGCTCAACCCAGTACCAAGGGGGAGAGGGGCTACACTGGCACCTAGCATGATTTCCACTTGAACTGTGAACTGGCTTCCTAGGTCTGACAAGCTCAGAGCAGGCACCTCTCCATTGGTTACATGTGGCTGCTGAAAGGGTCTTACTTGGGCTGGGAAAACAACCTCTACTCCAGTATACTTTCTTAAAGGTGATCTATCCATTTCATTTTTTTTTCAAATGACATAATTTTTTTTCTTTATGGTAGAATAAAATTCTATTGTGCACAGGGCAGGTAGAACTATCATGAGGTACAGAACCCCTCAAAGTGAACCTTATTCACCCAACAGTGAACAACAATAGCCTTACCAAGGAGAGCTCTCGAGGAAAGTGGGATGGAGGAGAGGAGACATAAAACTACAATCTTTGTTAAAAAATGAAAATTGTGGGGCGTGGTGGCGCATGCCTTTAATCCTGGTACTCAGGAGGCAGAGGTAGGAGGATCATCACGAGAAGAGGCCACCCTGAGACTACATAGTGAATTCTAGGTCAGCCTGAGCTAGAGGGAGACTGTACCTCGAAAAAGAAAGAAAGAAAGAGATAGAGAGAGAGAAAGAAGGAAAGGAAGAAAACAAACGGGACTGGAGAGATGGTTTAGTGGTTAAAATGCTTCCCTACAAAGCCTAACAAGCCAAGTTCAATACCCCAGTAAAGCCAGATGCACAACGTGGCACATGTGTCGGGAGTTCATTTGTAGCAGCTGGAGGCCCTGGTGTGCCCATTCTATCTCTCTTCTCTCTCTATCTCTCTCTCTACTTGCACATAAACAAATAAAATTTAAAAAAAATGAAAATAGCCAGGCCTGGTGGTGTACACCTTTAATCCCAGCACTTGGGAGGCAGAGGTAGGAGGATCACCACGAGTTCGACATCACTATAGACTACATAGTGAATTCCAGATCTGCCTGAGCTAGAATGAGACCCTACCGTGAAAAACCAAAAAATAAATAAATAAATTTAAAATTTAAAAGAATGTATTGTGAAATGCTATTGTATATATACACTTTCATTATCCATTTATCTCCTGACGGGCATCTCAGCTGATTTCACATCTTAGCTACTGTGTATGGTGCCACAACATGAATAGGAAGGTATCTCTGTGCTGTACTGATGTACCTTCCTTCAGATATACACCCAGAGGTAGTATAGTGGGACCATGTATGAGTTACTTGCTGTATGTTGTTAATGCTGACATGGGTAGAGATATATAAATATTTATTCAAATCTTGCTTTCAAATATTTGGAGTATATATTTATAAGAAGAATTGTTGAGTCATATGTTAACCACTTTGAACGTGTTGAGGAACGAGCGCACTTTTCCACAGTGGTTGTGCTGTCTTATATTCTCATTAGCAGTTCACAGGCTATAGTTTATCTACATGCTCAAGAACACTTATGTACTGGTTTTGTTTTTGTTGTTTTGACAGTAATCATTCAAATATGTGGAATGTAGCTTTGATTTGCATGTCCCTATTTTCCAAGGGGCTTGGGGAAATGAAAGAGTTTGCTTGCAAAGCCTGCAGCCCAGGTTTGATTCCCTACTACTCACATAAAGCCAGGCACATGCATCTGTAATTGTGTGCAGCCACAAGTGGCCCTGGCACACCCATTCATTCTTATCCCTTTTCTCTCTCTCTCTCTCTGGCACACATGCAAGTAAATAAAATTTAAAAGATAACAACTCAGGAAAAAAAAAAAGTGATGGAGATAGCAGCAAATGGATCCTAGTCTTAATTTAGATCACTTTTATTATACTAAACAATACATTATTTGTCTTCCTGATGAGTAAAAAGCACTTTCAGGTCAGTGAAAGTTTGTGGCTCATAATTTATCTGAAAATCTAGAACTACTCTACACAACTGCCAATACATCCTGAAAAAGCAAGAGAATGGATAGTTACATAACAAGAGAAAATATTTGCACACTGTAATCTCCACACCACAGCAAAAAAAAAAAAAAAAAAAAAAAAAAGATCTGATGAAGGGAAGAACAAATGGATTGAAGGAGTCCTTCTCAGAAGAAGATAAACAACAGCCAAAGATAACAAATGCTGATGAGAATGTGGAGAAAGGGGAAACTGCTGGTGCAGTGTTGCCATGGAAAACAATGAGATTTCAACCAGCCACAAGTAGAACTACCATATGATCCAGCATTCCACTCCTGATGCCAACTCACAGGGAGTGGAGTGAAACAATTACATGGAATAAATACCTGCATTCCTACTATTCACAATAGTCAAAAATGGAATTGAGAGCTGGAGAGATGACTCAGCAATTAAAGGTGCTTGCTTGCAAAATCTGATGGCTCAGGTTCAATTCCCCAGTACCCATATAAAGCCATATGCACAAAGTGATATATGTTCCTGGAGTTTCTTTGCAGTGGCAGGACACTCTGGAGTGCCCATTCCCCACTCCCTCCCTCTTGTCATTCTCTTCTTTATCTGCTTGCAAATGAATATATAAATAAATAAAAGCTACATATGTTTAAACGGAATCAACTAAGGTTTCCATAAACAGATGAGTCAGCACAAAATACACACTGCACTTTTGCTTAGCAATAAAATGAATGCATTTCTGTCACTGGTGACAATATGTATGGAACTAAAGGATATCAGATTAAGTAAAATAGATCAAATACATACAAAAAAATTATTGTTTATTCACACTAATTTATGGAAGCTAGAAAAACTGACTGTTTAGAAGAAGAGAATGTAAGGGTGGTCACTAGCAGCTGAGAAAAAGAAAAAACAAGAAACTAGGTTCCCCTGTGCCAGAGGGAGCACACATGGAGTGAATAGGCCATAGCTCTCAGTTCATTCTGCACCTTCCAGTTGCCTGGAAACCAGTACCTCTGCTGCTGGCATGGAGCCACCTGAATCCTGTGAGAAGGCTACAGATGCCTTTTGCACCTGGCTTCTGATGGGCTCCTGGATCCCCAATTCCCTGTTCCCCTGTGCCAGAGGGTGTGCACTGGGTAAGCCAGAGCTCCCAGTTCATTCCCCAATTCTCTGTTCCCTTGTCCTGGAGGGTGCTCACCACTATGGGAACTGGCCTTTAGCTCCTGCCCCTCGCTTCCTGGCTCCTGGTTCCCCAACCCATGGTTCCTCTGTGCTGAAGAGACTACATAGTGAATTCCAGGACAGCCTGGGCTAGAGTGAGACTCTACCTTGAAAAACCATAAAGAAAAAAATTGTGGGCTGGAGAGATGGCTTAGCAGTTAAGGTGCTTGCTTGCAAAGCCAAAGTACCCAGGTTCCATTCCCTAGGACCCACGTAAAGCTGAATGCACAAGGTGACACATGCATCTAGAGTTTGTTTGCAGTGACTAGAGGTCCTGGCGTGCCCATTCTCTTTCTCTCTCTCTGTCTCGTGTGCTACCTCAAATAAATAAATAAAAAATTTTTGAGGTACTAGAGATTGAGCCCAGGGTCTTGTGCATGGTGAGAAAGTTCCCTACCACTGAGTAAACCCCCAGCACTTGGTTTTTCTAAGACAGTGTGTCCAATTTCTTATGTATCCCAAGATAGCTTTGAATTGGTGATCCTCCTGCTTCAATTTCCTGAGTGCTGGGATTCCACCATGGCTCTTGTAGGTCTGGAGCCTCCTAAAGTCCCCTGAGGATGCTGAGTTTGAGGAACATCAGCACAGCTGTAGTAGGAGTCCAAATCATAGCAACTTTGCACTCGAAGAAGGGTCTGGAAGGAAAGTGTTTACAGGGCAGTGTGTGGTGTTTGCAAGGATTTGACTCTTACTGCATTTTGCTCTTGTTCTTTAAAAATTATGGGAAATGAATCACTTTTGCTGAGACAAGTGATAATTTAATCAAGGCAAAGTTGGAAACTTGTATATTTGTTGAAATCAGCAAAACGTTGGCCTCAAGCCTTGTTGGTAAGAGGAAGTCCAAGTTAAAGATGGTATGTGAAATGGGATGTCATTCAAGGTTGGGTCTCAAAGATAAGATGTGGTGAAAATGGAGGAAATTAAAAACACCTTAAATTTTCACATTAAAGAGAATCATGGGAAATTCATGCTGTCGTTCCAAAGAAGTACACTCACCCACAGAGCCAGTGCTGAGGCCTGCCAGCTGCAGGTGCTTGGCAAAAGTAAGGGGGCCGGGGGAGAAAGCCTGCTGCCCTGACATTTTGCGGAGGAGTTAGTAAATCAGCTTCTGGGGCAGCAGCCCTGGCTCCTGGCCAGGTTCCTGCAAGGGCATCTTTCACACAGGGAAATCAATCAATAATCAGTTTATTCCGTGTGCTAAATCTCAGCTCAAGTCAATTAAGGTAAAGCCTTTGTTTAGAAAATGACCCCCAGGGCTGCAGAGATGGCGTAGAGGTTAAGGCTCTTAGCTGCAAAGCCTAAGGACCCAAGTTTGATTCTCCAGGCCCCATGTAAACCAGATGCATAAGCTGGTGCATGCATCTGAAGTTCGTTTGCAGTGGCTAGAGGCCCTAGCGTGCCCATTTTCTCTCCCCCCTCCCTCTCGCTAATAAATAAAAACTTTAAAAAGAAAATGACCCCCAGGTTGGAGCCTGGAGAGATGGCTCAGCAGTTAAAAGGTGCTTGCTTGTGACATCTAACAGCCTGAGTTTGATTCCCCAGTACCCACGTAAAGACAGATGCACAAAATGGCACATGTGGTGGGAGGCCCTGGCATGCCCATACTCACGCTCTCTGCCTTCTCCCTCAAATAAAATTAAGATAAAATAAAAAAGATGATCTTGGGGCTGAAGATAGAGCTCAGTTGGTAGAAGAGATGCATGAGGTCATAGATTTAATCCCTAGCAAACAAAGCAAACAAGACCAGAATACAATTTTATATTGTGTATATTTGATATTAAAATAGATGCTGTATTGTACCATGCACCTTATGCTGTGGGTAGAGATTTTGTCATAGATTAGTAACCCTTAATATCTGTTTCTGAGCTTTTCCATACAGGACTTTTTCTTATGTCTTTGAAAAACATTGACTTACTTGTGCTTAATTGTGGTACATTTTGGACATGCAGAGAATTTCAGAGGATAAATAATTCATTTCTCCACCTGCCATATTCTTCCCCATTTAAAAAATGTTAACATTACCACAAGGAGAGGCACAGTGGTCTCTCCTGAGCATGAAGCCGGCACTGGGTGTTGTTTTGTGCAACTGCCCATCGTCATTGATGATTGTTCTTCTCTCCCCTTGGGAGAGTTGGGGAGGACACAGTCTGAGTGGAAAAGAAAGAGGAGAAAAAGAAAAGGAGGGGGAAAAAAAAGTATTAACATTTTAAGTGTTAATCACCAGATTCAACAAGTGTTAAACAAAAAACTCCCTCATGTCACCATGAGGTAACTGCTCATCTGATTTCTAGCTTCATTGATTAGATTTAGATTTTCTGTTCTTCAACTTTATATGAAAGGAATCCTGCATTGTACATCTGAGTTTATCTACTGCACACTTCTGTGGTCTGTTCTCACTGCTGTGTCTGTTGTATGAACTTATCACTTTGGTTATATAGTCTCCTGTTTTATTTCCCTTTTTTTTTTTTTTTGTTTTGTTTTTGTTTTCTGAGATAGGGTCTCACTCTAGCCCAGGCTGACCTGGAATTCACTATGTAGTCTCAGGCTGGCCTCGAACTCACAGCGATCCACCTACCTCTGCCTCCCAAGTGCTGGGATTAAAGGCATGCGCCACCACACCCTGCTTATTTCCTATTTTGAAACATCTTGTGTAATCCAAACTGATCTAGAATTCACTATATAGCCCATGCTGGCCTCAAATTTATGATCTTCCTGTCCCAGTCTCCCAAAGTGCTGGGATTTCAGGCTGGAGCACCATAGCAAAAGCAAAGGGTTGTGTCTACTTTTTAAACCAACACCCTGATCTAAGACTACCTCTACCTCCCACACCTTTAACCCTCTGGTGGTCCTATGCTCTCCAGGTCCCACTCAGCTTCAGCCTCTGTCGATCTGTCCAGCTTCCTCTTGTACTCCCATGCTGCCAGGGAGTCCTGAGGCCACAAAGAACTGTGTACCCTTCCTTCCAACTAGTACTACCTGGCTCACTACAGCTGGAGGAGAGTGGTCTCCTAAGAGAAAAAAATCCACTTCCTATAGGTAAGTGGTGGCAGGGAAAGTGTGAGGCATTTCTTCCCAGAGTGTCTTTGGCCTTTGCCCTTATATCTGTTCTATGATAACCAAAGCCATGTTCCGCACCATGCCCCTCCTCCTGCCCCTTTGAGGCCCTGAGTCATTATTTTAACTCCCTGCCCCCAGGAGGCCAAGCACCCTTGCAGCCCTTTGTGGCCCTTTGCAGCCCTCCACTTTCTCCCAGTGCACTGCCCAGCCATGGACAGCAGAATGGTGCTCCTCCTGAGTGGTGAGTGGGGTACTCAGAGCTAGGAAGAGGCTTTGCAGAGGAGGTCTTGGGGTACAATGGGGATGCTATTGATTATCTCCTACAGCTCTCAGGAGGAGCCAAAGGCAGGACAGGGACCTAGTATCAGTCTGGCTTGGGAGGAGGCATGGCTTGGAATCTGGAGGGATGTGACCTGAACGAAGCTGAAGGGAGATGGGTTCAGAGTTATGCCTGTGTGCAGAAGGAACTGACACTCTAAAGAGCCATGTTTTCCAAATCCTCCCATTCATGCAGGCCATGGTATGAGAGGGAAGGCCACAGAAGCCACCAATTTGGAGGAGGGATGGTCAGATACCACTTCTCTGTGTCTAGATGCCCCAGCAAATCCTAATCCACAATTTGAAATCTGTATTGAGCCCACTGTCCTGTAGTATTTAAAGCTCAAAGCCACACAGAAGCAGACTTTTGCGTCTCTTTAGAAAATGCAGATCTAACGGCTCCGAGCACTGGGCTTGTTCACGGTTCCCCTCTTTGAACTAGCATAGCTCTAAGAGTCCTCCATTCCCTGATGCTCACTTCACCCACTTTACCCACTGCTATTACCGTCGTCCAAGAGGCATTTGAATCTGGACTCCTTCATATCCTTCCACTTCTCAGGTCATAGTTGGTGCTTCAGACTCAGAAACCAAGTCACTTGCAAGAGGAAGGTGTGTATGTGAGGATCCTGGACATCTGATTGTAGTAGAGTCACAGCTCTTTTTGTCACCTAACCAGACACATAACGGTTTTAGAGCTTCCCTGTTCTTACGGTTGAAGTGTTGACTCTTAGTGCAATGGGGAAGAAAGATGGTTGCTTCCGGGTGGGAGGAGGCTTTTGAAAGGTAAGGACCCTCCCCCCCCCCCCGCAGGCTTTGAGGTTTTGTCCTGAGGGACTAAGGGAAGTGACCTGAATGACCAGGAGAGCAGGCTAGTGAGTTGTAGTGCACTAGTGAGTCGTGTTATCCAGGGTTAGTCAACAAACAGTAATGAGCTGCTAGAGGCCAGGCCCTACACTAGACAGTAAAGGACAAGGTGAAATCGTTCCTCCTTAGATAGCCAGGCAGGAACATGGAAATTATACAATTATAACTAATTCCTGACTTCTAAGTCTGTTCCCCAACCTGGACCTTGGTTGTCTATGTATAACAAGAAGACAGGGCAGGACAGTCTTTAGGTTGGTACCTATATGCTCTGGGTCAGTATTTGATATAATTTTAATAATGTTCTTTCACTTTTAGGAGATCTCAGTTTAGAAAATAAGTTTTATGGTCACCCTCTCACTAAGGGCCATTCCTAGCTGAGCCTGGGGAAATAGGTCTATAATTCCAGATACTCAGAAAGCTTGGTATGAGGACCAAGCCCTGCCTGAGACAGAGTGAGTTCGAGGCCTGTTTTGGCAACTTAGTGACAGTATGTCTCAAAATATTTTTAAAAGGGATGGAGATTTTTAAAGCGATAGTTCAATGACAGCATATGTGCCTAGTAAGCCCAAGGCCAGAGGTTCAATGCAAGTACTACACAAAGGGAAGGGCATTCCTTATCTAACATATCATGAAGCAGTTGGCCCAGTTCTAGACCCTGGATGTCCTCTGAACTGTCTTTGAGAGGACATTTTCTTGGATGTTACATGTGCATTGAGTTTTTTTTTGTTTTGAGACAGTCTTACACGTAGTCCTGGCTGGCTTAAAACTCACTAGGTAGACTAGGACAGCCTCAAATTTGCAACAATCCTCTTGCCTCTGCCTCCAGAGTGCTGGGGTTACAGGAATGTGCCACCATATCCATCGAGTTTGGTTATTTTTGAGGAAGGGACGGAAGGAGGGAGGGAAGGGGAGAAGGACCACATAGATAGAAACCAGGAAACACAGTGGAAACACAGCAGAAGGAGAGGGATCAGTTGGTCCTTTGGGGCACATGGAAACTGAGGCTGGAGTGGGGTGGTATCAAAAAGTCAGGGGGTGGCCGTGCGTGGTGGCACATGCCGTTAATCCCAGCACTCAGGAGGCAGAGGTAGGAGGATCGCCATGAGTTCGAGGACATCCTGAGACTACATGGTGAATTCCAGGTCAGCCTGGGCTACAGTGAGACTCTACCTCAAAAAACCAAAAAAAAAAAAAAAAAAGTCAGGGGGCCAGAGGGAGTGTGACTTCTCTGATAACCTCCAACCCCACCACACCCTATTTTCCTCAGTCCTGGCTTCTTGTCATGGGTTCAACCTGGATGTGGAGGACCCCTTGGTCATCAGAAAGAATGCAGCTGGCTTTGGGCAGACCGTGGTGCAGTTTGGCAGATCTCGGTAGGAACCCCTTACCTGCTCCCCACCCCAACCCCCTTTAGTCCTGCAGGCAGGTGACTACTGGTGGTACCTGGGAGAAAGTGTGGTCTAAAGCTGGGCGTATTGGAGCACGCCTTTAATCCCAGTACTCAGAGGCAGAGGTAGGATGATTGCTGTGAGTTTGAGGCCACCCTGAGACTACATAGTGAATTCCAGGTCAGCCTGGGCTAGGGTGAGATCCTACCTCGAAAAAATAAAATAAAAATGTGGTCTGCATGAGAAGTCTTGCCATGTCTCTTCCTAGGCTCCATGCACTACTTTCATTATTAGTGTAATCCCAGGAAAACTATAAAACAACCTTGGGAAAGACCTGGCCTTGAAAGGGAACCTTGAACCTGCCCTCTACAGGAGGCTTCTTGGCACGTAACCAGGGTAGTTGCACAGAGCCCATATCATTAAATGTGTGGTTTAATGTTGTGCTCTCAGGCTTTTGAAATTCTTAAGGATTTTATCTTTGCATTTGTGTTTGGTAACGAAAGAAGGATGGGAGGTTGGAGATATGCTCGGGGCTTGGGTCTTTGGCTCATAATCTGCCTACGGCCCAGAACCTCTCGGAGAAGCTGCTTGCTCTCTTCCGGTGCACGAACTGGGCAGGGCCAAGGTCGGGTGCACTCACCCCATGAGTATGCTTGAGCTTGAAGGAGTGAACACTAAAAGAGAGGGGAATAGACCCCCAACTCCAAAGAGCCCCACCTGCTATTTTGCATTAGTACCCACAAACTATACATGACACTGCCTCCAAGAGCTCCCATTTAGAGATGGGGACCCAAAGAGTTCAAGTCACAAGTGACCAATTTAATCAACATGTGGGAGACATAAGAAGGGAGAGGACAAACCCCAGAGCAAAAGTCCAGGAGGCTCGATGGAAGGGTGGTATTGGCAGGGAGCCTCAGAAGACAGGGTTCAGCTGGTCAGTTGAGATCCCAGAGGCCACTGGATTCTAAACACACAGCCACCTCTTCCTCCAGCTGACAAGCTGAAGAGATGTAATCAGGTGCCATATGCTAGGTCCCAAAATATTTTTAAAATATTTATTTTTAGCTTTATTTATTTGAGAGAGGGAGAGAGGCAGATAGAGAGAATAGGTGTGCCAGGGCCTCCTGCCACTGCAAACGAACTCCAGACGCATGCACCACTTTGTGCATCTGACCTAGGTGGGTCCTGGGGAATTGAACCTGGGTCCTTTGGCTTTGCAGGCAAGCACCTTAACTGTTATGCCATCTCTCCAGCCCTTGTTTTTAACTTGTTTTAAAAATGTTAATGCATAAAACTGTAGTACAGAAGCCTGAAGTGTCCAACTAAGTGATGCTTTTATGTACATGTGGGCTGGGCGTCTGCTGCTGGGGTCAGGACCTGCCCCAGCTTACCTGGCCCTGCCCTTCCTAGCCACCAACCTGCAACCAATTTGGATTTGAAGGTAATCACTGTTTCCACATCCATCACCATCAGTTTGTTTTCAAGTGCCATTAACAAAATGAAATATAGCCAGACATGCTGGCAGAGGACTACAATCTGAGCACTGAGGAAGCTGAGACAGGAGGATCAGGAGTTCAAGGCCAGTCTGCGCTATGTAGTGAATTCAAGGTTTTTAGATCACATAGGCCAGTCTGTGCCATACAGTGAGAATCTGAATAAACAAACAGGATAAAGCTGTTCATTGATTACTGTTTGCCAATAATTATATTAAACACTATGTAGTTGGAAATATTCTAATTTTTACAGAGTTACTGTTTGTCTGGATTTCTTTTGAGTCATAATTGAAATGCTAAAAAGTGGAATTACATGTGAGGAATGAGTTGGGAAAAGAAAAGCCATTCAGATTGATAGTTCAGTTTGTTCTCCATTTGGGCCAGCAGGTCCTGCTACCCCTGTAATCATCCAGGCAGGTTTTCCTCAGCACAGTCTTGGACAGCTCATGAATCATGATATACAGCAGAACTGCAACTTTCGGGAAAGCACTGGCTCTCTAGAAAGAACCCTTAAATGCCCATTGAAGTAAGGAAGCCTTGCTTGGCTGATTAAAACGTACAGTATTTCTCTAGCTTTCTGGTAGTGGTGAGGAGTTTGTTGGTATTATAAAATATTTTGAACTTTTTTGTTTTGAATTTCCTTTTAAGGGTATGGGAAGATGGCTCAGTGGGTTAGAGCCCTTGTCACACAAGCATGAGTGCCTGAGAGAGCCTTATTTGCCCTGAGTTTGATTCCCCAGCACCCACATTAATAGCTGGGCATGGCTGCACGTGCCTGTAACTCCAGTGGGATGGAAAGCACCGACCAGAGAGGCACTGGGCTCACTGGTCAGCCAATCAGCCTTAAAATGGCAGCTCCAGATTCAGAGAGAGACTCTGTCTTCAGGAAGCTGAATGGAAGCAGGCTAAGAAAGGACCCCCAATGTTCTCTGGCCTTTGCATGAGCGCTCACAGGGTAGGTGCATGTACGCACGTGCATACACCACACTACATACACACTTACAACAACACCACCACACATTACTACACACACATGCACACATGTATGTACACATACACAAAAATTATTTCCTTTTAGGGAGTTTTGCACGTAAATTATTCGCATTTACCTGATATAAGTATGGATTCTGCCTTAAATTATCCAATTTAAATTGCTTACATTATATTTAAATTTGTCCAGTTAATTACAGAATTACTTCTTTTTACACAAGGCCATTTTCATGCAAGTATATAGTGTTCCTTGAGTAAACTGATCCCCATACCCACTATCATCCCCTCTCACTCCTCCTATGGCTCCCCTTTGTTGTACAGATAACTTCACTTCTACCTTCATAATGCCAGTACAAGCAGAAAATCATCTGTTTTAAAATTTATGACTTCAGGAAACTGCTCCATTGAACTTGAGGTCAATTTTTTCCTGGGTAGCTCAAAATGGCAGAATCTTAGAATCACAGTGTGTTTCCATGATGGGGAGAATGGCATCTTGCATCTTTTGGTGTAAAATGTTGTTTGGTAAATATTTTTCTATTTAAAACAAAATGTATTTAATTTATTTGTAAAGAAAGAGAGATGTGGGCACACCAGGGCCTCCTGACACTACAAATGAACTCCAGACACATGCACCACTTTGTACATCTGGCTTTACGTGAGTACTGGAGAACTGAACTTAGGCTACCCTGCTTTGCAAGTAAGTACCTTTAACCACTGAACCATCTCTCCAGTCTGGCAAACGTTTTTCAAAAACACACAAATATACCCCAATACACACATATCTATACAACCACATGAAAACAAGCAGGTGAGCACCCCAGTGCTCATGTGCACATGTGGGTGGAATTTTGTTGTTGTTTTTTGTTTGTTTGTTTTTCAACGTAGGGTCTCTCTGTAGCCCAGGCTGACCTGAAATTCACTATGTAGTATCAGGGTAGCCTTGAACTCACGACAATCCTCCTACCTCTGCCTCCCAAGTGCTGGGATTAAAGGTATACGCTACCACGCCCAGCTTGACCTAATATTTTAACAGTCTCTAAAGTAGCACATGCCAAGAACTTCCCTGCAAGTCTCACCTACTTGTACCCAGAGTGCCCCTGTTCCCACTGCTCCATTGATTGTATGCCATGGTTGCTCCTTCAGACTCGTGGTAGGAGCCCCTCTTGAGGTGGTAGCAGTCAACCAAACAGGACGGTTATATGACTGTGCACCTGCCACTGGCTTGTGCCAACCCATCTTGCTGCACAGTGAGTGACGTATTCCAGGTATTAGAACCCTCAGCCCTTCTGATGTGCCACCCTCCCCACCCCCAGTAGCTTCCAGCTGAGCCTAAACCTTTTCAGTGCAAGTGTGCATTTGAGTGTGACCATGTGTGTCTGCCCTTTCAGTCCCCCCAGAGGCTGTGAACATGTCCCTGGGCCTGTCCCTGGTGACTGCCACCAACTTCTCCCAGTTGCTGGTAAGTTCTCTGGGTCACAGGAGGATCATGAGAGTCACAGTAGGGACTGGAAGAGGATGGGTGGAGAAGGAGGTAAAAAAGGAGCGGGCACTGGGGGCCCCTTGTTCACACACCAAGCCTCTATCTCCAGGCCTGTGGGCCCACTGTGCACAGGAGGTGTGGGGAGAACACATATGCAAAAGGATCCTGCCTCCTGCTGGGCTCCCGCATGCAGTTCATCCGGACAGTCCCTGTTGCCCTGCCAGGTAGGTGTTTTGACAAGGACTCCAGGGAGTGCACACTAGCATTGTGTGGGCAGAGCACGAGACCTTCTCCTCCGAGAGCAAGCCTGGGAGTGGCTGGCAGCATGCTCTAGCATGGCACAAAGGAGCCCTTGGAGTTCTGCTTGGGCCAGAGGAGCACCCATGCGCTGGCTACAGGAGATAGGGCAGTCTCCGTTGCTATAAGTGCTAGACTTTTCTTGGATTTCAGAGGACAGGCTTTTGATGACAAATTCATGAAGGTGGCAGATTTTAGTGGTTCGTGGCTGCCAAGACGCTCCAAACAAACTCTGTCCCTTCTAAGGAGGTCAAATGTCAGAGTTGTAGAAAGTGTGGTGCACAATGTGTCCATGTCAATATCTTCCCCACAGAACGAGGCCTAGGAACACCATAGTCCCATCTCTTTCAGAGTCATTCTACATAATGGTTGTGTCTAGATTCAAGTTTTCCATGTATTTGGGTAAAACTTTCATTCTCTGGACTTCAGCTTCTTCACTGGTAAAAATGAGCTTAATGCTTATGTATTACACAGATTGGAGGGTTTAATTATATGAAGAGTTTAGGTCTCTGCTAGCAATAATAAGTGACAGTTTTCACGAATAATCTTTTGGCAAGGGACTGTGTGTTTGAACTGAGTGAAGGGTACAGACAGACTGCCTCATCTTTGGCCTAAGAAGGGAAAAGGGGCCCCACAGGATGCTGACCGAGAGCAATGCTTCAGACTAGAGGTTTCCATGCAAGGTGCAATGAGTGCTTAGTAGGAGTAGTGGCAGCACCACCCCCAGACCAAACTGTGAGAGCAGAATCTCCACAGGAAACAGAGAAGGGGTGGCCAGAGCTCTGAGGAGTGGGACAGACTATGTCCAGACTGAATAGGTAAATTTCTTCTCACATATGTCTCTGGAAGTCACAAGATGAAAGTGAACCCAGGATGCACTGTGTCATTGCTGAAACAAAACACCTGGCCAAAAGCAGCTTATGGTTAGGAAAGGGTTTATTTTTGGTCTCCAGTTTCAAAGGGAAGCTTTATAATGGTGGGGAAAGCTTGGAGGAGTAGGCAGTTGTCTCACCAACAGGAAGGAAGTACTCTGAATCTGCTAGCTAGTGCTGGCTGGGCTAACAAACCTCCAAGTCTGCCCTCAGTGACCCTCCTCCTCCAGCAAGCGCCTACCTCCTAAAGGCTCTACAACCTTCCCAAATTGCCACCAGCACTCAAAATACATGAGGCTTAGGAGGACATTTCACATTCATACCATCACACAGGAGGAAAATCTGGTGCAGGCAAGGCAGGTAAGGGCAGAAAGACTTGGAGTGCACTGAGTTCAGGAAGTGCTGGGTGCCTGGGAGGCGTCCCCTCATTGCATCCCAGGTAGTGGGCAGGTTGTTCCCATTTAACAGACAAGAAAACTATGGACACTGGACGAAAGAGGCTGAGTCCAGAGCTTGAGTCAACTTTACCTGGATGGTTTATTGCTTTCTATAAGGTGCCATCCAAGCACTTGCAACAGCCTACTGAACCAATAAAAGGGGCAGTGAACAGAGGAGACATTATAAGAGAACTTGCCATAGACCTTGCCTGACAGAGAATATGGATGGTGATTTTGTTTTGCAGTTGAAAAAATGAGCAGAAATGCAAAATATCAGCTTTCCAGGTGTGGGCAGGGTAATGGGTAAGATGGGAGCTCCTGAGGGTTCCCAGCTTGCCATGTGGACAGCTGGTCTTTGTGGTTCCTACAGAAGCAAGAAGAGGAGAAGTGGGCCCCTGCTTCTCAGACCCTCAACGCCCTAGTTGGTTGAGCAGGCAGTGTGGGAGGGAAGAGGCGAGAGGACAAGGCTTTCTTATCTCGGTGGCGAGCAACACACAAGCTGCAGCTCGGAGCCACAGACGCGACACCTTGGGACTGTGGTGTGGCTCTTGCGAGTGGTAGTCAGCTATCTTAGCCATGTGAGGATCACACAGGATGTGGGTACTGGTGGAGGCAGCAGCAGCGTCCTGCACACAGCCTACAACTCTGGGGACAATCTGAAATGCCTTGTCTATGTACATGTCATGTGTCTTTCCTATTACAGTGTTAAGTCCTTGAAGGAAGAGGTGGTATATTTTTGAAAGCTAGGGTTGTGTGGCCAAAGTTTCCCAGAAAAAAAAAGTGATTTTGGCATTCATTTGGGAATATTCTCAAGAGCAGTGCCTGTGAACACGAGGGAAGTGGGCTGGGCAGAGGGCAAGATGAACACTCATGCAATTCTTACAGAAGCTGCCCAGGAGCTTGGATGCTGGTCACTCTCACACGTGGGAATGTGTAACCCTAGGTAACACACCTTCTGTGGGGGGAGTCCTGGAAGCTGGGAGCTTTTGGTGGCTGGCTCCGTGCAGCTGGAAGTGACTGCCTCAGTGTTGAAAGGGGATAGACCTGGGAGACACACCCAGCATCCGCTGCAGGTGTATCCCACAGGCCTAGACATTGCCTGGCATGTGTGACGATGGTGACAGCAGCTAGCCCTTACAGAGGGCAGGCCCTGTATTAAGCGCCTTATATACTTATTATAGTATGGTGTGGTAGGTACTCTTTTTATTCTCATCCTACAGACAGGAAATCTAAAGTCCAGAGAAATCCAGCAACTTGCCTGATTTCACCCACTAAGAAGTGGCAGAGCTTGGATTCAAGGCCAGACACTCTGGCTCCAGAATTACACTTGAAACCATTTTGCTAAACTGCTTTCTGTGTGTTCTGTGACACCTAGAGTGTGTGTTTTATAAGGATTTGTTGACTGAATGACTGCAGAGTCGACCTGGCCCCTGGCCACTACTCCCTCCACCTACCAGAGATTCCACGGAGGGGAGAAGAAGCAGGGGCAGCAGATTTGGGCCTCCTCTGTGGCGGGGTCAGAAGTGTGTGGAAATGCCAAGACTGGGCCCCTGACTCTGTTGAGCAGAAGAGGTGCTGGGTCACAGGCGATGGCTGGGGCCCACACATGTGACTCTGGTTCTGCTTTCCTTCACTGCAGAGTGCCCAGAGCAAGACATGGACATTGTCTTCCTGATTGATGGCTCTGGCAGCATTGACCAAAATGACTTTAGACAGATGAAAGACTTCATCACAGCCGTGATGGTCCAGTTCAAGGACACCAACACCATGGTGACTACTGAGCACTGGGCACTGTGTGTGTGTGTGTGTGTGTGTGTGTGTGTGTGTGTGTGTGTGTGTGTGTGGTGTGTCAGGTGGGCAGGTGACAGAGAACTGAGAAGGATGCCTGGTCAGGGAAGGTAGTTCAGGGGAAAAATTCGAGGTCAAGGTACTAGTGCAGATTTCACTTGAGCCCTGACCTAGGAAGTCTTCCTATGGCATTTCATGTATACCCACAGGTCATATACTGTTTAAAAATACTGGGAAAAGTTGGGCAAGGATTATGGTGCCTGCTTGTAATCTCAACATGGGGAGCTGAGGCAAGAGGATTGTGAGTTTAAGGCCAGCTAGTCTACATAGCAAGAGCCTGTCTCAAAAGAACAGCATTTAAGGCTTTTAAAACAATTTTGCTATGAAGCCTCACTGACAGTAACTCAAGCAAGTGAATGAAGTTTTTTTTTTTTCTAAATAATACATGACTTTTTTAAAATCACAAAACGCAAGCAATGGCATGTAAATCTAAAATTATTCTAAAATAGAAAGTTCACTAAAAAGAACAGGCTGGTAGATATAGTTCAATGGTAGAGTACTTGCCTAACATGCACAAAGCTCTGTGTTTAATCACCAGCACTGGGCAAAGAAAAGGAAAGAAGGGAGGTAGGAAGAGAGGGAATGAGGGAGGGAAGGAGAGAGGGAAGGAAACAGGACCATCCCATGTCCTGAGCCCAGGCTCTCCTCCTTGGTCTTTGCAGTTCTCCCTGATGCAGTACTCAAACATTCTGCAGACCCACTTCACCTTCTCTGAATTCTGGAACAGCCTGAGACCTCAGAGCCTGGTGGATCCCATCATCCAGCTGAAAGGCCTGACATTCACAGCCACCGGCATTCAGCAAGTGGTGTAAGATCCCCTTCCTTCTTGCTGTTGATCTTGGACTTGGTGCACACAGCACTTCCTAATGCTGAGTCAGCACAGTTCTTCTCAAAGACCATAGGAGGCTCTGGGGAAGGGCCAAAGGGTGGGAGGGGCTTTAGGCAGAGTCCTCTTGGGTGTATTTCCTGGATATAGGACTGGACTCCTCTGCTGGACCCTAGGAACTCATCTGCAGCATCCACAGGGCTGGGCTTTGCTTCAGACACACCTAGGTGACTATCCTCACACCTCACTTGCTACTTGAGCAACCCTGGGTGTGACTGACACTCTCAGCCAATTTTCCAAGGAGGGTAAACTCACATCTTGCTTGTGAAGACTCAGTGGGTGGTTGTATGAGAAGTGCTCAGGCCAAGGCATACAGTAGGCACTACATAAATAAAGACAGAGCTCAGAGATCGTTTCCAACTGTAGTCTTTGCACCTGCAAAAGCTCAACACCTTCTTTTCTCATTCATGCATGCTGTCTGTGTTAATGGGACACTCTGTGTTCACCTAGCCCTGACGCCATGGGGTCCCTGTAGAACTGCCTTAAGGTGGTGAGACTAGCAGAGGATGCGGTTCTCATGGGGAGGAGCCTGGCTCCTTGGCTTCCTGCACCACCCTTGGTGCTTGAGTGGAATGTGGGAGGTGTCACCCCACACAAGATACTGCAGCTGAACATACCCTCTTTGCTGTGGGGTAGCTCCGTTGCCTTGAACACTAGCCCCTGGGAAATGAAAAACCTGACAGGTTTAAAGTCACACACGAGAACTCCTTGGAGTCCCTTCCTACGTCCTCCGAGTTTTCCCACAGGTGGACCTGGGAGGATAAATGAGGCAGGGTGAGAGTGTGGCTCTTACCAACCCCAGGCCAGCTTCCCATATCCCAGAACGCATTGTGTCTCCCAGCAGCCTTGCTAGGTCCTAGAGACAAGCCCATCTTAGGGCTAGACTCAGCCACTGCTGAATTGATAGAAATTCAAGGATTATCCATCCTCCCTCGATTAGACCACCTTATACTATTTTATCAACAAGAGGTATTATATGCAAGTAAACCACAGGCCATTTCCATCCTCGCTTTTATTCAGACTCATTGTATGTGATCACGATCAGGGCAGAAACTAGTTTCATCACCATCCAGCCCCCTCCTTTTTAAAATCTTGGTCTATACCCTGTTCCATGTTTTTGCTACCATTTTTATTTGAAATGGCTTTGTACTTTTCAACAAAGGGTTGAAAGAGCTGTGTTATGATTTGCAAAATGCCTACCCGCATGAGGGGCACTTAAGTTGTTTCCAGTATCACATTTGGCATGTGTGTTGTTGGGCGAGTGCGTGTGCATGTGTGTGTACTGAATATACACAGCTACTACCATCTAACTAATGCTCACCTGTAGGTCATTCACTGTTAACATGATCTTTCAAATAACTGGATGTTATTTGTCACCTATTGCTGTTTGACAATCCTTTATCAAATTGGTGGCTTAAACAGCACAGTATTTCCATAGTTCCAGGTGAGGCTGGTAGGTCTGCAAAGGGTCCCTCATGCAGCTGTGGCTGATGCCTGAGGCTAGCAGAACTGGCTGGACAGCTGGACTCAGCTGGAGGAGCTAGACCTATCTCTCTGCATAGTATCTTTCTGTGTAGCTGCTGCAGGTTCCAAAAGGTAGCCAGACCTCTCTCACTGTGGTGTAGGGGCTCCCCAAAGTGTAAAAGTGTGGCTAGGGTTCTAGTTCAGTGGTGGAATGCCTGCCTAGCATGCACAATCTTCTAAATTCCCAAAATCCTACTGCATTCTACAGACGAGTGAGTCATTGGCCAGGCCAGGGTCCCTGTGGGAGGAAGATCAGCCATGATTCATTTGTACCCAATTGTAGAAACCAGCTTTGGCACAATTATTATCCTTATCTTGCATGGAAGAAGCAGAGGTTCAGAGAAGTTAAATAATATGCACTGTCTGACTTCAAAGCTTCTATTTTAAGCCATACTGCCTCTTCCTTGGGATGAACGTCAATGGCAGAATTTTAGGAAAAGCTATTACTAATATCTTTATTATGGGTCTTTTTTAATTTTTAAATTTTTAAAAATTTTATTTATTTATTTATTTATTGAGAAAGAGATAGAGAAAGAGAGAAAGACAGAGAGAGAATGGGGGCACCAGGGCTTCTAGCTACTGCAAACAAACTCCAGATGCATGTGCCACCAAATACATGCCAATATGCGGGTTATGAGGAATTGAACCTGGGTCTTAAGGCTTCACAGGCAAATGCCTTAACCACTAAATAAATCATCTCTCCAGCCCTATTATGGATCTTTATAGTCACTACAACTTTTCCAAAAGGGAATGCTTTTCCTTATTTCTTTTCCTTTTCTATTTTTTTTCTTCCCTGCCTTTTTGGGGGGGAGGGGAGGAGCAGGTATGTGCACGTGCACGTGTGTGTGATTGTGTGTGTGAGACATGTCTCACCATGTAGCCTAGCCAGTCCTGGAACTTATGATCCTCCTATAACAGTCTCCTGAGTGCTGGGATCACAGGCCTACATCACCACACCCAACTCTGAATCACTTTTACACTATGCCTGATAGCCTGGCATGTCCTGGTATCAGAACTTTCCAACCTATCCAGATGAGCTTCTGGTTTTGGAAATGGTCTTTCCAGTACCTGTTGTGTCTCAATAGTAATTTCCCTTTACTCCCTGACAGGAAAGAACTATTTCATAGCAAAAATGGTGCCCGCAAAAGTGCCAAGAAGATCCTAATTGTCATCACTGACGGGCAGAAGTACAGAGATCCCCTGGAATACAGTGATGTCATCCCCCAAGCAGAGAAAGCTGGCATCATTCGCTATGCCATTGGGGTACAGCCTCTTCCTCATCATTTCCCCAGACCCAGCATGCCCCTCACTCGGGTGAAGGGCTGGTGGGCTTATCCCTCTCTGCAGGTGGGAGATGCCTTCCAGGAACCCTCTGCCCAGCAGGAGCTGAACACTATTGGCTCAGCGCCACCACAGGACCATGTGTTCAAGGTGGACAACTTTGCAGCACTTAGCAGCATTCAGAAGCAGCTTCAGGAGAAAATATTTGCCATAGAGGGTAAGTGGAGACAAGCTTGATCCTTGGAGTCAAAGAAATTGCTCCCCAATTGTCTACCACAATCTTGAGGGGTTGTTCCTACCCAAGATTGCTCCTCAGAAATTGTGGTTAGACCTGTTCTCCCCACTCTCCTTGGAGTTCACATGCTCTTGTGGTGTTTTAGAACCTAAGTGCCATGTCTCCCCACAGGAACCCAGTCAAGAACAAGTAGCAGCTTTCGGCATGAGATGTCACAAGAAGGTTTCAGTTCAGTTCTCACAATGGTGGGTGGTGTGTGAACTTGACAAATAGGCATCAACTCTGGGCCTGCTGTGCATGGAGAGATGTGACCCCAAAGTGGACAGAAGCAGATCCAGACCTCAAGCTCACTCTCTGATCAAGGAGGGACATTAGACAGTGCTTTGAGTGCTGGAAGCAGAACAGAGCCAGACACAGCTCCTACTGTCATGGAGCACATTAGTCAGGTTGTAGAGACAACATACAAGACACTTTTGGATTATACCAAGTATTGGGATAGAGAAAGAGGGTAAGGTGAAGCTAAATGAGAAAGGGCCAACTTTGGACAAATATGGGGAAAGATTGCTCTACTTAGAAGAAAAAGCAAGTGTCAAGGTCCTGGGGCAGCAACAACACTACTGTGTTAGAGAAAGAAGGGCTTACACAGCAGAAGCAGAGAGCAAGGGGCAGCAAAGAAGGAGACAAGGACTAGCCACATGGACCAGAGGAAAACAATGTGACAGAACTTGTCTGAAAGCACACGCATGGTCAAAGCATCCAGGGGCATTTGCTTTCAGATAATTTGGGAAGGAGTAGGGTGTGGTAGAAATGCAATCATATTGGTTACGACTTGGTCACTGGAGCTAAATCAAAGGTACTTGGAAGTTTATTAGATATTTCTTTCCATTTTGTATATTTCTAAGTTCTCAATAAAGTTTGAAAAGGATGACCAAGATCTGTTGGGGTTCTGGAAAGGTGGCTTAGCAGTTAAGGTGCTTGCCTACAAAGCCTAAGGACCCATGTTCATCTCTTCAGATCCCACATAAGCCAGGCACACAAATGTGAGGCAAGCACAAGGTTGTACATGCCCACTAGGTGGCAGAAGCGTCTGGAGTTTGATTGTAGTGGCTGAGGCCCTGGCATGCCAATTCTCTCTCTCTCTCTCTCTCTCTCTCAAAAATAATTTTTTTTTAAAAAAGACCTACTGGGGAGGACTAAGTATTGTTCCCTGGAGGTGCCATGGAAGACCTCACAAGGAAGTGCCTAACTTGGTGTTGACTTTTCCAGAGTGGAGCTGAGACGGGGGTGACAGGTAGCCAGGCCAAAGGCTGTGTTTGAAAACAGAAGATTACTGCATAAGTTCAGCTGGGAAAGGACCCAAATAACATCTCAAGGGGTTTGGTTGTCCAAGAGAATGGTACTGACACATTGGGTTTCAGGAACCCTATGCTAGGGTAGAATAGATGCCAGAGGGTAGAAAGAGGCAGAATGGACCATGGGTGAAGGTGATGGGGTTGATAGGGGCAGTGAACCAAGAGAGCTTAGAAGTTGGGGTATAGCAGGCTGCTGGTAAAAACTAGAAGAAAAATCCAAATAATGAAAAGTATTAGGGGCAGGCCTCCCTCTGCTTAGGCTGACGTCCTGCTCAAGCCTGCTCAGCCCTGGAATCCCTTCTCCTAGGATGGACCAGTTCTGGGGGCTGTGGGGAGCTTCAGCTGGTCTGGAGGTGCCTTCCTATACCCTCCAAATACGAGACCCACCTTCATCAACATGTCTCAGGAGAATGTGGACATGAGGGATGCTTACCTGGGTGAGAAGAGGCCAAGGGGTGGGAACAAACTGCCTGGGAATGGTCGGAGAAGCCTTGGTGCTGAGGCCTGGGCTCCTCAGGTTACTCCAGCGAGCTGGCCTTCTGGAAGGGGGTCCAGAGCCTGATCCTGGGGGCCCCTCGCTACCAGCACACCGGGAAGGTCATCATCTTCACCCAAGAATCCAAGCGATGGAAGCCAAAATTCGAAGTCAGAGGGACGCAGGTTGGCGTGGAGGGAGCCAGAGCAGAGGATGGGGGTGGATGGGCAGTGTGGCCAGGGGTGGAGAAGGAGATGAGGGGCTTTGGGGCCCAGGAGGGAGGACCTGGTGCTGGGAGAGAGGCGGAACCTGGTCCAGAGGAGGCATCTGGCAGGGCAAATGAATGACTTCAGCTCTGCCCTCCAGATCGGCTCCTACTTCGGGGCCTCCCTCTGCTCCATGGACATGGACAGCGATGGCAACACTGACCTGGTTCTCATTGGAGTCCCCCATTACTACGAGCAGACCCGAGGGGGCCAGGTGTCCGTGTGTCCCATGCCCGTGGGGGTGAGTGGCTGGGGTCGTGGCCTGGGCGGTGTCAGGGTACTGGGTGGAGGATTGCTCAGCGGGCCTGACACGGACTTTGTTCTGCAGAGGAGCAGGTGGCGCTGTGAGGCCACTCTCCATGGGGAGCAGGGCCATCCTTGGGCCCGCTTTGGGGCAGCTCTGACAGTGCTGGGGGATGTGAACGGAGACAGTGTGACAGATGTGGCCATCGGGGCGCCTGGGGAGCAGGATAACCAGGGTGCTGTTTACGTATTTCACGGCGTCTCAAGACTGACCATCAGCCCCTTGCCTAGCCAGGTGAGGCCCCCCAATCTTTAGTCTTCATTCTACTGTTGACAGACATATGGATAAGAGAGACTCAGCCTTGAGGTCAGCCCCTAGGTGAAAACCTTAGTTGTATTAGCAGTCACTTACTGTGTATCCTTAGGCAAGCGACTGACTTAAACTTGGTGATCCTCAGGGTTTTAAATTTTTTTTTTCTGTGAAACATAGAAATGATCAAGCCAAGTTTCTTGTGAGAGATTGCACAGTGAGTGCAAGAAGCACTTCATTCTTCAACTATTTGTGGATGACCATGACAAGTGATCAGTAAATGAATCTGTTATAGTCCTAAAGTGATGTGGTGTTTTTGTTTTGTTTTGATTTTTTGAGTGAGGCAGAGTCTCACTTAAGCACAGCCTGACTTGGCACTAACTCTGTCACCCAGACTGACTTCAAACTCATAGTGATCCTCTTACCTCAGGCTCCCAAATGCTAAGATTAAAGGAATGTGCCACCATGCCTGGTTTAAATTGATGTTTTCTCTTCATTGTTAACCTAATGAATTTGACCAAAAGACTCCCCTCCCCCATCTTTTCCTTTTTTTTTTTTTTTTTTTTTTTTGGTTTTTCGAGGTAGGGTCTCACTCCAGCTCAGGCTGACCTAGAATTCACTATGTAGTCTCAGGGTGGCCTCAAACTCAAAGTGATCCTCCTACCTCTGCCTCCCAAGTGCTGGGATTAAAGGCGTGCACCACCACGCCCAGCCACCTCACCTTTTCATTCAGATATGCTTTCCCTACAGACTCTTTCTAGATATCTTTTCTCAACCTTTTATAACCAGCTCTTTTAGAGGGAAATGTGGATAGGGCTTAAGACATGGTCTCATTATTTAGTCCAGGCTGCCCTGAAACTCTCCACCCTCCTAGCTCAGCCTCTCAAGCACTGGAATTACAGCTTCAGCTACTCATTTCCACTTTCCCTTTCCTCCCTGAACAGCGGGTCCCTGGCTCCCAGCTCTCCTCTAGGCTCCAATATTTTGGGCAGTCACTGAGTGGAGGTCAGGACTTCACCCAGGACGGACTGGTAGACCTGGCTGTGGGGGCCCAGGGACATGTGCTGCTGCTCAGGTGACAACTCCCCTACATGCCATCCTTACCTAGTGTGCATCTGAGTCATCAGTGCCACTCCCCACTTCTCCTCCCAGAGGTCAGTGTCCTGTCCACTGCCCCTGCTTATGTCTCTCAGGAGTCTGCCTGTGCTGAAAGTGGGGATATCCATTAGATTTGCTCCTATGGAGGTGACAAAAGCTGTGTACCAGTGCTGGAAAGAGCTGCCCATGGCCCTGGAAGCTGGGAAAGCCACTGTCTGTTTCACTATTCAGAGAGGCTCTCTTGGCCAGCTAGGTGAGTTTCTTCCTAAACTTAGTAGGTCCATTCTCACCCCTTAGAAGCTGCTAAGGCTTTGCACAGGACAGAGTGAGCCCAGGAATCCACATCTCCCCTCAACCTCACTCAGTTGTCTGAGTCAGAAACCTAGATCTTTCTCTCACCTCCTTCCCACATCCAGGCCTGTAAGTTCCTGTTCAGGAAGATCTGGAGCCTCTCCAGCACGCCTGCCTTCCCTTGAGCTATACCTGTCTCTTGTTTCCTACACCAAAGCAATGACACCCTGGGTGGCTCCCATATCTGTTCTTACAACCTCTCACCCATTATCTACATAGGAACTAGACTTGATTGTTCCTAAAATGCAAAACTGAGGATCCTTGCCTTGCAAATAAATAAATAAATAAATAAATAAAAAGCCAAATACTTCCTTCTGCCATCCTAGGTCTCACTCATCCCACTCCTATCCCCCCAAATGCTTTGTAAATGTGCCAGTCTTCCTCTCCCATGAGGTCTCAGGTGTTCTTTCTCTTCTTCATCCAACTCTTGGTAACCCTCCAGGTTCCAGCTGACCAAGTCTGAGCTGGCATGCTTTCTAGTTCCACCAAAGGAGCCCACCCTTGCACAACCCATGTTGTGACATTGTGGCCCATGTGTTTGGGCTCCTTTCCTAGACTGTGATCTTTATGAGGGCAGGGAACATATCTATTGTCTGTCTACCTATATCTACTTAGCTATCTAATCTCTCTTATATATCTACCTATCTTCTATCAATTGTCTGTGTAATCCCAGAACACAGAAACAAATAAATGTATGCAGAACATTCTAGACTCTCTTTGCTTTTCCATTTTTATTCTCCCTCCCACTTCAGGTGATATCCAAGGTTCGGTCAGGTATGATCTGGCACTGGACCCAGGCCGTCGGATTTCTCGTGCCATTTTTGATGAGAGCAAGAACAGGACTTTGACTAGAAGAAAAACGCTGGGGCTAGGGGATCACTGTGAAACAATGAGGCTGCTTTTGCCAGTGAGAAACTTGGGTTTGGGAAAGGGGAGAGGGAGGATGAGCCCAAGACTAGCCCCTGCTCTCTATTGTGTGTGGTGGGAAGGGTCAGGATCCTGGGGCTGGAGAGAGGAAGGCTGTGGGTAGGAAATGTGGTTTCATAACTTAGATGGGACACAGTCATGGATGCTCTGGTGATGGGAGTAAGAAGGACAGTGGTTTTTTGAAAATCCATTCTCTTTCAGAACTGTGTGGAAGATGTGGTGAGCCCCATCATCCTGCGCCTCAACTTCTCCATGGTGAGAGATCCTGCCTCACCTAGGAACCTTCGCTCAGTGTTGGCAGTGGGCTCACAAGACCTCTTCACAGCTTCTGTGAGTCTTCCAATGGACTTCCAGGGATATGATAGCTTCACTGTGTCTCCATGTGCTTAGGAATCCATAAGAGCCCCCAGCTGCCCACCAACCACATCCAATCCAAAATGCTTCCACTCAGTTTCCCAAGCCCTGCCTAGCTTGTACATTTGTGCACACCCCAGCTGGTTACCCAATCTGCCCTGACATAAACTCTCTACTTCACGTTCTGCAAAGCCCTCTCAGCTTCTCTCATTCTTATCTCAAAGCCTGTGTCTTTCTTGTAATTCCCATTTGAAAAGCATTTCCTCCTACCCACCTAGAGAAAGCTGCCATCCCATCTCCCTTTTTTTTTTTTTTTTTTTTTTTTTTTTTGAGGTAGGGTCTCGCTGTAGCCCAGGCTGACCTGGAATTCACTATGTAGTCTGTAGTCTTATGGCCCTAAAATCACAGTGATCCACCTACCTCAGCTTCCCAAGTGCTGGAATTAAAGGTGTGTGTCATCTCTTCCTCTTGAAAACCACACTCAGGAACTCCTAGATCCCACTTTCCCCGGCCCCCAAGTATACTATGATCATACCTGATCGAGAATCAAAACAACCTGCGTCTATATTTGTGGATCTGTTGGGGACTGTGTATTTCCTGAACACAATAGCCATATCTAATTCACCTGTAGTTTCACTTACCCTGGACTGCCGCTCAGTCAAAAATTGTCCCATTACTGTCACTTAGTAATGTTTGCTGTATAATCGCTTCAGTGTGCATTAAATTTGGCTCAACTAAACTTGTTCTCTGAATCCAAGATTGTGTTTATCATTCTTTATATTCCAATATCCAACCCCACCTTTGTTCCTGGGGGCAGAGACTTGCTGATAGTCAATGTTGATGAGGGCTTCCAATGAGGGGACTAGAGAAAGGTTAGAACTGGGGATGAGAAGAGAGCAAACTGTTTCACTGCAGCTTCCCTTTGAGAAGAGCTGTGGGCAAGATCACCTGTGTGAGGGCGGTGTGAGCATCAACTTCAGCTTCTCGGGGTAAGTGTTCTTTCTCCCCTTTCATATGGAGACACCTGGGTCCTACATCCTCGCAGGTGGACAGTGCTTGTAATCCTCTTTGGTGTTCTAACAAAATGAATTTGGTTGGACTGTTGTTAGCTTATGATTCATGAGTTCCCACCATCCTGCCCCTGATCCAATGTTTCCTGTTTCCAATGAAGTCATCCTCTCTGGCTTGACCTTCCATGCTCAGCCTGCAGACCCTGTTGGTGGGGAGCTCCCTGGAACTCAATGTGACAGTGACTGTGTGGAATGAAGGGGAGGACTCCTATGGAACTGTGGTTAACTTCTACTACCCAGCTGGACTGTCCTATCGACGAGTGTCAGGAACACAGGTAAAGAGCTCCCTCGGGATCTAGTTGTCAGGGGCCTTGTGTTAGTCTATTTTCCATTGCTAATAACAAAATAACACAAACTGAGTGAGTTATAAAGAAAAGATGATGATTTTGGTTCACTGGTCTTAGAAGTGGTACTATCAGACTTTGAATTGTCAGTCTGGTGGTCACAGTACTTCCTTTGTTTAAACTTGTTACTCTACTGAGGCTGCATAGCTTTACACATACTTCCTGGTTCTCTGTGTCTTTTGGGAAGGGTCCATACATATGCCTATATATTAAAAATTGACTTGTGTGCTGGGGAGATGGTTCAGTGGTTAAAGGCACTTGCTTACAGGGTGTAGCAGACAAGCTTCAGGTTGCTGAGATGAACTTCCAGACCAGGCACAGTTATGGAGGAAGGGATATTTATTGATGCTTACAGATCCAGGGGAAGTTCCATAATGGCAGAAGAAGCTGGCCTGCCTTTACAGGTCCAAGCAGAGAGAGAGAACACAAGCCAAAAGCCAAAAGCCACACAGCACAGCACACTTTAGGCACTTCTCCTAGGCACACTTTGCATATCTTTACATTCGAATCTGAAACCCACCACCACACCTTAAGATCCGCCCAGTGACACTGCCTCCACCAGGCGGCTGCCCATGCAAACTACAAACTAATAAAACACTGAATATATTGGGGGCCATCTATTCAAACTATCACACAGGGTTTGATTCTTCAGTATCCACATAAAGCCAAATAATAAAATGGCACATATGTCTGGAGTTGGTTTGCAATGGCAAGAGGCCCTGGCATGCCCATAGTCAGTCTCTCTTCCCTGACTCCCTCTCTTTCTCAGAAATAAATATTTTAAAATTTGATTTGTAAGAGTTCTTTACATAATCTAGTCATTAATCATATTCTAATTTGTGCAAATAACTAATCACCTGCTTGTTTTCTCTCTTCTAAAGGATGTCCTAATTTGATTGTGGGTGATTTTATCCATCTTTTCTTTTGTATTAAGTATTTTGTGTGTGAGTTGTGTTTAAGAATTAAGAAATATTTCCTGGGACAGGGGTCGAGTAGAACAACTTGTCCAGCATATATGAGTAAGTGAGGTCCTAGCTTCAGTTCCCAATCTCAGAGACAAAGAACCTCCCTACCCCAAGGATATGAAAACAGTGATACTACCTTTTAAGAGCTTTGTAGTCCCCCCCACACACACACACACATTTAAGTCTTTAAGCCAGCTGGAATTTATTTTAATGTATGGAGTAAGGTAGGGATCTTTTTTTTTTTTTTTTTTTTTGGTGTAGGGTGGTGTGTTCTCAGCATCATTTACTGACTGTCTGTCCTTTTCCCTGCTGCTCTGCAGTGCCACCACTGTTGCATACCAACCCTGCATATGCACAGGTGTAACTTGTTTGAATTCATTCTCCTCCTTGCAAGCAACCTCATCAGCGCCCCCTGCGCCTGGCATGTGAGGCGAAGCCCACTGAGAATGAAGACCTGAGGAGCTGCAGCTGCAGCATAAACCACCCGGTCTTCCAAGAAGGCACCGAGGTCCGTGCCCCTCCCAAAGCATCACCACTCACCACTGCTTTTCCTTGAACTGACCTGCTCTTGTCTCTCACTCCTCCATGACCTTCTCTATCTCCATTCCTCTTTCTTCTTCCCTCAGGGCACCTTCGTAATAACATTTGATGTATCTTTCAAGGCCACCCTGGGAGACAGGTTGCTTATGAGGGCCAATGTGAGCAGGTGAGCCCAAGTCAGCTTTGGTGTGTCACTCACCCTCCAATCTCAGCCCCCGCCCCCATAATCATCTCCTGGATCCCTTCACAGTTGTGGTCCTCTTTCTCTCTCCAGTGAAAATAATAAGCCTGCAACCAGCAAGACTACTTTCCAAGTGGAGCTCCCAGTGAAATACATGGTGTACACAGTGATCAGCAGGTGCCTAATCCTTAGTCCTCCTCTCGGACCTTGACCTTCTTCTAAGCCTGTTCCCCAGCCCAGCCTACGCTCTTGGTGAGGAGCATCTGAATTAGCCTGTTTTACCATATTGGACGACCTGAGTCAGGTCCTCATAAAGGAACAACGTTTACTTAGCTCACAGTTCTGGAGGCTGACAGTTGAAACAGCATAGTGCCAGGTCTGGCAAGGGTCCTTGAGACTACATCACCTTATGACAGATGGCACTCTAGTGGCAGAACTGTGGGCTACAGGGTGTGGTCATATGGCAAAGACAGGAAGGCAGAGTGAGTGAAATGGGCCAGTCTTGCAACTTCTCAGTAGACCCTGCCTCTTAAAGGTTACACCACTTGCCAACATCTTCATACTGAGTGCGTGCCAAGCTCCCAACACATGAACGCTTTGGAGAATAAACTCAGGTCATGTCCAAACTATAGCACTATAGAACTATACCTTCTGCTTCCTCCCATAGAAATCCCTGTGTGGGTTCCCAGCCATAATATTTATTTATTCCCCCGCCCCCAGGGCTTTGATGAGCTGTTCGAACAGAATTGTTTCCTTTTTAAAATTTTTTTTCTCAATTTTTATTAACATTTTCCATGATTATAAAAACAATATCCCATGGTAATACCCTCCTTCCCCCCACTTTCCCCTTTGAAATTCCATTCTCCATCATATCCCCTCCCCATCTGAATCAGTCTCTCTTTTATTTTGATGTCATGTTCTTTTCCTCCTCTTATGATAGTCTTGTGTAGGTAGTGTCAGGCACTGTGAGGTCATGGGTATCTAGGCCATTTTGTGTCTGGAGGGAGCACATTGTAAGGAGTCCTACCCTTCCTTTGGCTCTTACATTCTTTCCGCCACCTCTTCTGCATTAGACCCTGAGCCTTGGAAGGTGTGATTGAGATGTTACTCAATACTCCAGCCATTTCTTTCCAGCACTATGATACCTTCTGAGTCGTTGCAAGGTCACTGCCATCTGAAAAGAGAAGATTCTCTACCCAAAGTGACAGTAGCATTAATATAAGGGTATGAATATTAAGAGAAGTGCTTACTGGGCAGTTTGATAAGCATAGTATATACTTTTAGCCAGACAGCAGCAGATGTTACACCCCTAGGGCTCATGACTACCCCTGTTTTAAGTTTTCAGTATCAGGGATGTATTCCCTCCCGAGGAGCAGGCCTCCAGTCCAATTGGAGGGCAGTTGATTTTCACCATGACAGACGTGCCACTATTGCACTCGTTGGCTCATTTGGTCTGGCTGGCCAATTATAGGGCTTGCAGTGTCCACTGTTGAGTATCTTCACTGGTGATTTCTCTTTCTCCCATTGAACTGCATGTAGAATGGCTTCTTCCAGCTTTCTGTCAGCTGTTCTACATGGAGGAGGTTATCAGCTCAGTTCCAGCAGGATTTCTCAGTGGCCTTGCAGGCCAAGTATGTGGAGTCTTCAGCAATAGGGTCTTACCATGTATTCCTGGTGGGAAACCAAGGGCCTCGGCAATGGCCTGTAATGTTTTAGGGGCATCAGGGACCTCCCTGGCCAACAACTCACTGGAAGGTATCCCATCCCTGGCACTGAAAATTTTCTAGCAACAATCTACAGTTCCTGAGTGTTCCATTGTCCAAAACCGGAGGTTTCCATATGATTTATCTATATCCTCTTAGATTTTGATTAGCCCTCCCTCCACCTTTCCTTTACTCAATCTCTTCCCCTGACCTCACTTTGGGCCTTTTCACCACCATTAGTCTAGTCTTCTATTTACGTATATACAATACCAACCTATTAAGTACCCTCTTCCCTTCCTTTCTCTTCCCTTTATATCTCTTTTCTAGCTTACTGGCCTCTGATACTGAGTTTTTTCCTTCTCACACAGAAGCCCAATCATCTGCAGCTAGGATCCACATATGAGAGAGAACATGTGACACTTGGCTTTCTGGGCCTGGGTTACCTCACTTAGTATAATCCTTTCCAGATCCATCCATTTTCCTGCAAACTTCATAACTTCATTTTTCTGTACCGCTGAGTAAAACTCCATTGTATAAATGTGCCATATCTTCATGGTCCAGTCATCAGTTGAGGGACATCTAGGCTGGTTCCATTTCCCAGCTATTATGAATTGAGCAGCAATAAACATGGTTGAGCATGTTCTTCTAAGGAAATGAGATGAGTTCTTAGGATATATACCTAGGAGTGCTATAGCTGGGTCATATGGTAGATCAATCTTTAGCTGTTTTAGGAACCTCCACACTGATTTCCACAATGGCTGGACCAGATTGCATTCCCACCAACAGTGTAGAAGGGTTCCTCTTTTTCCACATCCCTGCCAGCATTTATGATCATTTGTTTTCATGATGGTAGCCAATCTGACAGGAGTGAGATGGAATCTCAATGTGGTTTTAATCTGCATTCCCCTGATGACTAGGGATGGAGAACATTTTTTTAGATGCTTATACGCCATCCATATTTCTTCTTTTGAGAACTCTCTATTTAGCTCCATAGCCCATTTTTTAATTCTAGCCATAATATTTATACCACAATATGATAAGACCATAGAATTCTTGTTTCTTCTCTGACAAACCGGTCTGCTGGTGGGAATATGTACCTTGTCATCACCATGCACATCCTCCCCTTGCCCCAGTATTCCTTTCCCATGAAGTTAGTCCTTTCCTTGGTACTAATCATGACCATACTAAGTGCAGCTACTAGATTGAGATCAAGACTTTTCTTGGTACTCTGCAATTGAAAGCTTAAGCCCAAAAGGATATGATCTATCACCACATAAAGGCAAGGAGCTGGTCATGGTTTAATTCCAGCCCTTTGGAGGCATAAGTTGGAGGATGGCTGAGTTTGAGTCCAGCCTGGACTACTGAGCAAGTTCCAGGTCAGCCTAGGCTAGAGTAAGACCCTACCTCAAAAATAAATAAATAGGTCTTGCTGGCGGGGTGGGGAGGGAGCTGTGGAGCGGCGGGACGCTTGCAAGGTGTCATTCTCCCACCGTCACTCTCCCCCATTCTCTGGCATTGCCCGGGTAAACCAAGGCCAGTGGCAGGCCGGGGGCTGGTGCTAGGCGAGGAGTGAGAGAGGAAGGGGCCATGGAAAAGGAGCAGCTGACTGCATCATCTCCTGGGCAGAGAACACACACCCTAAGGGTGCAGGCCCGGCTGGGGCAGGGCAGCGCCGAAGCCCAGCACGCAGCCTGCACGGATTGCACTGGAAGGAGGGCACTGGAGGCCATGTCCTAACTAACAGCTATGGTACAGTGATAAGAGGCTTGAAATGGGTCTTTGTTGACAGGTCTTCATTTGAAGACCACTCTGCAGTTAACAACTACAGGATGGGCCAGAGAGACCAGCCAGGTGTGGTAGTTTAAGACTTTAGTCCTGAGCCAGGAGGCTGGCTGTGAATTTGAGGCCAGCCTGGGATAGAGGGAGACCCTGTCCGCCCACCCCACCCCCAACAAAAAAGAGAGAGAAAAAAAAAACTGAGTCCCTCTTACAGAGATGTGAACACGGGGGGTGAAACTATAGAAAGAATGTCTTTTTAGTCAAAGAACTCTGAGGTATTTTTCCTTTAATTTTACTTTTAAGTCATGCCTTTAATCTTAGCACTTGGGAGGCAGAGGTAGGAGGATCGCCGTGAGTCCAAGGCCACCCTGAGACTACATGGTGAATTCCAGGTCAGCCTGAGCTAGAGTGAGACCCTGCCTCGAAAAATCAAAATAAGTAAATAAATAAATAGCCAGAAGTGGTGGCACATGCCTTTAATCCCAACATTTGAGAGGCAGAGATAGCAGGATCGCTGTGAGTTCAAAGCCACCCTTAGACTATGTAGTGAATTCCAGGTCAGCTTGGGCTAGAGTGTGCCCTTACCTTGAAAAACCAAAAATAAATAAATAAAATTAATTAATTAATTAAAGGAAAGGTCAGAGAAGGAGGTAGCTCTGAAAACCTGCTGTGAAGTTCTCTAAGAGCCCAAGGCTATGGCTGACCACAGGAGAGTCAAGTGCAATGCTATTGCTATGGGTTCTGAAGGTGGGTGTGTAAGCAGGGACAGGTTAAGATGGTTCTGCCAAGGGCTTGTTCACATGACTGTATGCTGTATGCCTCTCTGAAGACTAAGGAAGGCTGGGTGGTTTACTTAGATTTGAAAAGAGGTTTAGAACTGGAAGACTGTTTGGTAAGTAAACAGAAGAGCAGAGAAAAAGGGGGTTGTGTGGGGACCAGAGAAGAGTTCTGGATAGCACACTAAGAATAAACCCTAGCATTTGCAGAAAACTCATATGCCACTACATCACAGCTCTATCACAAGTAGTCACTGTTATTAGCATGTCTATTTCAAGGAGGAAAAATCTGTAGGATTCTAGTAAGATTAAATGTCTTGTCTCAAGTTACTTTTTTTTGGTAGGAAATGGTAGACTTGAGATATGAACTCAGGTAATCTGTCTCCAGTGCCTCTGTGTCCTGAGGCTGGAACCCAGTGTCCAGTGCATGCTAAGCAAGTGCTCTACCACATCCTCAACCCCTCTGTGTTCCTCATCATCAAGCTGATAAACTGCTGGGGCCCACAGAGTTTCCTGGGTGGCTGGTCTGGCTTCTGGGTGCTAGTGAAAATTACAGGTCCTTCTTGTCTGCTTGATTCTACTGAGGTTTTAGACATGAAGCTCTGAGCAGGCAGGTATTATGGCTGAAATGTTGAATCTCCAGGGCCATCAGATAGCCTGGTACATGGCAAATGTTTGCTGAAAAGAGCCATGGCTATGCTACATGTGTTGTTTTACACCTGTAATCCCAGCTCTTGAAAGGCTGAGGCAGGAAGATCGCTGTATGTTGGTGGCTAGTCTAGGCTACACAGTGAGTTCCAGGCCATCTTGAGCTACCTTGTGAGACCATACCTCAAAGAAAAAGCCATACATGGATAGATAGATGGTTGGAACCCTCTTGTGGCCTGGAATACTGTCCCCTCTTGGCTGGAGTTTATGTACTTTCTTCCTGTTATTTACCTGCCCCAATATGACCACATCTATTTTCGTCATTGCTGTCACTTCATAGAGTACTCTTAGGCTTGGGCTTACTTGTTCTGGCAGAAGAGTGCAAGAATTTTGTGAGGCCAACCATATGCCTACTAGAAAAAGTAGTATGAATGCCTTTCCCCATTGGAAAATGTTAAGTTTTATGAGAGATGCTGTTTAAATTGGATCTCTAAGTGAAAATTCCCAGAATAGTAGAAAGGGTATTCCAAGCAGAAGAAAGAGCCTAAGCAAAGCCACGGGGATGAAAGAGCCAGGGGTATGAAGAGAAGAATGGGTAGTTCTGGGTGACTGGGGCAAGGGACACTGTAGGAAGCTGGCATGGAGGCTGCAGAGGTAGATGGAAACCATTGTTGTTTCTCTGGGTCATCTGTTGGGTCCAAAGGAGCTCTCTGCAGCAGGCTCCGGCCCAGCTGGAGATGGTCTTAGGGCTGCTTTTCACCAGCATGTTCCTTCTCTCCAGGCAAGAAGATTATGCCAAGTACATCAACTTTTCATCTTCTGATGGGAAAAGCAGGAAAGAGGTTGAACATCGGTATCATGTGAGAAGCTAGGGGATATTTGTGTCAGGCTCAGCTCAAGATGGAGAAGACCAGAGGGCTACATGGAGGAAAGAAATAGGATTAGGGATGCTCTAGGAACTACAAATAATGTTTTGTCTTGATTTCCTGCAGGTAAACAACCTGAGTCAGCGGGAACTGGCCATCAGCATTAACTTCTGGGTGCCCACCCTGCTAAACGGTGCGGCTGTGTGGGATGTGACTGTGAAGGCTCCTTCACAGGTGCCAGCCTGTATTTTCTCTCTCCCCAGTATCTCTTTCCACAGTACCACCACTCTCTTATCAGGGAAATGTCCATCCTTATGTGGCTAAGACTCTCTCTCTCTCTCTCTCTCTCTCTCTCTCTCTCTCTCTCTTTCTCTCTGTCTCTCTCTGTCTCCTAGAGTCTCCCCTGTGTGTCAGAGAGGAAACCTCCCCAGTGTTCTGACTTCCTGATCCAGATTCCAGGGAGTTCTGTACTGGTGAGAAAGACCCTGGATGCCCACTGTAGGTCCAGCCTACACTGGGGGATGAAGGCTTTTGTAGGCATATTGTCATTGTTCATATTTCCTGCCCCAAATTGGACAGCTTTTGTTTTCTCTTTTGGTTCCTCCCTAAGTGAAGATCCTCCTCACCTTCCTTCCCCTCCTGTCCCCAGGACTGCTCCATCGCTGACTGCCTGCACTTCCGCTGTGACATCCCCTCCTTTGGCATCCAGGAGGAGCTGGACTTCATTCTGAAGGGCAACCTCAGCTTCAGCTGGGTCAGCCAGGTGTGTGGCCAGCAGCAGAGGCCCTCCACTGGCCCATGTGTCTGATGGGTCTGTTGCTTCCTTAGGCCAGGACATTTCTTGACCCCTGAGCTCCCCTAGATCCAGTTCCAACTCTGCCCACCTCTCTCTTTCACAGACATTGCAGAAGAAGGTGTTGGTCAAGAGTGTGGCTGAAATCACATTCAGCACATCTGTGTATTCCCAGCTTCCAGGACAGGAGGCATTTCTGAGAGCCCAGGTAGTGACCATGTGGTAGATGGTGTCCAGGTGGATAAGAGGGCTCCTGATGTTCAATCTGTGCTGATGGCTAGGCAATTTGTAAGCCTGAAGTGAGGAGGGATGAAGGTCCCTGGGCAGGACAGGATCCCCAGGGCTATGAGTGCTTCTGTATGTCACCCCAGGAGCTGGCCAGGGCAAGGAGGGGAGGGAATTAAAGGCTGGGACCTGAGGGGACAGTGAGGCAGTGTGAGAGCTGATGCTTTCTGGCCTCTAAATCAGATGGAGACCGTGCTAGAAGAATATGAGGTCTATGATTTCATCTTCCTTGTGGTGGGCAGCTCAGTGGGAGGTCTGCTGGTGCTGGCTGTCATCACAGCCACCCTGTACAAGGTGAGTGTTTTATCTCTTTCCTCTCTACCAGCATTCCTTCCCAGACTGCTAAATAGGATGGTATAGTGAGAACCTGACTATGGTATCAGACAGGCCTAGACACAGTTACACTTATACTTACACTCTGTCACTTACAGCTTAATTTTAGGGAAGCTGCTTGACCTCGCTTGGCCTGCTTCTCATTTTTGAAATGATAATAAGTCTTACCTCACAGTTTGGTACTGTGGGACCGAAATGAAGCTATGGTGTGTGTGTAAATCCGTCTGGTTATGAATCTGCTTGTCTCCAACAGACTGTATGTTTAATGACTGCTTGGCACACAGTCTCTCTCAATCTATGACAGTTGTTCACATGAATGTTTTGGTAAACAAACATAAGTTCGCTTTGTTCCCTTCTCTTCTCTTTTAGCTGCTTCTTCCCTTCAGCTATCTTCCCTGCCCACTTACTCGCTTTCCTGATTTACCACTTCTCATAGCTTGGCTTCTTCAAACGTCAGTACAGAGGAATGCTGGGTGGCAAACCTGAAGACCCTTCCCTAGCCAGTGGAGTGGATTTCAGCTGCGAGACCGCACATTTGCCTACACCTTAGCAATCCACCTTCCTGCATATCTCCACCTCCAAGAGCCAGTCTTGGGTCTGCCTGTAGCTCTTCCCATGGAAAGAAAACTTCTGCATAGATCTGGACTCACCTGGATAACCTATCAGATGCTATGCCACCAACTGAGGAGTTGAAAGACTTCTGTACTAAACTTCTTTAGTGCTCATTCACTTTTTTCAGGAGCAAGCATGGTGCCAGCTTAAATCTCCTTTCCTTTCCTTTTTTTTCCAGGTAGGTTCTCACTCTGTAGTCCCAGGCTGGTCTTGAGCTCACAGTGATCCTCTTACTTCTGCCTCATAAATTTTCAATAGATAACAAATGTTACAGAACTAAAATGTTTATTTGTATGAATATTATAAAATACATAAATAAAAATAAAAATGTTACCTAAGGAATGGGATGATCCCTCTGTGCAATGTACCATGACCTCTCTGTATCTCTTTGTTTCTAAATATCTTTGTGATTACATAGCATAGAATGTTTCTTGCCTCAGTTCCCCCATGTGACCTATGTAACCTTGTGACTTCTTATAATAACCTCACCCCTTGTTTAACAGTATGTAATTTGGGGGCTTAACTCCAAATCCTGTTTTTACTATAAACATCATGTGGTTATTTCCAATAAAAGCTGACTCTCTAAACAGATCAGGGCTGCATCTTGAGATGCCGAACTCTGGAATGCAGACCTGGTGCACCAGCTTTCTTCTTTTTCTCTATTTTTACCCAGTAAAACTTTGCCTCACAAAAAATGAATAAAAATAAAAAGAAAGTTCAGAAAAAAAAAACAACTTCACATTTTCCTTGTAATGGGAGAGGTTGAGCCCAGAGACCAAGTTCTAAGAATACATGGGGGACCTACTTGGGTATATAGAAAAAAAAATTTCTCTCACTTCCTTAGGTACCTGGGACCTGAGGGTATCTTTTCCTTTCTTTTCTATTTTATTTATTCACAATTTTCATACAAATATATAATGTCTTTTGATCATAATCAACCTCCCATTACCTGTTTTTACCCCTTTCCTTCTTCCCTTCCTCAGAATCCCTTCTTTCCAACCAGTCCCTTGCCTACTGTGATGCCTTTGTGTGTGTGATTGTGCCTATGTGTGTGAGAGACAGACACACTGAGTTTGATTAGCGATGCCTGTGTAGACATGGTGAGGAGTTACTTACCAGAGCACTGTGGCTACACCAGTGAAGAAAATGTTTGCCTCCCCTAGTAATCAGTAGTGGACAATCAACTCCTCAGGGAGGGATAGGAGCTCATGCTTAAGGCATTTTTTCCCCCCTTTGAGGTAGGTTCTCACTCTAGCCCAGGCTGACCTGGAATTCACTATGGAGTCTCAGGGTGGCCTTGAATTCACAGCAATCCTCCTACCTCTGCCTCCTGAGTGCTGGGATTAAAGGTGTGGCCTGGCTCCGGCCTCTTTTCTTCTTCTTCTTTTAATATTTTATTTTATTTATTAAGAGAGAGAGAGAAAGAAAGAGGCAGATAGAGAGAGAATGGGCACTCCAGGGCCTATAGCCACTGCAAACAAACTCCAGGCATATGTGCCACCTTGTGTGTCTGGTTTACATGGGTCCTGGGGAATCAAACATGGGTCCTTTGGCTTTGCCAGCAAGTACCTTAACAACTAAGCCATCTCTCCAGCCCCGGCCTCTTTTCTTGATGATAGTGAAAGCAGTATCAGGGGGGAGGGTCCAACAAAGTGTGTGTGTGTGTGTGTTGCTCATGGGTTATCTGGGTCCTAGGAGGTAAATGAAATGTCTGGAGTTCATTTAACAACAATGTCCTCTTGAATGAGGTCCCATAATCCAAGGGAGCCAGTCTCCAGAAAGAAGAGTCTGATCTCCACAATAACAACACAGAAGACTCTTTAAAGGTCATCACAAGGGCTAGAGAGATGGCTTAGCGGCTAAGGCGTTTGCCTGCAAAGCCAAAGAATCCCAGTTCGATTCTCCAGGACCCACGCAAACCAGATGCACATGGGGGCGCACGCATCTGGAGTTCATTTGCAGTGGCTGGAGGCCGTGGTGTGCCCATTCTCTCTCTCTCTCTCTCTCTCTCTCTCTCTCTCTCTCTCTCTCTCTAATAAACAAATAAATAAAATATATATTTTAAAAAAAAGGTCATCACAGAAGACGACTAAACTACACCAAATCCAGTGCTAATTCCAGAACCTCATACATGGACTGTTGGGATTAGGGTGACCCCAGGCAGCCAGCATCCATAGAAGCTGCCACTTAGGGCTGAGCATGTCAAGAGAGAAGCTATTTTGGGATATGCAGCCTTGGGTTCCTGGGGGGCCTCCGTTCAGCTGTCTGAACTTGAGTATGTCATTTAATGACTGAAAATCTCTTCGAGCCAGGATTCTATCTTGCTCACAGTTCCTGAGATACAGGGTAGCTTAGAGATCTATTTGTTAATAAGTGGAAGAAGGGGCGGGGACATTCTACCTACTAGTTCAGGAAGGAAGTCCTTTGAGCATTTCGCTTCTCAGCTACTGGGGACCCGCTTGTGTGACCTGCATGCCACCCCCGTACACATGCCCCTGCATGGTCCTGTCCTGCCCGTGGTCCCCAGGAGTCCAAGAACACGGAAGTTCCATGCCTTTATTGAGTTTGGGGTACTCCACTGGAGCTTCAGCGGTGCTCATAGCCGGTGGGCAAAGGGTTGACATGGGGATTGTGGAAGAGCGTGTGGTTGCCGTCCCCCCAGGAGAAGGGCTGTGGAGAGAGGGCAGACAGGGAGGTCAGCGCAATTCCTCCTGGGGACCCCCTGTACCCCCAGACCCATCCATTCAAGGTCACCGCAGTTTCTTCTGGGGGACCCCTGCACCACTGGGCCCATCCCGTCAAGGTCAACAGAGTCCTCCCTGGGTGGGGTCTGAACCCTTTGGCCCATCCCCTGGAGGTCAGCACAGTCCCTCCTCAGCGACCCCCACACAACCAGGAGGCCCATCCCCTCTAGGTCAGCACAGCCCTTCCTGTGGACTGCCTGGTCCATCAGGTAGGTACCTTAGTGCGGATGCGGAGGTGGTGGTAGGGGATGAACTCGGGACGCACACGGTGGCCTGCGTGCAGCCAGCAGTTGAGCGTGCAGAGGGCCACTCCAGGGAGCGCCAGCACTAAGGTCAGCAGGCGCCAGGTGCCAGCTGCGGGGAGCAAAGGCGAGGGTGAACAAGAAGCTGAACCATTCGGCCTAGAGGCCTGGGGGGACTGAGGGCAGGTAAGGAGTGTCTCCAGCAGGGGCACGGGGAGGCAAGAGGAGGTTAAGAGAACAAATAGCAGAGCCAGTAAGTCAGAGTCAGGCCCAGGCCTCACTCACCTCCTGCTCCTCCATGGTCTCCTTTGGCTGCGCTGGCCAAGCCCCGACTCAAGAATCTCAGAGGCAGAGCCATTGCAAACGGAAGCTGAGAATGGCACTGTCCTTTCGCTCTCCTTCACCTAGGCCTAAAGTCTCCTCCCTTCTTTCTGAGCCAATCACCTGTTGAGTCTGGAACATGGATGC